>OX411312.1:54781518-55191518 GCA_948150685.1 Rhaphigaster nebulosa | reverse complement strand
GTCTAATCGGAGCATTTGCTCACTTTTTTGAGAATCGAGCACATGCTTAATTTTATTCACTTCAACTTGTCTTAGTCGCATGTTTTGCCCATCTAGTGTGTGCGAGGCCTTAATAACTAGCCCAGAATCAGGTTAAACCGAACAGCTGTTATTGTGTTAAGAACTATCATTTTAGTCAGGTACATGAAGTATTAGAAAGATACTATTGTGTTAAAAAACAATGATATCTTGCCTTTCGGCACATTATAAAGATAAATACTTCTCCAAATACTGAATTTTATTCAAGAAATGACATCTAAATATAGGGTTTTGTTATATGCTTCTGAATCTCACCCAGAATAGTTTCAACGCCCACTTTATGGCGGTAGTGGTACTATTGAATTATTATTTCAAACAATGTGGGTGGCCACATTGTTTGAAATAATAATTCCTTCCACTCTGAACGGATCTCCAACAGCTAATGAATAAGTCAACGAATTATGTTATAATCACGTGAGTGAATATAACATAATTAATCATTCGAAATATAATTGGAATATTCTAAAAAACAAAACCTCAAGTCTCTCAAATACCAGTAAATAACTACCAGTCAACTTTTTGCCAATTCAGAACAGGAAAAGACAAAATCGCATAAATGTATACCATAGACGGGACATCACCCAGAAGATTTATTTATTTATTGTTTTTTAATTAATGAGGTCAAATTTATTCTTCTTGATTACTATTTAATTTTGGACCATTTACAAAATAAATTTAATTTTACAAAGTTCATAAATAATTTAAAACATATACCACAACTAGTCTTAAATTATTCCGAACGCATTGTGGTAACATTGAATTATTTTTTCATTCTAGTTTAATTCTAACTTATGGACGCAGAGGATGAAAATGAAAAAAAAAAGATATCAAATATTACGGGGGTTCCGGAAATGGAAAGGGTCCAAACAAATATATAAAGTAAAGTAAAATCGAGCTTGTGAGAGGAAGCGAAATGTATTTTCAGGGATAAAATAAATAAACTCTTATTTTTTTCCTAATATTTTATTTATGTAAATTACATCTGTGAATGCCTCTAGGTTTCAGATTTAATTAAAATATCTTAATTTTAATACCGTACAGCTTGGTAAGGAGGTTTATTGGGATTTTCTTCATTTAATGTAACAATTATGATCTGCAATACTCCAGACAAATTGGAATAGCACATTTTATAAATGGCTAACAATGTGGTTTGGGGGTTTTAGATTATGCTAGCTGAGTAAGAATACTATTCGCTAGGAAACTAAATTGATTGAAAAAATAGATTGATCAAAATATTACATTTAATGTAAATTATCTGGGTAACACGCATGAAAATGAAATAAAATACTGACCACGCTATTTTTTTTTCTAAAACTTTCTGAAAAACACAAATCTGTTAACTGTAAACAAAATGGCTACTCTTTACCAACTTGGCAGAACAAAGTTTCTATAAGTAACACTCGTGACAGATTACTAGACCTCGATAAACTGACACTATAAAATAATTTTTACAGTATATTTTGCAATACTATATTTTACAAGTTCTTCAAATAGCATTTTGAATAGTTGCAAATGATTGTGTCAATTATCATACAACGCTTTAACTCTGTGAATTATTTTTATATAGTTGAATGAAATTCTGTTTAGAAGTGGGAATTTGTTTTTAATGTTGTTTTAAATCAGGATTGCTCTACTCAAATTATTTTATATTTTTATTTTCTACGGTTTTTCTCTCTTTCTATGTTTTTTTTTTCTTTCTCTTTTCATTTTTTTTGTCAATATAATTATTTTGATTATATTTTTCTACCAATAGGATATTCTTTTTTTTTTCGTTACTTATACATATGTTCGATTGAAATTATTGTAAATATTAATTGGTCTTTATTAATATAGTCTTTGGCCAGACATTTTTTTCTGCTATCTTTTTTCCTTGTATATTCTTAAGGGTCCTGGTCCCAAAATAAAGTTTATTTTTCTATTCTTTCTTTTTTTACTCTTTAGCTTTAATTTTATAATTTAGTTATCAAATGGCAATTTGTTAAAATTACTTTTCCTTTATCTGTAGAATCTAAAATCATGTCCAAAGTGACGTTGAAAAAGTTAAAAATAAAGTGTCTGGAACGGGCTAAAATGTTGCATAAATCTTTAAAATAACCCTTTTGATATTTAATAATATATCATGTATTTTTAAAATAAATTCAAATTTTAAAAGTTTCTGTGGAAAATACCTTTTGACCGCTTTACCTTTGAAAAACTAGCAACCATTTCTTTGAACTTCGCTCTTTAACCTTCTTTTTACGTTCATTAACCTTCTTTACTTTTCAAAAGTGTAATAACTAACTATATTTCAAGATCAGTGCGAATGTTAACGATATGGCTACAGGTGAAAACTAATATTAATTGTTATATATTACTTAACACACATATAAAGATCGTTTCATAAAAGACTAAAGAATTTTTTAAGATACATTTTTTTTTCATTTTTGGGCCTAGGCCTAAAGTGGCATTTTGTAAAATTATTTATGAACTGTGTAAAATTGCATTTTTTTTTTTTAAATGATCCATAGAAATCGTAACGAGCATTAGCAACCAAAAAAACCTAAACCAACATCAAATCTTCCAGGTTTTAAAAAAACTATAATTTTGACAACTCACATAACTTAATACATAAAGTGTTTCCTTTGAGTTCTTCCTTTCAGATCCGAGTCTGATCTTAGCATATATTCATGACAGGTCTACATTTTCCTCAGAAACGTTTATATCTATAGTGAATACCAAGAGATTTCTGAAAGTTACTTTCGCTCATGGACCCCATTCAGAGAACTATACAATGAACAACCCTGAATACGATAAATAATTGTCGGCTGAGGAGGGTTCTCTTCATAACTCCTTGAAGAAAGCGGAATGAGGGCGATTCAAAGGAATTACATCTCTTATCTTCTGATAAGGAGTTGTATATCTAAGGCGACACCCTATTCAGAACTACTTGTCTGGAAGCCGTCGAGGCCTGAGAATGGTGTACGATTTACCCCCTTTTCCGAATCAAAAGGATCAAAGGAAGAAAGCAATCATCCGGAGGGAGAAAAAAATGTCTTCTAGTTCTTTTTCTGGAATGCCAGAATTTTTCTTGTCCGCGTTATAGAAAGTGATAGATGAATATAGAATTATTTTAACAGAAGTGCTTTTAAAGAAGTTACATGATATAATAAATCCTATTATGACTATTACGAATGCAACTCTCTTTACAGAAATACATTATAAATGGAAATGAAGCATTACAAGTACATTTCTCCTCAATTGAGTATTGATGAGAGTAATTTCGCTATTTCGTCAGCCCTATGTTAAACTTACAAATGAGAAAAAATCGATTTTCTGTTTTTGTTATTATCTGATATTATTTTGGTTGATACAGACTGTAGTATAGTTACGATATTAGAAAGTGATGAATTTTTTTTTTGTAGGTACGTTTTAACGAAAAACGTAAGAGAGTCTGAAGCTTCTTGTCAAAGTAGTGAAACGAGTAATTTAAAATAATCGAAATCGGCCCTTATACACAGAAGAATCTTATTTTGCTCTCATGAAAAGTAATGATTTTCACATTCTCAAATTTACTATGGGAACTACCATTCGTACTGATAGGATATAAATTAGGTCCGTAGAGATTTATTTTGGATTTCTTCGCCAGAAAAAGCTTGAGCGATCTCTCCTTCCAGATTGAAGACGTGCTTTCTCAGTAAAACTCCTTGCTGATATTTTTGTGAAGAACTATACTAATTACAAACAAATAATGAACCAACTGTTGCGTATACACATACACAAACTCACACACATATATATATATATATATATATATATATATATATATATATATATATATATATATATATACAGGGGGTAATTCTCAAACTAAGGACCAATATCGAGCCCCAAGATTACTGCATCATAAGGTATCCTCCAGATTTGTAGCCTAATGTTTAAGATATAGGAGGCTTATCTACAAGAGCCTAATGTTGAATGTGGTATAAATTGGGCACACTTAGTCCTCTTAAAAAACGGTTTTACAATTCATGTAAAACTATTATGCCACTAGCTCTCAGAGATCACCACAATTTCTTTGGTTCACATGAAAATAATTGCCAAATTTAGCGAATTTTTTGGTATGATCGTCTCACGAAGCCTGCTGTAGGCAATGATACAATGTGGAAGAGTCTTGACAGGGCTAGGTTTTTATTTTTTTAAATATTAATTTGCATCTGTCAACAATATGTCGGCAATCAGGAAATGAGCTAACATAATAATAGGGAGCAATAACATGAGTAAGGATAGTACCCAGCAGTACCCCTTCCTGGGCTTGAATCTCTCATCTTCGACAGTTAAGAAAAGAGATCTCTCATCCAGCTCCTTTTTAATCTCCGATTTGCAATCATGGGCATGTCGGCCGTAGCCATATATATAATCTCCGTGTAAGTTATTATAAAATCGTTGATAAAATGTTATATGTTCGTCGATTGTTGGTAGGAGTAAGTCAGTATGTTTAAAGTATACATGTATTCTATATCCAAACTGAAAATAGATTGAGTAGTTAACTAATGCAAATCATTTACTAATTAATTTTTTTAATGTGTTTCAATAACTCTTCGCATACTTATTTTTAAAGTGATTTATGACTTTTAGATTTGGATTAATTTATCGTCAATTTTTAATCTCTGAAATATGAATTATTTATCATTAATTATCGATCATAATTTTAATTATAGTTTGCAAACTCTGGTCAGACGTAAGAAATTCCCCATAACTTTAATTTTAATTTTCTAGACCTTGAAGTTTTGTAATTCTGAGGTAATAATTACGCGGGGACTTTTTCATGCTCGGAAATTGGTTTATTTAATTAGTTTTTTACATAAATAGCTAACGCGGATGAAAAATAAAATATAATTGTCGCATGTTGTACAGTCATGTACTTTACATTAATCATACCACTTTATAAACACAGGACAATATCGGTACAATAAAAATGTGTAAATAATACTATACATTTATAACTTACTAAGAGAGAAGGAATCCTGTTCCAAGGATTATTGTAATCAATTGGAATAACACAAAATATAATATGTATTTATATAGCAATAATTTAGTAATGATTTAGTCGTCTTTATTTATGGCCCTCTACAATAAAGTTGTCAACAGATATTATCTATAATCACTATCAGATGCTCATCATTTTTCTCCTGATATAACTTCGAAGAAGACACGGGGCAGGCTATACAGCACCCGCAATACTGAAAGGTTGTGAGCATTTAGCGGTTTTAAACAACGTATACGGTAGGACACACCTAAGGGGTTTATTATATAGACGATATTTATAATCATTGAAGAAGCTCAAAGCAGAAAATACAAGATTTTCTCTACTTTATTAATCGTTCAAAGTTCATTTTATTGCCTCTTCGTTTTAACTATAATATTTAAATTCATACTTTATTAATAATGAAGGAACCATAAAATTAAAAAAAAAAACCAACAACAATCAATGGCGCATTGTTTATTACAAAAAAAAATTCTTTGAATGAGAAGTGACTTGAATAAATTAATACGTTTCATTAATTCGGTTTTTATAACACGCGTTTCGCTCTTTTTCATTCAGTTTTTTTTTTCATCTGCCTGCTTGGTTTTTTTACAAAATAAGAGTTTTTACGGGGTAAAGAATTACGCGATCCAAAAACTCTTGTTCTAAAAGAGAAGCCAAATCATTCCACGGGATTTTGAGTCCATTTTGCAGACAGACATACTATATTATATTAGAGTTTAGTATTAGTCAAAACGTACATTAGGAAAAATAATAGGAAATTAAAAGCTATTTTGAGGGAAGATTGTTAAAGCAACCCCTAGAAATACGTGAAAAACCTCATTACGTCAGTTGCATCCGATGTATTTACAATCGGTGGAAAATCCGACATTTTTTTTTAAATAATGCTTTTCTTAATTATTTAATGTTTTTAGAATAGTGAAAATACGAACATAAAATCAAAATCAGCACTATTGGACTTTGCATGCAGCAAAACGACAGTTTACATCTATCGTACAGATTAAAGAACATTAAAAATCAAAGAAAATTAAATTAAAAAAATAATCATATTCCGTAATAATATTGGACAATAACTAGTAACTAATAAATACAAATTAATGAATTATAATCGCTATCACATTTGCATTTAACTTTTTTTTGCTTTACCTAGAGGTATAGATGACTATGTCTTAGGGCAATTGTAAGTTAGTAACATGCTTTTAGAAGTCAATTTTCATCCGTTTACAGTTACAGATATAGATATAGACATAAAAAAACCTACAAATGATGAACCCAACGTTATATTATATATTTTTCCATAAAATATATTGTCTAAAAATATTTATTCTACTATAACTATCTTACTACATTAAAAAAATTGAAACAGACACCAAATTAATTATTAGGTAGACAACATTATAAAGTTAAGCAAATCAACAACAGAAATTTAAAAACAACGACAAGTCAATTGGATTTTTTTTTTTTAAATAATCCTATGAACTTCTAAATTTCAAGAATCCTGAAAATTAATAATTATGAAAAATTATATCGAGTCCGGGATAAAATAGATTATTTTTTTTTTTTAATGAAATAAATATTTAAAATTTTATGAGACATTATATTAATTCCGAAATTCAATAAAATCATCTATATTTTTAAATAAAATTGCTAATATTTATACATTTTAACGAATTAACAAATAAAAATAATTTCGGAAGAGTTCATTACGTACCGGAACAGAGATAGGTTTGAAACGAAGTTCCACCCCAGAAGCCTGAAGCAGACTGAGGGGTGATCTACCCCCACCAAGTGTAGCTTACACCAATAGCGAACAACACTCGAGGAAATAAAAGCCACTTTATATATATATATATATATATATATATATATATATATATATATATATATATATATATATATATATATATATATACATACATTTTAGTATATCCTGTTTTTCAGCATTTATCAATTACAGTCCAAAATCACCTCAAATAAATATTCATATATTTTTTTTTTTTAATTCTCAGAAAAGAATAAACCAAAGTTTTTTCTCAGTTTCCGGAGAAATTTGTAAAGTAAATAAAATATTATGGTAGTTTTATAAAATAATATATAATGGTAAATAAATTTATATACTCGTATAGACTGTTTTGGTAATCTACCTATATCAATTAGGAATAATTTTTAATACACAACTACAGTGGAGCGTCGATTATCCGAAGGTCAGTTATCCGAACGTTCGATTATCGGAACGGTATTTTTTTTTTTTTTATGTTTGTAATTTTAATTAATTTGATCATGTAAATTACTTATTGGTATTGTTAAAAGTATTCTTATTTTGAATAAAATTAAATGAAAAATAAAATTATTTTTCCCAGAACGTCTAAAAAGGAAGCCATCCTTAATTTTTTCTCAGAAACTGCTTCGTTAAATAGTATTTATATACCTATAACTGTATACTTTATATGCGAGTATGTGAATTTCGATTATCCGAACCACCACTGACAACATTAGTTCGGATAATCGATGCTTTACTGTACTTTAAAAAATAATAAAAATTTAAAACTTTTCCGAGATTCAAATTTATAATCTACAGTGACATTCAGAAAAGTTAGATGTGAAACATAATTATTAAATGTATTGAAAAAAAAGGAATTTTATTGCAATGCAACTAATCCCAAGTTGCCCCAGCAAAACATGGCGGTTGGAGTAAGTAGAACACTGACGCTTGTCCCACTACAACTCGTTATATTTCATCTTAGCGAACTCTCGTGGCTGATTTCAGGTACATCAGTGTTTAGGCTTCATGCTCCGTACTGCTTTTTACAGGCTGAGTGTTTGGTTTTAACGAGACAATTGCACACTTACTTTGAATAGGGACTGCCTTTTTTATAGGACTTTTCATTACTTTTTATATTGTTTATAGAAAGTTTTTTCGAGATTAGAAGTACAGAAACTTGCTGCTGTGGGGGGACAGAATCCACAGACATTCCAAAACATCTTATTCTTATATAACCTACAAGAAAATAACATAGACTTAATCAAGATTTATCTAAAAATTTAATCAGGCCACTTAATCTGGGACCCTGGTTGGAAGTAAGTGTTGGAAAGTTTGAAATGGTTTTAATCTATTCATTAGACGTCAGATAATAGTAACCTAAGTTTGCCTCGTTTTAAGTGGTGTGCCAAGGCGGTAGAAGGCGGGGGAAGCCCCCGAATTTTCGGACTTTTTTTAGTTTTTGGCCTACAAAATTTGAAGGGCGCACCCTAGAGAAGATTTTATTCTATAATCAATTAAAGAACATTAAATTCTGCGTAAAATGAGTACCTCAAACGTTGGATTCGGTATGGGAGAAGAATCAAAATTGAAAATCGAAAAACATCTAGACACCAGTTGAGAACAGACAAAGATCTCTCCGCCCTCCTCCCCCCCCCTTGCGTTGGCTCATCACTTAGGTTTTCGTTTGGCAAACTTAGGTTACTATTATCTGACATCTAAGAAACGCATTAAAACCATTTCCAGCTTTCCAAAACTTACTTTCAGCCGCGTTGCTCGAATCGTCTAGAGTAACTGGTCTATATCTTGATGCAGGAAAACGCTTGGTCTGCTCCTGAAAAAAAATCTGTTTACTAATTACAGAAAGGAATTGCTGAAATTCGCGGCCTTAATCGACCTCCAGTAATAATTTGCAGCAGAAGAATAGAAAAATGAAACAATCAGTTTCAATCAGTTGACATCCGCATGATGGTATAGAAGGATCAATCTAATTAGGGATTGATTAATTATTTGCCACTTCTATAATTTTGTTTTTATTGAAAACTAGTTGTTAAACATAAAAGTTTGTATTGGCTTGTTCTCGCACTGAAGTAGCAATAGAAGAAAGGTGATGTGTTTCTAGGTAAACGGTTTAAGGGTTGGGGTTTTTCCAGTAATTCCGGTGATTTTTTTCTGTTATAGATGGGAATAAATTTACACCTTGTTGAGTACCAACATTTATTTGATTTCTTGTCTTAATTAAATTCATAATTCGTAAATGTTCTATAATACTAATTTATATTACATTTATTTATTTATATTACATAATTTAATATGTATAATAATACCAAACTGTATTTTGAATTGCTTATTTTTGAATTTTTGTGTGTTTTTAGTACTGAAGATGAATGTATTTCATTAACAACTAGTTTTAAATAAAAAAAAAATTATAGAAGTGGCAAATAATTTATCAATCCCTAATAAGTAATCTGTAATTACAGGAACGATTTGCTGAAATTCGCCACCTCAATCATCCTGCAATAACAATACTCTAACCTCGATTCCCACCATTTTTTGTTTATGGTGATTTAGAATTTTCTACCTTTATTTATTCTTTTTACAATTTATTTAATTGCCTTTTGATTTACTATTCTTCTTCTTCGTAGGCACGACAGACGCAGTAGGTGGTCCTTGGTCGGTCTAGCTCCAACGCTGTTCGCCAGGTTCCTCGATCAGCCACTCACAGGTAAAGTCCATTCGCAGTTAGATCTACAGTTACACTTTCCATCTTCCATGTGGTCATCCACAAGCTCTCACTCCCTCTGGATGGCAAGAGTACAGCTCCTTGGCTATCCTGTCATTTTCCATCCTCCATGCTGATCCAGCCATCTCAAACGCTGCATTTTTAAGTCTGAAATCCTCAGATCTCCATAGATGCGATAAATTTCCTGATTTTTCGATGGCGCCATTCTCAATTCTCCCTTATTGGGCCCAGGACACGGCTTAATAAATGTTACGTAAATTGAGTCCAGCAAACTCTACACTTTCAAAATAAAATTGGTGTTCCCAACAGAAGGGTGGGTCTCTTGGACACGATTGGGGAGGGAAGATTTGATTTTTGAAAACGATCCTCCCAAAAAAAAGACTGATATCAATAGAATTTTGAAAGATAAATGCTTTATTTACAGCAATGCTACCCAAATACCTTGGGTTGCTAAATATACAGCATACTAATCAATCTGTAGCTAGACATACAATAATATTATACATAATATTCATAACATTTTTTTTCCTTTCATTCTAGTTCTAAACACATTATAATTATTACTACATTACCCATATTACGTCTGTTCCTTTTTTTTTCTATCTTTCTTTTTCCTTTGTCTGCTATAGACCTTCCATTACTTTCTAATCCATCCCTTATTTCTCTTTCCCGGTGAAATCGAATGTTCAAATTATATAAACTCACACCTACGCATCAAAAACATTACTTTTATATCAGTATAAAAGCTACCTACACGAAAAGCATATGGAACATTTAGAGACGTCAGGTTACAGTGAATATTTTTTGCAACAGTTACCAAATCCCACAGTATTTATTAATGTCGGCTAACTTTAAATACTCTAGGATATTAATGCAAATTAGGCTGGTAAACACATGATAAAGATTTCGATAAATAATAAAATAGTGAGAATTGATTCACAACAAGTATGTAAAATGTGCAACAGAAAAGAGAAATGTCCCACAACAAAGATCAGTCTGCATTAACCCCTGCACTGAAAAACTACATAACTATCAAGGAGAAATGTAAATCACAAATTATTTTGAAGAATAGTTTCAGTATGTTCCGCTTTACTTGTTAATATTAATTTAATAGCACATATTGTGTTCTTTTTTGGGTATGTCGGTTGAGTGAAGTTGTATTGTGATTGGTAATATTCTGTATCAAAGGATTTTTAGAAGCTATGATTTTTTCAAAATATGATTAATTTTGTGTTTAAATGAATCGCTGTATTTTGGGAAGATTTAGTTCGTGAAGGTGAGTTTATAGTTTGTAGTGTGAGTTTATTTGGAGGGGTCGGCTTGGATTGTTTGTTAAAATACGCAAAACATTTTGAAAATGCACTTTTTAGCTTTGTCTGATTTTCTATTTGTGTGTTCCGTGAATGTTAAGGATCTGTCTAGCGTTAATACTAGGTTATTTACTAATTTAGACCAGAGAATGTGTGCATATTAAGGAGATGTTATGGTTTATGTGTGGCCTACGCTTTGTTAATATAATGGCTTCGGACTTACTTGGGTTTATTTCTAATATCCTGTTTTGGCAATATTTTTAAGTAACCGGTTAACTACAGCATCAATTTAACAAAAAGATTTATTCAGAGCTGTATCGTCGTCGCAAAAGGACCTTATTACTTGCAGGTGGCTAGGGAAATCGTATATAAATATATCAAATAGAGTTAAGCACTTACCAAACATTACCTTATATGTATTTGAAAAATCACGTTTATTAAGAAACAGAATAATATTTGTTAATAGTACATAACGTAAGAATACAATGATAAGACAGACAAAAATTTTACTTTATAATGCCAAGAATAACATTAGCATAAAATTTTCTTTAAAATAGAAATCAGATCTAACAAGTTGTGGAAGCTATTTTGTGCATTAAAGAAAAAAAAAACATAATATATAAAAAAATCTGATATTATTTATTATATTAATTAATATTTTAGTATATTCAAATAAAATTTCAGACCTATCCCTCCCACATCGAACATTCTATTGCGCAGGTCTCGATACCTTTATGGCAGTCTGCACTCAGCTAGCGCTCTGAAACTACTGTCGCAGTCAATTTCTCTCTAATCGAATTCAGAAACAGAATGTTTATACAACGTTAAAGGATACATAACTAATGTTTCTGTCCATAAACAATGTATTCTTTATTGAATTAAACTGAATTTAATAGTCCCATTCTATTATAAAATCTTATATATCGTTTACTATTCCTAAATATTTTAGTAATAACTTATTTAAAATGGCTATAGTGAACAAAAATTAAATAAAATAACATACAGTATGCATATGTATGCATGCGGTAAACTTTTTAGACCTGAACCCTGAACTGCGCAGATTTAAACATGTCCGGCCGAAGTGCGAACCAGTTTTCAATAATGATGTTCTTTCTCTCTATTCATGATAAGTTTATAAAATAAATTATAAATAAAGACAATATGATAATTAAAATAACCATATATTCATAATAAAATTTTAGACAAATACATCGAACTTCGAACTGCGCAGTTTTAAACATGTCTGGCCAAGGTCCAAACAGGTTTCGGTAATGATTATTTTTTTCTATTCATGATAAGTTTATAAAACAAATTATTAATACAGACAACACGATACTTAAAATAGCCATATATTGAAGTAAAGTTTTGGACCAATGCATCTACTGCATCGAACTTTGAACTGCGCAAGTGTAAACGTGTCTCTGGTCAAAGTTTAAACAGATTTCGGTAATGATTTTTTTTCTCTGTTCATGAAAAGTTTATAAAACAAATTATTAATAAAGACAACACGATAGCTACTTAAGATAACCATCTATTCAAGTAAAATTTTGGACTAATGCATCCACTACATCGAACTTCGAACTGCGTTGGTCTAAACATGTCTATGGTCAAAGTCTCAACAGGTTTTCGGTAATGAATTTTTTTCTTTCTCTTCATGATACATTTAAAAAACAATTATATTAATAAAGACAACATGAAATTTAAAATAAACATATCTTCAAATAAAATTTTAGATCAATGTATCCACTACATCGAACTTCGAACTGGGCTGGCCTAAACATGTCTCTGGTCAAAGTCTGAACAGCTTCTCGGTAATGACTTTTTTTTCTCCATATTCATGATACGTTTATAAAACAAAATATTAATAGAAACAACAAGAAACTTAAAATAACCATTTGTTCAAATAACATTTTAGACCAATGCTTATACTATATCGAACTTCGAACTGCGCAAGTTTAAACGTGTCTCAGGTCAAAGTCTAAACAGCTTTTCTGTCATGAGTTTTTTTTTTCATTCTATCCATGATAATTTTATAAAACAAATTATTAATAAAAGCAACAGGATACTTAAATTAACCATAAATAAAATTTTGGACCAATGCATCAAATACACCGAACTTCGAACTATGAAAACAGTGCAGATAGGGGTTAGGGGTATTTACCGCTAGATTTAGGATTTTATTCACCCTCTGGGTTATTTTTGACTTATTTAATCATTTATTCTTATCTTATACTAGCGGGTAATTTTGGTTAAACTAATAGAAAAATAAGAATTAAATATTTAGAGTTAAAGTTGGTGGATTTAGAGGCAAATTTAGATGAGTTTAGGGTTAAAGTTGGTGAATTTAGAGAGTTTTAGGGGAAAAATACAGGGCTGACCTGGCAATACTGTGTGAAAATGTCTGGTCAAAGCCCGAACAGCTTCTCGGTAATTACTTTTTTCTCTCCATTCATGAAAATTATATAAAACAAATTATTGATAAAGACAACATGATACTTAAAATAACCATATATTCAAGTAAAACGTTTGGACCAATTTATCCAATACATCGAACTTTGAATAGCGCAGGTTTAAACATGGCTGTGGTCAAAGTCCAAACAGAAGGGGATCAATGATGCCATGCATTTACTTACAGTAACATTCAAAAGAATTTATTTTATTTAAAAAAAAAAAAAATTAATTCTTAAACAATAGTTTGCCAGAATTAGCTCCAAAATTATAATTTTTTTACAGGTTTGAAGTTGTCCTCCCCTCTGGCTACGTCCATGTGTTGAAGTAAAATTTTGGACAAACGCATTCGCTATTTTAAACTTTTAACTGCACAGGCTTAAACATGTCTCTAGTCAAAGCAAGACGAGCCAAATTAAGCTATGTAGAAGCCCCTAGGCAATGCGAATCTCAGTCCCCTTTCCTTTCAATTCAATAAATTTTATTACATAAACAAAAATAGAGGCACAATGAAGTAAAGTATAGAGGTAATATCTATATAAAGGGTCCAACACCCTAAACCTGTCCACTTCAATACTAGATTTATAATAATAAATCTTTAGTAAGTAGGTGGGTAACATTTAATTAAATTTTATAACAACACCAAATTTTAAATATTGCTACAGATGTATTAGGACAGAACTGTTCATAGGTAATGATAATGAATGTAATGATTTATTACCAAATTTTTATTATCAAATAATTTTATTTATTTCTGAATAAATTTTAAATCTACGAAAAAATAATGTTATTCACAAAAAAATGTTTTGTCAGTGAATAAATATAGATAACTATACAGTCACATTAAACTAATAGAACATTAATCAGACAGGTGAGGAAATATTGAATCAAGAATAAAAAAATTATTTGTTGTTCTTTTTTTTATTCTAATTAATATAATAAATTAAACAAATATCAATCAGAATATCCTAGCAATCATAAGTCAGTATTTTAAACCATAATACAGATAGAATTAGTAATATAAAGAAAAAGACAATATAGCAAAATATCAAAAGTAATATTTTTCACTAATTTACAATAAAATCTAAAACAACTGAGTCTTAAATATCAAAAATAAGTTCATTTTTAGTTAACATTTTTACTTTCCCTCATATATATATGAAATATATAGTAAGGGGAAGTATTGCAATTCTAGTTTTTTGGTTGAAATATTGAGCGTTCTCACTAAAAGCTGCTTGAATCAATTTATTCTCTCAAGGAGACTGAAATTTGTTTTTCTTTCAACGTTTTCATAAAGGCAATCTGTGAATAATCATCATGGAAACAGAAAAATTGTCACAGTAAGTTTGACCGACGAAAGTCTAAAAATGACTGCTAATTTTAATTAAGATAAGTCGGGGTAAGTGAATAAATGGAGATTTATTTCAAGTCTGTTTTATAGGGAGAGATATATGCCTTCTGTGGGAATTTGAAGTAAATAATAAAATCCACAAGGATGACAACACTCCCAACAAAATATATTTGTAATAAATCCAAATGCACTTGTTCCGATTATACACGCCCCTTACATTACTACTTACCTTATGTTCTATTTGGATGATACTACATCTCTGTTTGATGATATATCAGCTTAAAGATGAATCGACATCACTACCAGTTTACAACAAACTAAAACCCCTTCATCATTTAAAACAAATTTTACCAATTTAAAAATGGAGAAAATAAAATAATAATTAAAGATAGAAACAAACGAAAAAATAATTAGAAGCTTTGCATTTGCAAGAGACTGACATGCTTTCTTTTAATCCATTGTTAATTTGATTTAAATTTCCTTTACTCCATTTCCTAGCTCTTTTATTCAACAGTGAAACCTAATTTTCCCAAGCATTACTGTTCATTTTCACAATCATACATTACTGTTTTGATTTTGAATCACTGGATCGACTATTGACCTTTCCTTAAAAATTTTTTTTTGATGATATATCAGCTTAAAGATGAATCGACATCACTACCAGTTTACAACAAACTAAAACTCCTTCATCATTTAAAACAAATTTTACCAATTTTAAAATGGAGAAAATAAAATAATAATTAAAGATAGAAACAAACGAAAAAATAATTAGAACCTTTGCATTTGCAAGAGACTGACATGCTTTCTTTTAATCCATTGTTAATTTGATTTAAATTTCCTTTACTCCATTTCCTAGCTCTTTTATTCAACAGTAAAACCTAATTTTCCCAAGCATTACTGTTCATTTTCACAATCATACATTACTGTTTTGATTTTGAATCACTGGATCGACTAGTGACCTTTCCTTAAAATTTTTAAATTTGCTACTTATTTGCTCTTCCATGTAGACGCTTCAATTAATATACCAGATAATGTCTGTTAAGCCCAATACAAATAATTGTTTTCTACTAAAGTAATTGCATATCTTTATTTATCTTCATCTTATTATTTTGCATAAATAATTCATCGAATTATTTTGCACAAATATCCTTTGAAAACACCTTAAAAGCCTAACTCTCTTGATCTATGTAAATTATCTTCAATTTTTCATAATAAAACTAATTTACAACTTTGTAGAAATTGAAATTTTGGCTAGATTCTTTAAGATCGTGTAACACACAATCATAAAAAGATGGAATTATTTTATCATAGTCTAAATCAAATATTAATATACTTTATATGATAATGCTGTATTATTTTACATTGTATCTACACATTTTAAGTTAAAAATTATTCATAATTATAACTTTGATCGATAAAACAAAATAATAATAAATTAACAATTGAAAATTCCATACAGCAATGAGCATTAAAGTGTTTGATATAAAAAGAAGAATGGGAGAAAAACTCTAAAGAACTCGTAGAAGCATTTATTTGTTTTTTTTCTTCTATTATTTTCTTCATACATTTAAAAATATATAACAACATCTACATAAAATCAATAAACACAGTTCACTTTCGATACCCATGATGTATTCAGATCATTTTTAACACTTCACTCTTCTTCCTATGTTCACAAATGATAAATAATTTTACTAAATTCTGGAATTTCTACAGAAAACTATTTTATTTTTTAATGATCTATTTATTACTTTGGACATCCTTAAAAGTACACATTCGCTGGTTGTCATTAATCACTGACAGTTGTGAATTAATCAATAAAGAAAAAAAAATTAATTTAAAATAAAAGTATTAATTTGTTAAATTGCTTATTCCCTGGTTTTCAGTAATCACTGACCGTTGTGAATTAACCAATAAAGAGAAAAAAAAATAATAGTATAACTAATTGTCTATAGAGAGCAGCACAAATCAAGAAAGCTTAAAAATAATAGTTCTATTTATCGCCGCAAGAGGCCAGCACCATCCAAACATGCATTGCCGAAGTTACAAGGAAAATTTTTATTTTGTAATAGGAGAGTAGGAGTGCACAGGAGCTCAACTACTCTGTCGGTACTGGATCCGATAGTGCTGCTATCTTACGGTTATAAATATAAACTACATCAGTTCTAGTTATTGCCACAAGAAAGCAGCACTATCGGACCTAGGTACCGACCGATCAGTTGAGCTCCTGCGCACTCCTACTCTCCTATTACAAAATAAAATTTTCGAGCTAGAATTGCACTTCGGGAATGACTGTTTGGACAGTGCTGACCTCTTGTGGCGCTAATTAGAAGTATTTTTTTCTGTTTCTCTGGTTTGTGCTGCTCTCTGTAGACAGTTAGTTATACTATTATTTTAAATTAAATTTTTTTCTTCTCTTTATTGATGAATTCAAAACTGTCGGTGATTAATGACAACCAGCGAATGTGTACTTTTAAGGATGTCCAAAGTAATAAATAGATCATTAAAAAATAAAATTTAGTAAAATTATTTATCGTTTGTGAACATAGGAAGAAGAGTGAAGTGTTAAAAATGATCTGAATGTAGATGTTGTTATATATTTTTAAATGTATGAAGAAAATAATAGAAGAAAAAAACAAATAAATGCTTCTACGAGTTCTTTAGAGTTTTTCTCCCATTCTTCTTTTTATATCAAACACTTTAATGCTCATTGCTGTATGGAATTTTCAATTGTTAATTTATTATTATTTTGTTTTATCGATCAGAGTTAAAATTATGAATAATTTTTACTTAAAATGTGTAGATACAATGTAAAACAATACAGCATTATCATATAAAGTATATTAATATTTGATTTAGACTATGATAAAATAATTCCATCTTTTTATGATTGTGTGTTACACGATCCTAAAGAATCTAGCCAAAATTTCAATTTCTACAAAGTTGTAAATTAGTTTTATTATGAAAAATTGAAGATAATTTACATAGATCAAGAGAGTTAGGCTTTTAAGATGTTTTCAAAGGATATTTGTGCAAAATAATTCAGAACTAGATGAAGATAAATAAAGATAAGCAATTACTTTAGTAGAAAACAATTATTTGTATTGGGCTTAACAGACATTATCTGGTATATTTATTGAAGCGTCTACATGGAAGAGCAAATAAGTAGCAAATATAAAAATTTTAAGGAAAGGTCACTAGTCGATCCAGTGATTCAAAATCAAAACAGTAATGTATGATTATGCTTGAGAAAATCAGGTTTCACTGTTGAATAAAAGAGCTAGGAAATGGAGTAAAGGAAATTTAAACCAAATTAACAATGGATTAAAAGAAAGCATGTCAGTCTCTTGCAAATGCAAAGGTTCTAATTATTTTTTCGTTTGTTTCTATCTTTAATTATTATTTTATTTTCTCCATTTTAAAATTGGTAAAATTTGTTTTAAATGATGAAGGAGTTTTAGTTTGTTGTAAACTGGTAGTGATGTCGATTCATCTTTAAGCTGATATATCATCAAACAGAGATGCATCATCCAAATAGAACATAAGGTAAGTAGTAATGTAAGGGGCGTGTATAATCGGAACAAGTGCATTTGGATTTATTACAAATATATTTTGTTGGGAGTGTTGTCATCCTTGGGGATTTTATTATTTACTTCAAATTCCCACAGAAGGCACCTCTCCCTATAAAACAGACTTGAAATAAATCCCCATATATTCACTTACCCCGACTTATCTTAATTAAAATTAGCAGTCATTTTTAGACTTTCGTCGATCAAACTTACTGTGACAATTTTCCTGTTTACATGATGATTATTCACAGATTGCCTTTATGAAAACGTTGAAAGAAAAACAAATTTCAGTCTCCTTGAGAGAATAAATTGATTCAAGCAGCTTTTAGTGAGAACGCTCAATATTTCAACCAAAAAACTAGAATTGTAATACTTCCCCTTACTATATATTTCATATATATATATATGAGGGAAAGTAAAAATGTTAACTAAAAATTAATTTATTTATTTTATTTATTAATTTATTTTTGATATTTAAGACTCATTTTTTTAGATTTTCTTGTAAATTAGTGAAAACATTTGATATTTTACTATATTATCTTTTCTTTATTTTACTAATTCTATATGTATTATGGTTTAAAATACTGACCTATGATTGCTAGGACATTCAGATTGAAAAGAGGAAAAACAATTTATCAACTTAATTTGATATAAAAATATATACATCGCCAACATTTAGAAAATTATTACCATAATATTACAGTTATTGAACTCAAATCAGTTCAATATGAATCCTTATGAACATTAATCTAAAAAAAATATTCTATTTTCTTGTCAACTATGGTTCTTTAACTATAAATATCAATATCAGGCTAGCATTGTATTTATTTATGAAATTCTCTATAACTATAATAGTTGCAAATAATATCCTTTAAGTACAATAATATAAAATAGTTTGACAAACACTATGCAAGGCAGATATAATGGTAACATAAGCATTAAGTTATAATATTTTAAACTTTTTCTCTACTTTTAAATATAAATCTACGTAAATATAAATAAAAATAAAAACTACAAAAAAACACACAAAATATATATATATATATATATATATATATTTAATTAAGGAAGAAGTTGGAAGGGGGGGGAGGGGTGCGGTCAATGACAAACACACAAATAAGTGTAACTTATTTATTCTGTGCCAACGTTTCAGTCAAAGGGCAATAGTAAGAAATAAGGCAGTGAAGGTGAATAAATGTTGATTAAAAGTGAAAGTTAATTAATATATATATCATTAACTACATTACTAGGGCAAAATATTTAATAATAATAAAATCATACATTGTACTTGAGTAATCAAATACCCAACAATAATAATCCAAAAATGAAATAAATTATTTTAAGTAGTCAGTAACAAAAAAAAAAGAAGATAAATATTCAAAGTCTTCGGTTTATGAAAATTTTCTAAAGAAAGTTTTTGAAAAATTCTAAAAAAAGTACTGATGTTATTGAATTTTCTTAGTTTAAAGCAGTTTAAGATAATATTGGCTATGGCAAATACCCAGGATATAGAGAGCACATTCTTTTAAAAATATGTTTAATTAAAAGAATATTATTATATGATTTTGATGGTTTCATTTTAATGAGGTAAAAATGCTTGAGACTAGTGTGGCTTACTGTAAATTGGGTATGGGCGACATCTTTCCAGCAACTATGGTTGGTTGTACATAATGTTATACTATCTAAAATAACTTTCAGTTTAGATGGCATCCGTCTAACATGGATCAGGTACCTTATAAGATGTTTAAATTATGTATTAGTGGAATAAACTCTTCCAATATGGTCACAACATAGACCATAACATCATATTTATATCCTATACATGATTTAATCCATCATCTATAAATATATTATCTATTATTCTTCTGTCCTATATACTCCTATTGTCTAATTTTATCCATAATTAATTTTGTCTGTTGATTAAAAACTCTGTTTTATGTACTGAAAAACCGTTGCTAGGAGTGTGTGATACATATTTTCTATCACTGCCACACTGCTCTGGTATTAACCTATGAACTAATCCTTTATTTATTATAATTTCTTCACCCCTCATATTTCTTACTATGTGGTTGTTCCCAACATTACTTATTTTCTACAGCTATGAGATTAAATTAAAAAAAAATATATATATATATTCATTTACCATCTTTAAATATTTTCCTATGTATAATATGTTTCCTGTGATATAATGGAAGAGTTTATTCAGATATAATTAGAACTTTTATTCTTTACATTTAGCTAGCTTTACGTAGTTGGATATTATTTTTTATTCTTTTGTGAATTTATTTGCAATGCTGATGTATTCTAATTTTTTTAAGAATTTTGTATTATTGCTGTGTTTTAATAGTTATTAAATATTACTATTCAATAACCAGATCGGCTCCCAATGTGAAATCAGCTCTTGCGGTATGGTCAGCTACTTATGTAGAGAATATAATTACTTCAGAGTATTGTGATCAATCTATTATATTTTTTAGATTGTAAAAATGCAGTTTGATTGTTGTGCAGCTGTGTATATCGTTCATCTGGCAGAAGAGTGTCACAATACGAAAAAATAGAATTTCACAGGAGAAGTGTTCGAAGTTTGCCGATTTACGTTTATCACTATCACTGAACTTACTAATAAAACATCAATAATACACCTTTTTTGTTAAAAAACATAAGTTAATTTTCATTTCTTTTTTACCATTTAATTATAAATCATGAATTAAATTGTTTTTTGTTTTTTGTAAAATACAGTGCATGCTCCATTATAGTTTTTGTATAATTAAGACACGTTTTTGGAGAAAAATAATTTTTATTCTAAACAATAAAATGAATTACAAATACAAAAAACAACTCAAAATATTTTATTGAATGTGCTAAATTACAAAATTATATTTTGAACATAATTAATAAGGTTTTCAATTATTCATACTGAAGACAAATATTGATACTTTATGGCCACCAAACTGGAGTATCTCAGAAATATATTTTTTAAAACAGTAGATAAAAGCAAAGTTTAAAAATTCAGCTAAAAAACAAAACAAAAAAAAAACATGTTGCTTAGAACTAAAGTTGAAAAATTTCAACTTAAATTTTTTTTGTAACCAAAATGTGTTCAATTTTTGGTTCAACTTTAGCACAAAGATTGTTTAAAATACATTTTAGACAGTATATTGTTTAAAAAAATTTCCAAGGGAGTAAAGAATAACCCTATACTCCAGTACTACGGTTTGAGCACCCCCTTAACAAAGGATGCTGTGCATGCCAATGATGAGGCTAATATTATTAAAAGACTAAAAATATTTATTCATTATCTTTATCAAGAGAGTCTTTGTATAGTTACTTACAATAGCTAAACTAAGAATAATTTTTTATTGTGGTAAATAATGAACGATGTATGTAATTTATTTTCATGAGTATATCTGTATTCTATGAGTCACTATTAATGATTAAACGTTCATTGCTGTTATTAAATATGATTGTGGGTCAAGTAAATATAATTTCGGTGATGTTAATCTTATATTGTATTACAAGCATGCTAGAGCTATGACAATAGCTTAGTCAGTAATAAACTGACTAATAGAGTGGGTAATCCACTCATGATGTAGAGTCCACAGTACACCTGTTCCATGGATTGAGGGGGATAAAGGATTCCGTGAGCGTGCAAATTGTTCCCGGGAGGGTTGATAGAGTTTTTAAGAGGGTTAAAGATAACAATAGACGTTTACAGAGCGCCCGATGTGGGAGCCATTGTTATCCCTTCATGCTCCTCATCGCAACATCTTCTTCCGATCTCACTAATGTTCCCTCAACCAACAATACTATATAATTTCAAGAGTTTTCGCACGAACGTACGCATTATCTTAATAATGCGTATGTTCCTGGAACCAGATGAAATTTATTAACAAAACGGAAAACACGAAACTCACGAAAGCCAGCCAAATTTTAACAATATTTAAAACTACCAATCACAAATAATGGTTACTTTTATTCAATAAAACTAATTTTTCTTTTAAGTCTATCTTTAAATCTATTTTGGCTACTTCTCACGTACCTAACGTATTTATATTTCTTCCGCTTATTAAGATATTACTACCTAATATATATACATATATATATATATATATATATATATATATATATATATATATATATATATATATATATATATATATATATAAAATTCCAAAACGCTAAGTCTTAAGTTTCTAAAATTTCTTAAATTCTAAAAGTCTTAAATTCTAAAATCAAAATCAAACCAGTCAACATTTCGCCAATTCAGGCATCATGTGATGTGTGGGTGGCATCGGGAAGGACTGTGAGGCGCTCCAATATAAAAAAGTTCCCACAAATCTCATTACAGAAATTAAGTCTATCTATCAGAACTTGAAAGGAGTGATAGGCCTCAATTGAAAAACAATCTCAGCCTTTCTCCTTCCAAGTTGGAGTCGTACATGGGAACAGCCTAAGTCCCTAGTTTATCACCTTTATGGAATAAATATTAAAAATGTGTTAGAGACTACACCAAGAACTTTCGCAGATGATATAGTTCTAATTGCTAATTCTCAAGAGAACTTGCAACAAGCAGTGGAACTATATAAAAAATGCGAAAAAATGTAACATGCAAGTAGTAATCACAAAAGTAAGTAGTAGTCACAAAAATGTAAATGCTTATGTGACGTGCATCAAGTGTATAAGTACCTAAGTATGTTCGTATTTCGCATAACTCAAAAACGGTTAGCCGTAGAAAGTTAAAATTTTGTATTTAGGATTGTTGAAAAATCTAGTTGTGAACCTCCCTTTTTGGTCACTGCTTGATCACCAGAAGTGGTACTTTACTTGAGGGTCATAATTGATTTCCATAAAAAATTAGATTAAAATACTATGCAAAACTTCTCAAATTTAGTATGTGTGACTTATATATTGATTTAAACAAAATAATAAATTTTGGTTAACATTGGCAGACCGGAAGTGGTACTTTACTTGAAGGTCATATAAGACTTTCATCAAAAATTATATTACAATTAAATACAGAAATCATATGTTTCGGTAATAAAGGTTACAAACGAAATTTGGTTTTCAATCCAATTAAACATTTTTATTACTTGTTTACTTGTTTGTGCCCTAGGAGCCAAGAAAAAAAATTTGATGTAATTTCAACAATTTTTCATATTATTGTTTTCTACCTTTGCTCAGCATGGATTATCTACTTTGAAATAGATGCTGAGCAAAGGTAGAAAATAATAATCTAAAATTTTGTTGAAATTACATAAAATATTTTTTTTTCTCGGTTCCTAGGGCGAACTCTCGGAAAATCAGATATTTTTCGACTTACAGTGTCCGTTAGTGTCACCTTTATTTTAATTACAGGTTGTATGATAATCACTTTATCTAAATATCCTCAAAGACTTGTTCTACTGTTGTGAACGAACATACATAACATGTGACCAACATTTTTATTATCCGAATCTTATTCTGTTTTGAATAAGAATTTAGGTTTAAAAAGAAAATTATATAAAACAAAAAAAAAGAAATCATTATTTTTTCTTTTGCTTTCAGGATTTAAAGATTGGACTTAGCTCATCCAAGGGTAAGCTGTAAGAATAAACTTTCCTAATGAGAAATATTCTGAGATGAGGAAGATGCTCTCATTGTGCCGGGCTCACGGATGACCAGAGATCATCAAGAAGTAATCTCGAAGAACTGGGGAATAAAGAGCTGTATAAGTAGCCAAGGAGGGTCGGAGGAGGGGGAGGGGAAAGGTAGGAGGGTGATCACACTTCATCAGTGGTCAGTCTTCTTGCCCTGCCTCCATTGCTCAGGTTCTAATCTCGCAGCCTATTGTCTTCTTTCTTAAGGCCTTCACAGCTAACTTGATCAAGTGCAAGCAAAGTTGTTTTCGTTGAGGGGGAAAAAAAAATGTTTAAAAATTCCCTTGCAGCTTTTTAATTTCGAATTTTTCATTTTAAATTCAGTAAATATTGATATACCAGCATCGTTCCATAGTTTAAATAACAGTATCAGATCTTATTATGCTTAGTTATGTTTATAAATTATGCTCGGATACGAAGAGAGAAATGATGAATTTAAATTTATTGGAGGTGATTTTCAACAGAACAGTTCACGAAAGAAAAGGGGAAAGACACCTGTAACACATATCGAGAAAACCAAATTTTAAAGATAAACAACACTATCTTTTCTATATAAACTAAAAACAATATATAAATTAATAAATTAGGTAACACTATCAGATTATGATAAAAGTACGTGATATTTATTACCTATTACAGATTGAAATGTTTTTTTATTTACACTTATTTGTTCAAAAAAAACATTTGACTGTATAGATTGCTTTAATCAACCATTATCGGCCCCCTCCCCCTCCCACCGATTTAAAACCGCTCCCTGACGACGGGTCTGTTGATCAGTCAGATTTATGTAATTTTACTAATACATATAAACAACAAAATAAAATATTTCTGTGAATAATAATTTATGTTTTTTTATAAAATAATAATTGTGAAAATCCTTTGTCTTTATTTTATTTTTATCTATTATGGATAAGGTGCGTAACAAGAAAATCCCTCATTCTTTTCAATATTTGTTGGCCATTATTTTTTTCAATATGGTGATCTATTCGTGTAATATAAAACGATATGTGAAAACAATCCTTATCTATCCATTTTATTATATATATATATATATATATATATATATATATATATATATATATATATATATATATATGTTTACATAATTGGGTTCCTTGAGTGCCGAAGAAATAATTAAGTTTATCAATATTTAGTTATTGTTATATTATTTACAGAAAAAATATTATGGCCTTTAATTTTAATTTTTTTAGTTTATATTAACAATAAACCTGATAATTTTTATTATTCTAGGTGTCGCAGCTATATTTCCTCATTCATCAATTATTACATTTAGACAGAAATTATTGAAATCTATCAATTTCTGAGGAGTATCTCAAGGACCAATACTGGCAGCCTTAAAATACTTTCTATATATTTTTTTTCTTTTTATCATTTTATCCATGATCAAATTAATCTCAAGGCTCATGTCGTGTTTTACTTTTCTTGTCGTGTTAAACGCATATTTAGCTGAAAAAAATTGTAAATTTAGCTTTTTTTCATTATAAAATAAAATTTTATGTTAAACATTTTTTTATTGGTTTATTACTTTATGAATCAGTTAATTTTATTCCTGTAGAAATATTAGTTGGGACGTGTAATATTAAATATGTAAAAGAAACTTGATTGAACTAAATAAAATATAATCTGGCAATATTTTGTTCTTTTATTTTTAAATCACTTGTGTATAAAATCCGAATTAAAATATATAATAATCTATTATATAGCATAATCGGATAGTGACCCGACAATTACGTAAATATGTAATACTTATGTAGTAAATACTTATACACTTACTAACTAAATGCAATTACAAATACTTATTTTTGTTTTACACTTTCTGCACTTGGTTAACATTCTAATTAAATAAATAATAGATTTGTTTTTTTGTCACAGATGTTGAATTTCGTGCGTGGTATTTTCAAGTAGCATCGATTGTACATTTCTACATATAGTTGAATAGTATTTAATAGTAGTTCCCAAATTTTAATTTTTTGTCCGGAAAAAAGGTGTCCAAAATCTCCATTTATGGAAAATAATCTCTGATTTGATTAGAGACTTTCTGAAAAAAATCTGCCACCATTTATAGTATCTAAGCCTTGCTCAGAGATATTTATCTTAAAGAACAAATGTAAAATTACCCATGGCCATAAATTATATGATATTTGTTTTTAATTTAAATGATTTTGAGAACTGATATGTTGGTAAAAACGTTTGTTGAAATATACCTACGGACCAAAGATTCTTTTAAATAATGTGAAGTTTTATTTAAATTAAATTAAATTGCAAAAATTATTGAGTTAAATACAATATACCTAATAATGGGCATTCAAAAGCCTCGGAAGTTGAAAACAAATACGTGTCTGTGTATATATATTTTGGAGATAAATGGAAAATTCCAAAGAAGAAGCCAAACGTCTCAAAAATAAATCATCTGTCGATATTTCGCCAATTCAGGCATCAGCAGGACAGAAAGAGAGAAAGGAAAAAAGAAAATAAAACAATAAATAAATAAATTAAAAGAACCTATACAAAGAACAAAGTGCAGCACATCTCATATCCACAGTAAAAAGAATGACACTGACCAGAGACAGCACCCCACACCAGGACACCCAGACACATACTGAGGGAAAAGGGTGGTTAAACAGCTGGTTAAACATGACAACAGCTGGGAAAAGTTAAATAACTAAAAGCTGTTTATAAAAAAAAAAAAAAAAATTAAAAATACTGTTACTAAAAACCGATAAATGAACAAAAGATCATAAAAATAAATCAAATAATTAAATTAGAAGAAATATAACAAATACAAAAAGGGGGGGGGAAAGTTAAAATGCACAGAAGAAGAAGGTTCTTATAAAGCAAACAGTGGGATACACGGCTATTTCACAAAATATATTAATATGCAATAGAAAAAGTTCAAAATGAGACATAAAAGATTCTTAGAACATAAATGGAAAATTCCAAACAAGAAGCCGAGAGTCTCAAAAATAAATCATCTCATGTTATTTTTGATACTCTTGGCTTCTTGTTTGGAATTTTCCATTTATGTCCTAAGATTTTTTTGTTCCATTTTGAGCTTTCGCTCTTGCCTATTAATATGTATATATAAAATAAAGCTGTTATTAATTTAAAGTTATAACTATATTTAAGAAGAAATAATATAAAGGCAATAATTAATAATATCGACCCATTTTTTTCTTGCAAAACTAGAATTATTTTATGAGTTTAGCTTAGTCGCGCGTTATCAGTTTGATATTTAAGATATTTCAAATTAAATTAGAAAAATATTTCAAAATAAATAAGAAAAATATTTCAAGTAACTTATTTCTTTATTAAAACAAAAAAAATATTTTTGTAATATTTAATTTTTCTGTTCTGTCTTTTTTTTTCTAGATCCCTATTCTTTAAAACTGTTCTACTCCGTAAAAGAGTTGTCATGCTCTGGAGAATAAATGGTTGAAGGTGAGAACAGGTGTTGAAGAAGAATAAGGACCAAAGCTGTAGGAGAAAATAAAACAAAATAAAATATTTAAATAAAACTTTTATTTACATTAAAACAACATACTTAGCGTAAATAATATATTAGTTTAACGCTAAATGCTACTGACTAGGTTTCTTATACAAGCACAGTTGGCTCAACATACAATTAAAACTCCTTATCCAATTAAAATAATGACATTAATAATTATAAATGATAATTAATTATAAAGAACATGATCCGTAATACAACGTTATTAACAATTCATTGCACTATCTATACTTGTTATTTACAAAAACTAATAAATTAAAAAAACGTATACAAAAAAGAAACGAGTATATATTAAAAATCAAAACATAATATCTAATTGTATTTGTTTTATTCAGTTCGTTTTTGATTTATTAAATTTACTTAAATTATATTTAATGCACTGGAAAAATGTTCTTATTACATTGCACGAAAAAATGCTACATGGCAACTACATAAGCATGTACATATTTATATTAAAGAAATATAAGTGACTTTGACTTAGAATACTTTTTATCTATCAAGCTATGTAGGATTTTGGGAGTTATACAAAATTTTATCAGTGTTCTTGCCACTCCTGTGCCCAGCTAAATGCAAAACCCTCTCCGTCACGTTCAGCCGTTAAGGCAAAGCGTGATGCGTTACGAAGCTGGAATATCCCCCATTCTCGTCACAATCCGTCACTCTGGTCAAACCTCTTCACTCTTTTTTGGTGTGACGTTTGACATAATATGTCTACTGGCTCTATGCAAGAACATTGCATGATGTATTACCGAAACTGTCTCATTTATTCACTATAAACAATAATTTTATTTCCAAGGGGTAAGTAATGAATAATTGTCTTTTTATAAGAAGACACGATATTCTTTGGGTAAACGTACTTAAAAGTTTTGTTAGGCACAAAAGAGAGGAGAAAGATTATGATAGAGCTTTTGAATTTTTTTTTTTTTTTTTTTGGAGAAAAATATGGCTAACCTATTTGCACGCGACCATCACATACGAAACGCAGAGGACATTTGCCAACTTTACTCGCTTACTGTACTTCCACCTTAAGTATAAATCCAAAAAAAGTTTTTGCATAATCTAATGGCACTTTTTCTCTGTTAAATGATACCAATTCTTGCTCTCTAGTATTTATAGAAGCGGGGATATGAGCGTTAAAAAATTATACCAAAAGCGCCTGAATAGTTTTTTGTCCTAGAAAACCAGATGGAGGAACGCAATTCTACGTTAAAAAATTCCACAAAGTTAAGAAATTAAAATTGAACCATGCCTTATCGAAAACTTTCATGCAAACTGCGAACAGTTATAGGTGTTGACTAACTACAACAATGGATATATTTATACTAAGTTAGGAGATAAAAAATAATTTTACAATTTCGTTACCTAATGACCTAATTATCCTAAACCTATGGATGAGAGTGACCTGTTCATTCGTAAAAAGAATAGGGAAGAATTACAGATAGGCAAAATTTGAATATTTCAAAAACAAAGTCCTAAGTCTCTAAAATACTAGAAGTCAACGTTTCGCCAATTCAAGAATCAGCAGAACAGAAAAAGACAAGATCACATTATTTCATTGCAAACAAAAGAGATTAGCTTATTTTTGTTATAATATATTTGTTATGACGTTTCGACTTAAAATACGATTTTTTTTTTGTGGTAAATTTAAACTGCAGCACCAAAAGGTGCATGCAAGTCTATGAGAATGAAAGGGTTGTTAGTAACTTAGTCTTTATACTGAATAACAGATGGTTTTATCTAGAATTATTTTGAGCAGGGAACCAATTGAATATTGATATGAGGTTTGATCAAAGGTAATTGTGAAGTAAAACTGTCTGCAATTTATTTTTTATATATTTTAACATTTGAAAATGTCTTACAGCATTGTGCTAGGCAATAAATATAACCTGTCGCCAAAAAATCGGCGAACTATTGAGGCAATTATGAATTTACTTATGTTAGTTCACTTACCCTTTCATCAGTTATGCCCTTCAAGATGGTATTTGTGGACTTAAGTCAAAATTATTAAAAATGTGAAACACCATTTTCATTCTCACCGGCTCAATAGTATAATTTATTAAATATTATTAAGTATATTATAAAACAAAAACATTATATATTATTATTCAAATATTGTATATTGTAAATTAAAATTTTCTGTAATTAAACTAGAGATTGATTGTTTTTAATCGTGCTGAATTTTAATTTTTTTAAAGATATTAAGCTTGAAAATCATTTTATTTTAAGTCAAAACTTAGTAATTAATACGTTTTGCCAAAAATACAAATTTTTTGTTTATAAAAAACCACTCAGCCTAAAGAAAAAAAAAACTTTCTTCAACATAAATATAAAAACCAGAGGTCCAAAATTTAAGGAAAGTTAATTTTCCAATTATAACAAAATTATTTAACATATCTTTATCAAAAATGAAACATTTGTTAATAATCAAGCCTATGACTCATATTACATTGTACAAATGAACTTAATACGATTGATTACAGCAAAGCAGTTCGATAAAAATTCTAGACAGTGTTAAAATATTAATTAGTGTATTATAATTAATTAAGAGTTTAATGATTAAGATATGAATAATAATAATTACACACTTTCTGTCTCAGAAAAATATCCATGGTACAAGTATTCATTGTTTTTAATATATTTATGCTATCTAAGAAAAATAATATGATATAAATATGCTACTTCACTAAATTTACAATTTAAAATTTTAAATAATAACAAAATAGTTGATAATTAAACAATTATAAATAATTCATTATCTATTTGACAGGTAGCTCCCTGGTCTCCTGTACCACTGGAGGAGAGGGCTCAGGAAGGCACTGGTCATGCTGGTTTGGCGAAGAGCAAAGTCTGCAGATCTGGGGGTACCCTGCCACGAGTCCTCCGCAAAGAAGGTTCCTAAAAATTAGTATCATTATAATTATATAATTTATAATGGCTCACTAGCAAAAACAATCAAAATCTTCCTGCAAAACCTTAAACCTGGAGATAATATATATATATATATATATATATATATATATATATATATATATATATAATAAAATAAAGCATATTCAAAGCAGAAGTATTGCTGAAAGCTGTAGCCCAGTAGGACGGACCTCACATATGGAGGAAGGGATAATTGTCTGGAGAATCTCAGTCTGCATGGTTTACTCTGATAGGCGGTCACTCATCCAAGTACTAACCACGCTCGACATTGCTTAACTTTGATTACGTATTGCAAGCGCCATATATGTGTGTGTGTATATATATATATATACGTGAAGACCGTCCTGCTAGGCTACAGATATCCAACTTTCAGAAATACTTCTACTTTGAATATGCTTTATTTTCGTTTAAATGAAGTTGAGGTTTTATTTGGGAATGGTCTAGAATTGATTTCTAATTCACCAAAAAGTGTGGTCTGGAATACACAAATATAAAGATTAAAAAGCTTCTTTGTAGAACATAATAAAATTTAACTAAAAAAAAATGTCTAATTAAATAATGATGGTAATTAAATAAAATATCACATTAGATGCATAGAATCTCTGACAAAGATTCATGAGTCGTCACATGTCGATGGATTTCGTCACCAACCGCCTGCTTTCGGCGTCATGACATGATTTCAATTGGCTGACAGCCCTGTCAAATAAAGAGAAATCCAGTTATAACGACATTCTATTAGTGGATATTACGATCGAATCCGTTATCACAGTCTGATATCGACCGGTCGGTGTTTACATGATTCCGATCGCAAAGCAAATAGCTCTTGGCTTTATGTTTGTAACAATAAGTGACCTATTATCTTTATTGTTTGAACTGGTATTGCACCATAGTGATTTTTATCACGTCTACTTTAAATAAGAAATAATTTAAACGTTTTGTCTATGTTGACGTTGAAAAACGAACAATATTTAGTATTCTATCCAAATTATTTAACAATTAACTAACATTTTTATACGTTTTTATTTTTTCGGTAATTTGTGATATTAGTACCTAGGGACCGAGCCGAACTCGGAAATTATTTTATTAATTTAGTTAACGTATATGGAAAAAATACGATTGTTACATGTTGCTACGAGATACAATATTTATATGCATGCCTATACTCTTAAGAACAGAAATTGTTGGTAAAACAATTTATTGGGGAGGGGAAATCAAAATTTTTGACCAACGCTGGGACGAAACGATGTTGGTGAAACCAACGATTTCGACCGGATTTTCCTACAATAATTTTCATTTCTATTCAAACACAATACTGTATCGATAAAATCCTATTTTCTTAACTTAATAGATATTGGTTTTAAAATTTAGTCATTCTTTGGTAAAATATTATACCACAATTCTCACAGAACTTTAAAAATTTGCACAGGGGGAGGGGAAAACGTTTTTCATTTACTGTCCTCTTCTTCATTTACGTCGTTTTTCCTATCGGTCTGCATGTTTTTTTTTTAAATTTAATTTTAGGATTTTGTCTAAGATTTATCGTGGGTGTCAAAGATTTCATCATTCGATTTTCGAGTTAAAATAATTAAAGAATAATAAATAAAAATAATAAACCTTTAGAAATATATGGGAGCATAGCAAACACGTTTCACTTATGCCAGCAGAGCAGATATAATTAAGATTTTAATTTAGAAGAAACTAAAACTGTATATATATATATATATGCTTGAATATTAAAAGAAGTGTTTTAGTTTAATTGTTTTTTTTGTAGTTTTTATTTTTATATTTATTTTTGATTTATATATAAAAGTAGAGAAAAACTTTAAAATATTATAACTTAATGCTTATGTTACCATTATATCTGACTTGCATAGTGCTTGTCAAACTACTTTATATTATTGTACTTAAAGGATATTATTTGCAATTATTATAGTCACTGAGAATTTCATGAATAAATACAATGATAGCCTGATATTGATATTTATATTGATATTTATATATATATATATATATATATATATATATATATATATATATATAAAATATACCAATACATCAAATTCATCATACTAGAAATCCAAATCGTTAGAGTCACTCATTATTTCCTATTTTCTAAATAAAATATTTAAAAACATTTTTTTAAAAAGTTTTTAATTGATTTTTTTCTCACTAAATTAGGAAAAAGATCAAGAAATATATTCTTATATTCTTAGACACTCACTGTATGAAACTAGAAAATAATAATAAATATATCTTCATAATATTCAATTGAAAAGAGATAGGAATGTTTGTTTAAAAAAATTAACAAGCGCACGTGCGTGCTGTAAAACAAAAATAATCCGTGAGCAGTAGAACTCCGTCACTAAATTCGTATTTTCCCGCAAAAGGCAGTCCCCTAACATACCGAAATTTACGTATGAAATGACAATTTACCGAAAATGACACATTTTTTTCGGAGAAAAAATGACTAATGAGGCATTGAAACAGTTGAAATAGCCATATCTTTGCTAATAGCCGTTCTATTTCGATGAAACATCTTTTGAACATACCGAAATTTTGACTGGAATTTACCCATTCTCTAATGGTATCGTTCTGCCTTGAAGAATGCCCTACATACCGAATTTCAGCTCGTTTGACCCAAAGGGGGCCGCTGGGGGTGCTCAAATGTATCGGGAAAAAATATATATATAAATATATATCAGACATCTCCAAATTTTCCATAATAGTGCTCTAGGGGTTATGAAACGGATAGAAATCGCAGCCCCGCCGCTCACCGCCGACCTTCGACCCACTGCAATAGTCTATTTTTTTCGGGGAAAAAACGACTAAAAACGACGTGCAGTGTTTCAGGCAAATATATAATGGAACGTACAATATAGAGTTATCTGTGGTTAATGCTTTAATTAGTAATATAATAAGTTTAGATTCAATGGCATTTTAATTATCAATCGTTTTGGGTTGCCTTGAACCATCACGCTATAGCCTAGACTGTTTTTTGTTGTTTTAAAAAATAATTGGTCTTAATGACTTAAGGGGCATCTTAAATCAGCGAATCAATTATAAAAAGTTCCTTAATTAATTTTATGGGAAATAAAAATAAAAAAAATTGATGTGCTAATTTTTTATGTTTCCATTCTTTTTTCCATGACTAACCCTTGGTCTGTCTTAAGTGCAAGTGAATCTTTTATGTTCGTATGATTTAATGTAAACTGTACTGTATCAGAGGGAAATAAGGACTTTCTCTGATTGTGTTTGTCATTAAAATCGCTGCCACTATCTCATCTACAATCCGAAAGATCCCGTGCGATTTGTGAGTTATCGGCAGTGGGTTCTTCCGTGCCACTCATGGGCTCTGTTGAGTCCTATTGTGCGTGATTCTCTTCATGCACGCTTATTGGACGGGTCTTCGACGGTAATTACATTCGTCCAAAATGCTATAAATTAAATAAATACTGTTGGTCGGTCTATAGTTAATTTATGCTGTAAATCCCACTTATCCGCCGATTGAAAAACTCCCTAGTCCCTTATCAGCGATATTTAAAAAGTAAATATATAGGATTTTATCAATTAAAACAATAACGCTGTGAAAATAACTATTTCATTTATTCCAGAACGAATCTTCATTTATTCATTTCCCTTTCAGTTATTAAACGGTTCGGAGTATTTCTCCATCCTCAAGATGCACTTCTGTAAATATCATATACCAACTCAACAATAAAAATATTCTTATAATTAAATTGCCTATAACAAGTAGCTTCATAGAATATAAAACCTTATTCATATTAAAATCAATCTCTGTTTATATCTTATATGTTGTTCTGTCCTACATTCCTTATTTTCCATGGATCTAAATTTTTTATGTTAAATTCTGATTGTTAGGACATAAATGGAAAATTCCAAACAAGAAGTCAAAGGTCTCAAAAAAAAAAACAGAAAAAAAAAATCATCTGTCGATATTTTGCCAATTCAAGCATCATCAGGACAGAATGAGAGGTTTTGCTCTTGCATATTAAATTCTAAGATTTTAACTGTTTCATTATATTTATATTTGTTGTATTTATATTTATTTATATGTATTTATTTATGTAGTTATATTTATATTTGTTATATTTATATTTAACTGTTTCATTATATTTATATTTGTTGTATTTATATTTATTTATATGTATTTATTTATGTAGTTATATTTATATTTGTTATATTTATATTTAACTGTTTCATTATATTTATATTTGTTGTATTTATATTTATTTATATGTATTTATTTATGTAGTTATATTTATATTTGTTATATTTATATTTAACTGTTTCATTATATTTATATTTGTTGTATTTATATTTATTTATATGTATTTATTTATGTAGTTATATTTATATTTGTTATATTTATATTTAACTGTTTCATTATATTTATATTTGTTACATTATATTTGTTAATGATATCAGAGTAGTCAAAATTGACTGAATTTTTTATATTTTTGGTTATATGAATTCCTTCCATTTTGAACCTTTGTTCTTCCTGGTGAACCATTTTACGTACTTGACTAACTCCGTGTTTAAGCACTTTCAAAACGAAAAAGGTCGCTTAGTTCTGATTTTTTAAAATATTTTTGTGATCTGGAATGACATTTGAATGCCATTTTATTAAAGAATAACCTATGCTCTAACCTTATTCACCTCACCTAATCTAAGCCTAATTCATTTTCCATTTAGTGCTCAATAGCATGCGAACTACGTACCGCCTAAAAAAAATAATTTAAAGTAGAGTGAATTTTCCAATGTAGCTGCCACAAAATATAGAGCTCTGCCGTGTTAATGATTATCAGGCCCTAACTCCAAATCATTTTTTAAAATACATCTTTGTATTGTACCAGAATTTTTCTAAAAACTACGTCTTTTTATGGCATTAGAAAGCCCTAAATCCAATGGATAGATTCTAATCATTGGTTTTACTGGAAAAAAGGAATTAAGTGCGAAGGCAGCTGCTGAGGAAATTTGTACAGTGGCAATTTGAAATAATGCAGTGGCGTTTTCATTCAGGCGGTTCAATTCTGGGAACAACAGCCTTCAAGGTAATGCTTTATGTTTCGTGGAATTATGAGGATGTTTGATCTCTTTGATCTAGTTCCAGATTGCAGGGCTACTGAGGTTTAGCTTTACAGTGAACAACTCGAAAGAGCATATAGTTTTAAAAGAGGAGTCCCCTGCTTTGGTCAATCATATTAAAGTGATGTTTCAGCAAGGCAATGCTCCTGCCCATGGTTCGTTCTTAATCAAAGAAAGATTCTCAGAAATGGAGGGTGATAGCATCTTACCCCACCCTCCTTACAGCCCTAACATTGCACTGTTTAGCTATGGTCTTTTATGGTAAATGGCACATTTTTTGAAAGGCTGAGCTCTTCAAAAACAACAGGAATGTCAAATCAGGAAGTGAGGAATTTTCAGCCTTGAAAACCAAATTCAACTTCTGGTAGAAATATGGGTTAAACTAATTGGCAATGATGGCCTATATTTTGAAAAATGATTTTAATGTGTAGGTTTTATACTGAAATTTAAATAAAACATTCTGTGCATAAAGAGATTTAGAGATTTGATAAATTATTTGCCACTTCTATAATTCTTTTTTTTTTTTTAACTAGTTTCAAATATTGTACATTCATCTTCAGTTCTAAAAACTAATAAAAATTCAAAATACAGTTTGGTATTATTTTACATATAAAATTAATTGTTATATAAATGAGTATTTTAAAACATTTATGAATTATGAATTTAATTAAGACAAGAGATCAAATACATGTTGGTACTCACCAAGGTTTAAGTAGATTATATCAAACAGAAAAGTTTTGATTGGTTTGTTCTCGCACTGAACTAGCAATGGAAGAAAAGTGGGGTGTTTCTAGGTAAACGGTTTAAGGGTCGGGGTTTTTCCAGTAATTCCTTCCATTCGATTGATCCTTCTATACCATCATGTGGATGTCAACTGACAAAAACTTTTGTGAAAACGTTTTAAGTTAAGTGAGATGTCTAAAAATTTCGCTTTGATGTATTTATCCATAACTATTTATTAACTAATTTATATTTATTAAATAGATCGTAGTTCTTCTAATTCAGGTAGGTAGTTAAAGAATGCAACAACTGTTGCAATTTCTCAAGGTCAGATACTGACACTGCAATCGTTCTGTTTAATCAACAAAAAGTTGCAATGGCGATGCCCTGGGGCTTTGCGGTCCCTGCCAACTCGTCCGCAACACTATTAGTAGTTAGGGTAGGCTTGATCCTCCCAACAACACGAGCCAGATTGTTCTTTGGCATAGTGACAAACGAAGCGGGGATTGGAAATCCTGGCTCAATCCTAATTTGCGCGAGTCATTAGAACGTGTGTTGTGGGAACGGAGGCAGGCGGTAGATACTATCTCGGATTAGCCATTGTCGAGGGGCCTACGCTCCGGCGAATCCCGCCCCGCGACAGCTCGGATATCGTCCGACCAATCTGTTCATCGGCCAATCAGTTCTGTGTCTGTCAAACGATCCGATTCAACTAAACCTCTCCTACTGATCCAAAAGCCATCCTCAAACACTTCTAAAACCCATCTTCCACTCATTACAGTTCAAACAGATTATCTTTTATTTTTTTTTTCAATGATCAGCTTCGACTTCTCATTGGCCTCTTGTTAACATCAATATTCGCTCTTCGCAATTCAATAATCAGTTAGTTAAATTTAGGGCCGCTCCTACTTGGCAAGCAAAACATTTCCCCGCATCGGGGAGCCGTACAGTTATCAAAAGGTGGACATAAACCTTAAATCGCAACCCTTTCAAAATGCCGATTAACGCGCCCATTTCCAGTGTTACAGCAGAAAATGGCATTTATACGGTTGTTTTTGCTTAGCTCTAACTCCTAGCAGTCAAATTTTATGTCAAAATTCTGCGTCACTTAATTTGTACTAATTTATCTATGAGTATGCAATGATACTGTTGGAACATCTATTTGACATATATGACACTTGTGAGTGATTTAAGGGCTTTTGCATACGTATTTTTGTACATTTTTGAATTTTTAAATAGTTTTTTTTTAAAAGTGTACATCTTTTGAGAGCGGCCGAACGCAGTGTTCTAACTTGTTTTTCTTAACCTATTGCGTGAGGAAATAGTATCCAGCTGCGTTAATCTGCGAACTTTGTTTATATTTTGATTTTAATTCTAAAAAGTGTTTTTCTGACCGAACGTGCCTAGAAAGGGATCTCGGTGGAAAGTTATATTTAATTTAAACAAAATATAAAAAGATAGATAAATAGTATGTTAAAAGTTTTTAAATGATTATTTTTTTTAGTAAAATTGTATTTTATTAATGTTCGTATATTTTTTTCCAACTGCCACTTTTATTTACCCAATTATTTTCCATATCTTTTGAATTATATCTTGAAATGTTTAACTGTTTGGGGGGGTTGAACTGTTGAATGGGGGTTTGCTGCATTCGATTCAGCGTTAAAAAAATACTTTAAAACAGCTCTCTTGTAGTGTTATTAAGATAAAGACAAATTGAGAGGTTAGTTTTTTCGCAAAAACGCCAGTTTTTTACCACACTGTTCGCTGTAGCAGTGCGCCGTCTCAAGGGGGCGCCAAACTGATCTTTTTTCGAAAAAAAATTTATAACTTGTAATATTATAATATAATTATACAATTATAATATAATAATTATATGTTATATAATTAATATAATATTATAATATTATTACTCATACAAAAATATGTGTAATATGGTGCTTAAATCCATTTAAATCAAATTGAAAGATTTAAAAAATAAAAAATTGTAAGGGCGCCTAGCAGAAAGTTGCATCGGGGCGCCGGGACTCCTAGGGCCGGTTCTGATTAAAATAATTACCGTAATCGTTAAAATTATGGTGTTGTCTAATATAATACGACCGTTCAACTGGCTTTGTTGGTGCTGTGGTAAAATTATTTTATTCTTTTAAATATTTAACTCTCTAGTAGGCACATATCTTTTTTGGAGGATTCAAGGCACATGTTAATAAGTATCTCATACCGTTATACAAAAAAAGGGTCTATTAAAAGTTATTTTTCTTCTTCTTTTTTTTTAAATTGAGTACAAAATCAAAATCGAATATATATTATCGAATTATGAGCTCCAACGAATCGTTTGTTCTGCATTTTAAATACGGAAACGTAACTATAAGTAGATACTAACCTTTGGCACTTTTAAAGTTTTATTTTTACCCCAGAATACTGAACCTTCATCGAATCGACGAAGACGACCAAGCAATTCTTGATAAAACCGTTATCGCAAACATCAGAAGCAGTGCTTCCCCAAACTCTATTATTTGAACAAAACTAAAGAAAGGATTATTGTGACCTTCTGTTCATAAACAGCCATGTCTAAACAAAACATAAATCGTCTATTTAACGAAGGTTTAGTTATGCAGGCAAAAAATTTGCATCGAAATCGTCATTTCGACTAGTTTTCTATCAATGCATCTGTACAAAGGTTTAATGATTCAAGTAGATTATTATTAATTTATTACTCTTTAATTATACATTCATTATTAACAATTTTTATTTATGTTTTAATCCAAATTTGAGACTATTTATTACCTTATTGTTTTTTTTTATTTTAAAGGACTACTTTGATTTTCATTTTACTCATAATTGAACTTATTTTATTTATCTGAAACAGTTTTTGTTATAGTTAGCCGATCTACATTTTACTTCTTCATATAAATTTTAATTAGTGAAATTTAAACCACTTTAAACTTACATTTAAACCAACCTCTTTATCGTATAGTCTTACATAATTATTTTTTCGCAACGCTAAAAATAATAATGAAAAATACAATTTTAATAATTAATAATTATTATTAATAATATTAATAATATTAATAATTTTTAGTTTTTGTAGATTTAATTTTCATGTTTTACGTGTATATCTGTATATTTTTTAATGTTCAAACAATATAAATGCTAACTTGATCATTATTTATCCTTATTGTTTCCTTAAATAGTCTGTAAATTGATATTTTGGCTGTGGTAGTCGAAACGACGAAAGTTTATTAATAAGGTAACTGCATCGAGGTTTAGTATTCTATGGTGAATTAGACTATTTTTGTTGCTCTTCGGTATTACACTAATTTCTTTTAATATTTCTCGTGACTTACGGGACACCCTGTGTATTTTTAACTAATTAATGGGATTAATTAGTTTGCTGTATTATGCAGAAACCCGATTAATTTGAGCAGCATTACTTAATAAAAAAATGTATTTCTCTCTCTGTGTCTTACGCACTTTAGAAAGAACGGTATATATAAATCGTAGTGTAATTTTTACGAAAATGTATTTATTTATTGAAATATCTAGTTTGAGCATTCACACGAAATTTTATTTTATTTTTTCTATGAAATATGTTATTGAAAATTTTATTATCTTGCAAATTAAAATCCGGAATTTTCCTGGATATGTATAATAATATTACGAAATAAGTCTTAGTGATAAATTCCCAGTTATAAACGGATTACAATACATGACCCAAAAACAAAATAACAAAAAATCACACCCATAAAACCCATAAAAGTGTGATTTTTTGTTATTTTGTTTCGTTCATGTATTTTAATCCGTTTATTACTGGGAATCTGCCACTAAGACTTATTTTGCAATACATCTCCCGGAAAATTCGAGATATTAATTTGAAAGATGATAAAATTTTCAAAAACATTTAGAAAAAATAAAATAAAATTTGGATATTTACGGTATCCATCTTCGCACTTAAGGAAGGAGCAAATAGCTGTGACATATCCTTTTTAAGATCCACATTTTTGCCGAATTAAATATAACAGATTGAAAGTAAGGCTAAGAAAATTGGGATGAAGAGTGGGAAAACTCCCGCTAAACCACCTCCGTCAAATCAAAAATAAGAGTTATCCCTTGCTACTTCGAAAAGGTATAATACAGAAAGAATGCTACACAATAAGCAGGCTAAGAAATGTACTCACCAATGTGATCCATGTCCATCTGCTTTTAAGATTACATCGACCAATTTGTCAAATCTGTGACAATACACCGTTAAAAGTAGACTATTTATTCGGATATGGAAAATATCTAAAAGAAAGACTAACCATGAATATCGAAAGTTTTCTTCCATATAAATAAAACCCGTAAGCTCCGTCACTAAGGATACATTTTCACTAAAGTACAAATACAAAATACTAAAATGAAGGTAAAGGGAGGAAATATCCAAATGTAGCGGAAATATATATATATATATATATATATATATATATATATATATATATATATATATATATATATATATATATAAATATTAAACGGATTATGAAACGAATACAGAATGAACTTCCACCCCTCTTCGACTTAGTGCAATAATCTATTATTTTCGAGGAAAATATACCTAAAAGCCCATTGGAAAAAGTTCAATAAGCTGTAACTTCAATTAGCAGGTGTTCTAAAGGTGCGAGAATCCTTGACAATTTCGAAAAACCGCGGAGTGTGGAAGGAAAATGTTGAGAACCCCAAAAGGGACTTCAGTGAAAATACTACTAAAAATAATGGAATCCATCACAAATGTACCTAAAAGCTACGAAATTAATTGGAGTCATTTATGAAGTAATGTCGCTAATGGCCCAAGCAGTCGAAGCGACGTTTAAGAAATGAAAATTTGAATATCGTAGATATCTGATTTGTCGAAAAAAATCTGTTAGAGGGAAGCATCGAAATATTAAATATCGATAGTTGTAAACTTTGGGTCTAAAAATATCGATGTCTGTCATATCTAGGTGTACGTATTCCTAGTTAAGTCTACGGCCTGTGTATTGTCAATGATATTTACCAACGTTTTATGTCAACGATATTCCTGAACAAAAAGTTAAGTTCCGTTCGTGTTTTCCTGATCCTCTGAACGACACGCGAGTATTGAGGAAGCATCGACCATTGATCGCTGCGGAGGAGGCTCGAGGGTTTGAGCAGATGGCAGAGACCTCATATAGATAACCACTGCTAACTGTATCCGCACACCTATTCAATTGCCATTGGCTCAAAGTGATTAAAGGCCATAATCTGCCAATAAACCTTATCTTATACAATTAAACTGTTTATTGTCGAATCGATGGGATGAGTTTGCTCTTGGTGTTGCGACAATAGTTATTCCGCCTGATATGATAGTTCTGTGTGTACTGAGGTTTTTATTTGATGCGCAAAAAACAAAGATAAATATGTTATGTTTTTTTAAAGCTCAGAATTCCTCATTCTTCCCCTCCCCCTCCCCCCCCCATCCCTAAACTCAATTTACATCTCACAAATAAAATTATACTTCAAAATTCTTGCTTGTATGTTACATTTTTTTGGGTCGATTTCCACAAGATAAAGCTAGAATTATTTCGACCTTAATTCCCTTTTTTATTATCCCTACCTAGAGATGGGCAAAAAGTACTTTAAATAAGAAGATAATATTATCAAAAACTATGGCTCCGACAACATTATAAGATTTTTTATTTGATATTCTTTTTCTGGACACCTCTGTTATTTTTTAGCGACTTTGTCCCAGAATAATTTCTTTTTTCTATTCTGTAATGCACTTTAATATTGAATAAATCCGAAATGCTTAAATAAATTAATACGCGAGCGCGCGATCATAATGTTGTTAGTATTTTCTAAAACTACGATTCCGATAACTGGATAATGGAAATTAATATCAAAGGAATATGAAATTAAAAATATTCCTCTTAATTATGCGAAGTAGTTGAACAATTAAAAAGTACTCAGATAAATTTAGGCTGAATATTTTTTATAATCAGGTATAAACCACAAGTATTTCTTGTGCAAAACTAATGCATGACTAAAGCTGCGTGAGTAATTTTAAAAAGTACTTAGAATAGAACGAGTATCGAAAGTACTCAGTACTTTTTCTCTTGTAAAGTACTCAAATCACGAAAAGCAATGGAGTGCTGACGCTCTCTGTTCCTATCTCTAACTCAATAGCCTACCTATTCACTCCCACACCTCTGTTTAAAACCTGGAAATCAATTTTTATCAAACTATTTCTGGAAAAATACATTATCTATTCATTTAAAACCCTACCTTGCCTTAAGGCAATTCGGGTATTCTTAACAGTGGAATGTTTCGGCGCGACAACCCACTGGTACAAGTTAAACAATTTACATTTTTTATACCCAGCTGTGCACAAGTAACCTCTCAAAATATCAATCTCTGGAAAAAACCTAAAGGGGAAGGCTAACGAATGGGGAAAGTCCGAACGTCCACTCTTTAGATACCAGATTCCATTCTACCAACTTGTGTAACCCTCTCAATTATGCTTGTTTCCTTTAATCTTTCATAATTCGTGCTCTTCGTGGAATTCTTTATCCATTTCTATCCGTAATTCCTCCTCTAAAACTTCCTTCAAGCACAACTATGTTATCACCCGCTTCATCTCCAACTACTACCGCACCAATGTAAACAAAATGTATTTACGCTTAAGCTCGTTATAATTATTTGTAATTAATATATATGTGACAAAATATATTATGGAGTATAGCCAAACGAATATACAAACTATATGCTGAACCGAACACGCATTAACATCAACAATATGAAAGAGTCCTACAATGAAAGTACCTGTACTGCTGGTCCAAGTGTGCCTTTTCTATCCTCTTGTCCTTGGCCCTCCTGTTCTGGAACCAGATCTTGATCTGGGTCTCTGTGAGGCGTAGTGACTCCGCCAGCTCAAACCTTCTACCCCTGGAGATGTACTCCGACCTGTGGAACTCCAGTTCCAGCCGAAGGGTCTGCTCCGTCGAGAACGTGGTCCTCTGCCTCCTCGGCCTGCCCTCCTTCCTCCTTCTTCTTGCCACTGTAACATCATACAAAGCCGTCAGGTGCATTGGGACAATGTGATTTGTAAGCCTCGCCTTCTGCTGATATTCCAAGATATACGGAACAATTAAATAGTTCTGAAACAACTCATAACTTAGCAAAACCAATAGAGTAGTCATTATCATATTTGTCTGGAATGATATTGTTTATTCATATATTGAAGAATTATTTAAATATTTTTAAAATAGATATTATATAATGGTTAAATAATGAAAAAAAAATAGATAATTCTTAATTAAGGCTGTGTCTCTATGACACTTTCTTTGAACTAGCCATTCCAATTATTAATATTATTAAGGAGAAGTTGGTTAGGGGAAGGCAGGAAGGGAGGATGCGGTCAAGAAAGAAACAGTAAGTGTAATTTTAAAGCGTGCCGACGCTTGTAGGCTTTCATCAGGATGACTAGTCCAGAAGAACGGGAATCCACGGGGATATTCCACAGAGCAGGAATAGGTAATCCTAAAAATATTTCGAGAAGCATAGGGAGAATAAGAATCATTTTATGGAAGAAGGCCTGAGAGTGAAGATCTGGAAGCAGAGGATGGATATAGGGCTGAGGGAGAGAGGCTATGAAAGAAGGACTGAAAGTGTACAGCTATAGAAGACTAGGTGAAGAGGCATCTAAAGGAGAACACCTAGAAGTTGAGGCAGGAAAGCCAGAGAGAGGTGTTGGTACATGACCAATGGAGACTAGATAAGTAAAAACCTAATATCCATGATAGTTCCTTTTATGTAAATTGTGCTGACCGCACCAAATATAAGATAAATTAACCACAATGACATATCCAGAATACTCCATAGAATACCTTTATTAGAAATTATGATGTTTTTAAATAAAACAGCACCATTTAGATATGGGTCATTCTCATTAGACTTATCAAATTCGCGTCTTTTACCTTTGAGGTTGTTTTTACATGCTTCTAATTATTAAGGGCTTGGCTCCAATTGAGTACACCAATCATTAGTAAATAGTGGATGGCCAAAGTATTTACATTTAAAATAAATTTTAAAATTCAAAATTTAATGTACGTTACTATCCACATTGGTATACATTGATGAAAACAAAGAATTCTCGTACAAATTCAAAGTAGCGCTTATAATGCAAAAATTAGCTATTTTTAATAAATGGTGTTAAACACTTTTTTTTTAATTTCCAACAGTTAGGAAGTCATCAAGAACTTATGTCTCCCGGGTTTGGTGAAAACGAATGCTTAAGTATGTTACTACTACGATTTCAGTTGTAGCTTCAGTTTGACCCAAATTCTCTTTATTCCAGAGCGAAACTGCTAAATTATGAGATATTGCATCATCCAAGGTCAGAGGAGTTCAGGGTTACCGCCTTTTAAAAGGAATATTACTCGAAATAATAGCAGTAACATAATTGATCTTTCGTTTTCACCATTCCCTGAAGGCATAAGTTTTTGATGACCTCGTAACCATTTTAACCACTATTTACTTTAAATGTAAATGCTTTGGCCATTCACTATTTACTAATGATAGCTGCACTCACCAATAATATTCATAAAAATTGGCATCAACTCCATCATAATTAGAGGCATGAAGCTGAAAAACAACTTCAATGTCAAAAGATACGAATTTGACATGTCTCATAAGAATGACCCATGTGCCATCTAGTTTATACGGATTTTGGTAAACATAACTTCTTTAGAAATGTTATCGAATAACAAATACTTTGTTTCAACTTAGTACACTATAGAGGAAGCCTGTGGCAGGAGAACTTTCTGAATTCTGGCAACGGTGGCTCACACAAATATTTTTGATTGTAACCTACTCAAAAATAGGACGTAAAACTCCCCTCTAAAGTAGAAACGTCTTCATTTTTTGTGATTTTAGTGTAAGTCGATTAGTGTAAAGCAGGCAGTCCAAGTAGCAGGCGTTAAAAGGGCTAATTTGATGTAGCGTCATTTTTTGGGGGGAAACAGAGAGTAATTTATTTATTTTTAACAAGTTTATTGATACAGTGAAAATATATGACGAACTCATGAATTGGAAGTTAAATTAACATGTGTACGCTAAATTAGCAATTGCAAAAAATCCTACGTAGACCCGGTGCACAAGAAATGTGTGAACACGGGACGGTCATAGCAAGGAGAATCCCCTCCAACGCGAAACCCAGCCCATTCTCATGTTGTTCAGTTTCTGAATAGTTTACTCCTGGATAAGGCGAAGTTAGGTTTAACCCATTTGCATTTAAAAGGTTTAAACCTTTTTTAAACTTTCTGGCTCCACTACCCAGCATACATTTTACAATAAATAAATAGTTAGCCCGGATATTCCTTTAATGTCCTTAAAGTAGATGTTGCCCTACAGAGGACACGAGCTAAGGATATAGGAAAGGACCCTATTATATTGAGACCTAATGCAGAAGACCCTAAACCTTTTAGCGGTGAATGGTCAGTTCTTTGAAGGATTAAAGATCATTTCTTATCGGGGGGGAGTACAAAGAAGTTAAGTGGGAGGTCTGGGAATCTATCTTATAAACGTCAGTAGAAAATATATAACAAGATATTCAACGGACACAGTATACATCATAATTAATGTTGCTTTGGAAAATACAAAAATAGTGGTTCGTTAGTTCGGTTTAATGGCAAGCATTTCGCCTTTTTTTTTCATTCACGTTTTTTTTTTTTCAATCATTCTGATTTTTTTTTCAAAACTTTATCTAGATAATCCTTAACGAAAAGGATTACGCCAATCTATTATTGAAGTCCAAAAACTATATATATATATGACCAAAACTAAAGGAGAGGGGCAAAGAAAGTACCCGTCCCGGACGTCAGAATTTAGAAAACATCAAATTTCGAACGAAACTTTATTAACAAATAAAAAATATTTGTTTCTACCTTTTTATTGTTTCAACATTAATTCAGTCAATAAAATTAGTTAATGTTATGAGATGATGATATATATTCTGAAATGTATTTCCTAAAATACTGTTATAAAACTGTTAACTTTTATTGGAGAGAGGTATGAAAGAAGGGGCGGCAAAATTAAATTTATAAATATATATGTTTTGATATAAACAGTGGGATAGTGATGACAGTTCATCAGCTCTTTAGTGCTAAGTTTAGTGTTCTCTGAAAATCACGCATAAGCCGTGAAAATCACACAACTCCGTTAACAAACTTAAGTTACGTGTCCGCCCAGAGACGATTCTAGCCTGGCCCAATATTCAGGGTGAGGGGGAGGGAGTGGGCTTATCTGGAGTTCATAGTCTATTGAAATCAGTTCATAACTTTTAGCAAATATGAGCTAATATCCTTTTGGTAGCTTTTTGGACATATACAGTATTCCTGTACACATTGTAATGAAGACTAAGAGGTAAAATAATTATTAATGTAATGTGAAGTATTTAATGTTGTAGGTAAAGGTGTGATTATTAATGTTGATACAATATCTTTTTTTGTTTGGTTAAATTTATAGAAATTTATCCCGAAGATGGGGAAACAACTCCGAAACGTAGATACGGTTAAAAAAATGAAGTGAATGTAAGAAAAGAGAGAAAAAAATGATAATTTTAGTTTACAGTGAATTGAATTAAAAAATCGATTATCTTACTGTTTGATTAGAAACTGTTATAGTCTTTTCCCAGAGGTAAACGTTCCTGTGTCCGAGAGTTTTTCACTGTGGATACTGCTCTGAGAACAGAATAGAAATAGGTAACTCGCTCTCTGAGAGTTACTTATGAGATTTCTCGAACAATTTACTTTCGATTGGGCACGTAGATTTCGGATAAATGAAGGTGGATTGGGAATACGCAGGACCGATGGTACCCAATCCTTTATTCTACACGAAAGCGAAATGTGATGGCTAGAATTCATTTATTCTCTAGAACTAAATGATAATCACTAACGACCCGATTAATTAGTAAGGGCCAACACTACCCCGCCGTGTTGATCGATAACCATGCTGGAGAAGATATTGATGACTGCACACCTGGACCACACGTGTTCCCGTTCTCTGGTTCCGATATAATTGTACATTAGAGACTTTTAATTGAAATGGCCATCTTGAGCAGATGCTCGTACCCCCGTGGTGCCCGCATTGGCTCTGGAAACCTCCGCCTACTGCACTATCTGCTATCATGGAGCAATATCTCTTTATTGACCTGCCAAAACGCTATGTTTTACACGATTAAAGAAATAAGCACACGGCATGTCCAACGCCTAATCTTGATTGAATGTAATAATAAAGCAACCCAGCGTTTATTATACGCATTAAGGAAATTATATTTAATTATGGGCCTCAAAACAATAAACAACGTTTGAGAGCAAATGAAATTGTTAAAAGAAATATTTAATTACCGAACCAAAATTAATGAATGATTATTTTTTTTAAATAATAATAAAATAGGAGTAATCATATATTAATGATGATATTATGTGATAACTATGGCTTTTAAAGAAAATTGTATGCCACTTCTTTATTTACTACCAAACATTTTTGTTTTGAGATCTAAAATGAAAAATATCGTCCCTACCATGTCCAACTATCGAAGATGCAAAAAATGATGTTTTTTATTTGTCACTCTGAAACGCTCTAGTTGAGGCACGCATTGTGGCATAGTCTTGAATTCCTTACCTCCAAAAGGCACAAAGCGTCAACACTTGAGGATTAGAAATTCAAGACTATGCCACAATGTGTCCTCAACTGGAGCGTTTCAAAGTGACGAATATGAAAATTCCATTTTTACATATTCGATAGTTGAACGTGTTAGGGGCGATATGAACAGCTTTTTAAGATTTTTCTTCGGTACCTCGAGACGGGCTCATTTGTCCCATCTTTAAGGCGAGTTAAGAAGGTTCTTCTCCTCCAACCGTAGACAATATTTCCTCGGATCTTTCCTATACAAAACGATCACCACCCAGCACCCTTCCTACATCTACAGCCTCCTACAATTCAAATCCTGGGTCCACGCACAGGAAACAAGATCGCGCATTTCTGAACTCTATACCCCTTCCTATAGAACCAAAACATTCGAACGTTCCTTTCTCGCCCGCTCCTCTACCCTCTGGAATTTCAAGATAGTGTTTTTATTAAGTTCATTTATAGCAGACTTATGCAAATATTAAGAAACAGATCATTTCCTAATCTTCCGTTAGAATTGTTTTAAAAAGATATTTATAAAAAATTAACGATATTTCGAAATATCGATATTTCTATGCCAATATAAGTAAGATAATGTTTTTATGATATCGATATTTCTGGGCCGTTAAAATTAAATTGTTTTTTTACTAACGATATTTCTGGAATGACATAATTTATATATTGTTTTTATAATATCGATATTTCTGGGCCGTTAAAATTAAATTGTTTTTTTACTAACGATATTTCTGGAATGACATAATTTATATATTGTTTTTATAATATAGATATTTCCGGGCCGTTAAAATTAAATTGTTTTTTTACTAACGATATTTCTGGAATGACATAATTTATATATTGTTTTTATAATATCGATATTTCTGGGCCGTTAAAATTAAATTGTTTTTTTACTAACGATATTTCTGGAATGACATAATTTATATATTGTTTTTATAATATCGATATTTCTGGGCCGTTAAAATTAAATTGTTTTTTTACTAACGATATTTCTGGAACGACATAATTTATATATTGTTTTTATAATATCGATATTTCTGGGCCGTTAAAATTAAATTGTTTTTTTACTAACGATATTTCTGGAATGACATAATTTATATATTGTTTTTATAATATCGATATTTCTGGGCCGTTAAAATTAAATTGTTTTTTTACTAACGATATTTCTGGAATGACATAATTTATATATTGTTTTTATAATATCGATATTTCTGGGCCGTTAAAATTAAATTGTTTTTTTACTAACGATATTTCTGGAATGACATAATTTATATATTGTTTTTATAATATCGATATTTCTGGGCCGTTAAAATTAAATTGTTTTTTTACTAACGATATTTCTGGAATGACATAATTTATATATTGTTTTTATAATATAGATATTTCTGGGCCGTTAAAATTAAATTGTTTTTTTACTAACGATATTTCTGGAATGACATAATTTATATATTGTTTTTATAATATCGATATTTCTGGGCCGTTAAAATTAAATTGTTTTTTTACTAACGATATTTCTGGAATGACATAATTTATATATTGTTTTTATAATATAGATATTTCTGGGCCGTTAAAATTAAATTGTTTTTTTACTAACGATATTTCTGGAATGACATAATTTATTACATTACATTCCTACATTAAGTGAGGGTGTGGGAAGTTGAGACAGAATTTATATCAACAGACGCGCTAAAATATAATTCATATAGACGTTTTACTTTAGAAAGAGGAGATGGAGAATAAAGACACTAAAAGCCGTCAGAATGGAAGTAATATTGTGTATTTTTATTAATATTGTTAAGTGGCCGTGAATGGCTGCCGAGCTTCCCCCCTCCCTCCTTTATTGTTACAATATTGTGATGTGATTTGCATTAGTTACGCTCGAAGGGGTACAAGTCCTCGGCTTAGTGGTGTACCCCCAGTCCTGAAAACATCCCTTCCATCCCCCCTCTTCTCAACGCCCCTCTTGCAACACTCCAATATCAACAGGCATTTCTCACTCCTCAACAAATAATAATACCTCATTCCCGCAAAAATACTTTTTTTTTTTTAAATATTATTAATAAAAATTCAAAACTATATTAAATGAAATAGAAGTCAGTAGTACAGTTGCGGAAAGATCTATCGGCCATAATGCAAACTTTTTAAGACTGACTATAATAGGTTTTGTAAGGTTGGACAACTATTATTCCAGGCGCGATAGGGAAAAAATATTCAAATATACAAGAGCAATAGCTCAAAATGAGATATAAATAATTGCTTGGGCATGAATGGAAAGTTCCAAACAAGAAGCAAAAAGTCCCAAAAATAACAGAAAATAAATCACCTGTCGATATTTCGTCAATTCAGGAATCATAATGACATAAGGAGGAAGAGAAACATAGCAAAAGACATATCTAAAAAACGAAATTCAGCATATCTCACATCCATAGTCCAAAAAGGCACTAACCAGAGAGAGTACCCCACACCAAGACACCCAGACACATACTGAGGAAAAAGGGAGGTTACATGACAACTAAGGTTAAATTATAAACAGCTGATCATAAAAAAAATATCATAGCGAGGATTTGCAGTCCAGAAAATCTGATAGTTATTTGCATCGTCTTGTCCAGTCCTTTTCTTATAAATTTTGTATGTGCACTCCATGTGAGTCTTTTGTCGTAGTATTTTCCGAAATACCGGAGATAATTTTTCGAAGGTATAGAGATGTCGATTTTTACTGTTGGAAATTTCCATAGGGAGAAGCTGACGCGGCTCGATTTGGTGGCATTGATTTTATTTTTCCATTTGTGGAAAGACTTTCCCGTGTGGGAAGAAAGATTGACTGTGTCGTCAGCGGAGCTATATATGGTGGACAAGGGTGCTCAGGGATATCACAATAATAATAATATTTTCTATTTATATAATATTATATTTACTTTTAAAAATATGATATGGAATTCGAAATTAATAATTTCATAAATTATATTTAATATTTTTAGATTCATATTGATTCATAACTGAGTTACACATTTTTAGCTATTGACTGTCAGATGTACTTAATGTACCTTATTGGCAACATGATTATTCTTGTTATAGAACGATCCTTTTACTTCATCAACATACAGTCTTCTGTACAAAAAATTAAGAGATTATGAGAAAAATGTGAGAAATCAAACGTTCGCTATATAAAAAAAAAGTTGAAGACATCCAGTTTTAGTTGACGTCCGCATGATAGTATAGAAGGATCAATCAAATTAGGGATTGGTAAATTATTTTCCACTTCTATAATTTTGTTTTTATTGAAAACTATTTTCAAACGTTGTACCTTCAGTTCTAAAAACTCACAAAAATTCAAAAATAAGCAATTTAAAATACAGTTTGGTATTATTATACACATTAAATTAAATGTAATAAATAATACATGTAATATATTACATTTAATTTAATATGTTTAATAATACCAAACTGTATTTTAAATTGCTAATTTTTGAATTTTTGTGTGTTTTTAGAACTGAAGATGAATGTATAACATTTGAAAGTAGTTTTCAATAAAAATAAAATTATAGAGGTGGCAAATAATTTATCATTCCCTAATTACGTCCATTTTTATGAGATTGATAATTTAATTTAGTTGTACTTAGTACGCACTTGCCCCTTCCTTAAGGGATAAGTGCGTACAAGATATCTGGAAGACTCATTATTCAAGCAGTAGCGATTGTGTGGAAAGTGCAAAATGCGTTTCCGGAGGATTATTACACTGATATAATAATCTAAAATAGTTAAAATCTACGTGAGATTCACGTATTAAACGAAGGTTCACTGACATTAGGTTGATTCACTGACAGTCATGAAAGTGGAATGTGGAATATAATTGAATAAATTTATTGAAAAAAAATAAAAATTTTATTTCAAGTCCGGAGTTGCACCGGCAAAGCATGATAGCAGGAGTAAGCTTACACCGCATGTACTAGTCCCACAGCAGTGATCTGCACTTACCCCTACTATCCATTTTGCCGGGGCAACTTTGACTAGCACTTAAAAAATAGGAGATTGTCAAGGAGAAATGTAAATCACAAAGTATATTAAAGAACAACTTCTGAAGGTTCCACATACCACAAAAAAAGAAGAAAAAAAAGGCTTGTAGTAGATAAACACCGTCACACCTGAACAGCAGAAGTTGAAAGATCCAACTTAATCAAGAAGCTGGAATTAACATCTTTACAACCCGTTATACTTCATCTTAGCGAACTCTCGTGACTGATTTCTGATAATCCAGTGCTTAGACTTCATGTTCCCAAAAGGGCTGTTCTTACAAGTTCCGAATTTAGATTTAACGAGACATTTACGCAATTACCCCAAAAACGCAATTGCCCCATATTACCTTATTATAAAATCAATATAAAAAATGGAGCAAAAACGAACAGCTGATATTTTTTTCAAGTAGAGTTAACTAAGAAAGACTTTAGTATTAAGTTAAAAAAAAAAAAACATACGTGTTCTTGCGATGCGAGCAAGTAAACCCAAGAGAATTTCAACTAAAAACCCAAAGAACCCCAATTTGTGTCGGAAAGGAACAAAAATTACGAATTCATTAAGTAATCGATATTAAAAAACAATTTATCTGTTAATGATGAATCCATTGAGAGGGAAAAGTTTCTTTACTTAATCAACAGATTTTAAAAATTTAATTCTAAATTGTAATAAAATTAGGACACAATACCATTTCAGCCTGTTCTTTTGTGTTTTAATTCTACAATCCTAGTAAAACACAACACACGCTAGGCAGCTATAAAAATCAATAATTTATGTTTTTACAATTATTATCGATTTTTGTTAGCACTTTTCTCTATTAACTCGCCAAATTAATTTCACGAAATGCTCTCATATAGTACTTTTGAGAAAATTTAGTTATCTTAAACTATTTTTGGGAAGCTAAATTTTTAAACTTTTTTTTTTATAATTTTCATAACCTAATATCATTTGAATGTATATGTATTAATATTATTGACTGACCATAAGCGAAGTCCTGTTTCAACTCGGCCATTAGGCATTTCGTTTGTCTATCTGTTGCGCGATTATGGCCAAACGCGACGTTTGATTTTCTTCAAATTTGGTACAAATGTTCCTTGAAGTCAGGAAAAGTTTTTATACATACAACAAATAACAATATACAATCACAAATAAATACACAGCACAGAATACACACTGACACAATGCCTTATAGAGCATGGTAACACAAAATATTACTTTAAACGATTTAATGTCATATCAACTGATACATGTGACAAGATTTAGAATTTAGACGCCCTTAGGACCATAAGTTTTTAGCCGCCTCCCTCTTCATACCATCAGAGAAGGGGAGGGAGGACGGTCGGTACGTCATTTTTCCTAAAGGAAATAATTTTAATGATGACAATTTTAATTTTATCGATTAATAACATCTAATAACATATGTACTTTATAAGACTTTTTTCTTAACCCATCATAAACATTTTCGGTGTTAATTTTAATACAAATAAATATTTGTATAATAATACAATTATTACAAATAAATATTTGTTTAATGTGTGCCCCCTGGCATTGTGCGCCTAATAGGCCCGGAGGGCCTAGTGGTAAATCCGGTCCTCCATCTGAGGAAGATGGAGAGCTTCACAATTTTAGACATATAATTTATAACTGCAGATTACATGATATTTAAATTAATTATATAAGATATTTAAATTAATACAAAATGTACTATTCAAGCATGACAATTGGCCTCAATTTGGCTACATTCTTTTTACTAAATTTAAGACAAAAATTTATAAACCAAATTGACTTTGAACGACTGTCTACTAGTATAGTATAGCATAGGCAAAGGGCAAAATAAATTTCCCTTGTGCTCGTTAATGCTTATTTTTGTTTTGTTTGTATTTTATTTTATTTCTTACCTAATTTTATTTGATTTACTTTTGTTATTTTCTTTTTCTTATGTTAACATTTTGTACTTTCAATTTGTAACATAAATTGTCTTCAATTATTTAAATTATGTGTATAAAACAAATCATATGTGGAGTATGCCTCTTAAAGGCATAGGATAAGCATATTACACAATATGCTAAATGAAAATTTGGTTAATGTTATATAGGTACATGCTTTTTTTAACTGCTTGTTACTTCAGGGATGATGTGGTTGAATCAAATATTTTTTTTCAATTTATACAAACGGGCTTACATTTTCTAAAATACTAATTACTTCAACTATAAATGCTTCAGTAAAATCATTCTGAATTTTTTAGTCGAAATCTTGAAAACATAGGTTCTCTACCGTTGGGGATAAAAAACAACAAAAAAATACCCGAACACTTTTAGATATTGAATTTATTTATTTATTGCTATTTAATTTATTTATTTTTCCAACAAATTTTTTAAACTGTTTTTTTTTTGTAATTTACAGTTATTACGTAAAAATGATGTAGTAATGATACTCTGTAAATCAAGACAAAATAAGTAAATGTAATGACTGAAAAATAATTAATTGAAATTTATTTCAATTAAAAATAATAATTATATATAATTGTGATATGTAAATAAAAGAAAATAAAAAGAGAAAAAGCGCAAGGGAATCGTATTTATTCTGTCAGTAAACAACTAAATACAAATAAATAAATTTTTTTTTTCAATATAAATTGTTCAACTAGGCACCAAAAAGACTAAAAATATTTTATAAAACATTTAATAGTTATTGCGATAATGTTTATAATTTTTTTAATTTAGTTAACCAAGTTTTTTTTTTTTTATAAACATCTATTATTTTGTTTTTTTCTAGACCGAATACAATACAATTCCTAATATTTGGGAGGGTATGCTCAGCACTTCTAATATCATATATTTAATAATAAGATATAATATATTAATAATGCAGTTATATTATTTTAAATTTAATCTTCGATTAATTCATGGGCATATATCTATATCTTGGAGATATGTCACACTAGTTCACAATTATTTCAAATTGCTATATTTAGCGCATTAGGTATTGCTATATTGGCGTATTTTCTAAGTATTTAAAATACATGATTTTTTTTTTTAACTATCTAAAAAATCTTACGTACACACTGTTAAAATACAATTTAAAAGTGAGAAATACCGAAAATTATTATTACCTAAGGGTTATCGACCGATTCGGTGAAGCCCAATATATTCTCTACTAATAGAATTTTTATTACGAAGCCTAAACAGGATCAAATATAAATATATAGAATTAATCATAAATATAGATGTAAGGATACCAAACCTTTTGCGAGATTGACATATTTTATACTTATCATCATTAATTATTGTACTAAATGCATGATAGGAGATTTTAATTCGTGACGAACATAATGGAACATTAACATACTCTTGGAAATTTTATTTTATAAAAAGTTTTATTTTATTTTTTGTTTCGAAGCATTAATGAAATTTGTGTGATTTTTGGATGACTCTCCTCCGAAGTAATATTTTAAATAATAATATTTTTTTTTTAATTTAATCAAATTTTCCCTAAATTCTCAGCTTAAATCGATTATTAGTTTCAGGATCCAAAAGTTGGCATATATTGCGTAATAATTGATACAAATGAAATAATAAATTTTGTCAAATGTTACCAGACAATTCATGGATAATTAAATAATAATACCGTTCCATGTTCCATATTCTTTACCTTTAACATTTAATAAATCAATAATATAATTATTTTAAAAAAATATTATATAAATACCATGAAATTTTTATTTATCTATTAGAAATTAATATTTCCTTAATTAAAAAAAAATATATATATATATATATATATATATATATATATATATATATATATATATATATAATGAACTACTACGAACTAATGTTTATTTATTACTTTATATATATATATATATATATATATATATATATATATATATATATAGATATATATAAAAACAAATATATATAAACAAACAATAAATAAACATTATATATATATATATATATATATATATATATATATATATATATATATATATATATACTGAACTACTACGAACTAATGTTTATTTATTACTTTTTATTTTTGAATGACAAGAGAGAAAACTTGCGAGTAACTATATATTAGTAATAATATACAGTAATTAGGTAACCTTAAATTATTGAATATTACATCACTCAATTATCTAAACGGATCAGTAGTCATTGAGTTCAAAATTTTTGAAGTTATACGCAATAATTTAAAAATTATCACAGAAATTTCTGTTTGGATCTGAAATCTCATGCCTATATTACCCCCGAATTCTGGACCCGCAAGACATACTCTCAAGCAATCCTCAGAGCTATGCAGTAGTTAACTTCGTCTCTTCTAACAATATTTTATATATATATATATATATATATATATATATATATATATATATTTAAAATATTTTTTAGTGGTTGCAAATACAACCACTTTTAGTAGTTAAAAAACTGGCAGTCCGCAACTAAGTAAATTACCAGTTAACTAGTTGGAGTTCAAAACTACAACTACAATAGTTGAGAAAAGTAGTTGTATCAGAGAATACCGACTAATAGTTATATTTGTAGTAACGCATCAACAACTGCAGTTACTATGCAACGTATAATTTAACAGTAAATGTTTTAGCAAACATTTGGTTTGTGTTTGTGAAATGATTATATATATATATATATATATATATATATATATATATATATATATATATATATATATATACATATGCTCGTAAGTGAAAAGGGATAAGTTCCGGTAATATTCATTACATTGTCCATTTCGTCCGAATCGAATTTATAATACATTTGAATTAAACTCTATTATATAACTCATATTGTCTCAGCATATTAATTTGTTATATTATTATATTGAAAGTCCTGAATGCCCATTATATTTCAAAACATATTATATCATTACAAAATCCGCATTCCAATCTTGAATGCCAATTAATGATTTATTTTATGAGCATTACTATGGTATATTTATAATAATGGTTTGGAATTACAGTAATATCTATTATAACAATAAGAATTTAGTAATATATAATCATACAATATACTTTCCTCCACAGAATTTCGTTAAAAATAAAATCTATAAGATGATATTGTATAAACAAAATATATTGTTATAATATAAATGTAAAATTCCAAAAACAAAAACCTAAAGGTTACTCAAATACCAGTAAATAACAAACCAATACATGCTTCTACAATTCAAGTATTATCTAGAGGGAAAAATGGAAGATATATCAATGCACATCTCACATCAACAGCCGAAAAATTTAGTGATTAATTTGTCAGTTTTTAAATATATGTAAATTTTAGCATCTAAAGCTTTCTAAAAACCTTAGAAATCATATTTTACTTCATGCCAAAAATTTAAACTTTCTTCTGAGATGCCCGAAATGGCGAAACGACTAGTTTTAATGAACTTTATTTTGAGAGATTTAAAATTATTAATTTGGAATCTTTTATACGCAGTAAAATCCCGCTTATCCGAATCCGTCATATTCGAAACCCGGATTATGCGGAAGGTACTTTTGTTTCTGTTCCCAACAAACTGATGCGGTATAATATCACATAATATTAACGCATATTCATTATGCTAATTTAATAAATATTCAATTAATAAATTATAATTCAAAACGTTTTAATTGAAAATCTTAACTTTTTTTTAATTTGAAATACTTACATATCGCACCTGTAGTAGAATAAAGATACAACACGAAAATTGAAATTGTTGGAAAGCACACTGGACATTCGTAATTTCCTACGAATTACGAATGACCAGTATGTTTTAATGAGGAGGTATTCAAATATGAAGAGCAAACACTTTAAACAGGTACGATATGCCTGTAAATTATATCGTATCTTACATCCAATTTTATTTTTTAAAACATACATAAATCGTATTTAATAAAACTTTTAATAATATGAAATTCTTCAAAAGTGAGGCATATGCATTTGTTGGAAAAAATTGCACTGATAAGCTAATTACAGTTCTTGTGAAAATAGTATCTAATTTAAAATTTTCGTGGAAGGCGTCCGTCCATTCTATTTTGTTTCTCGTACGTATTTAAAATAAGAATTGAAGAAGTTTTTTTTCACTTTTTTTATGATAATATTTTTTATTATTTAAGAACGTATTAAAACATTTTAAATTTATAGATAACTTGTAAAACATCCTTTCTTTAATATTTATTTTTTAATAATTTATTTGCCAACGTTTCGAGGCTCTCTATCTCATCTTCAGGATCTTACTCTGCTATAATACATATTTTAGTTTTTATTATATTAATCCTCACAGTCATTGATCCAATTCATCTACTATATATAACAAATATATAATGTCAGTATATAAAAAAATTGTATAATGAGGAATACCATAGATTTTCATTTGACCTTCGAAGGTTGTGTGATACTGGACCAGGAATAATACTGCCGTCATAAGCTGAAAGGCCCTAACTCCAAATCATTTTTTAAAATACATTTTTGTATTTTATCTGAATTGCTCTAAACACTAAACATTTCTAGAACGATTCGGTTACAATACAAAGATGTATTTAAATAAGAGATTTGGAGTTATGGCCTTTTAGCTTATCACGGCAGTATAGGCATAATTAATTATATATTAAAGTTTGGTGTTGGTATAAAATTTAATTAAATGTTAGCTACATACCTAAAATTTGATTTATTATTAAAACTTATATTGAAGTGAGCAGGGTCAGGGTAATGGAATCTATCACAAATTAGATACTAATTCTATACTTCACTTCATTGTTTCTCCATTTTTGTTTATACAATAAAATGTATTAAATTGCGTTGCATTGCGTCGGCGTCTCTAAATGGCTTAATCCGGCCCTAATTCTACTGTTTACCATTATTAAAATGTAAGCACATAGTGGAACTTGAAAAGTTGAGGCAATGCCATCGCTTCCACTGTATTCCGTTTTCGAAGCTACGGAAGTACAGTACATTTACGCAAACACATACTTCAAAAATTAAGGCACTACCGTAGAGGGTTGGATCGGAAAGTCAGGATATCTTGATAATTTTTAGACTACTCACGGAAAGCAGTTAGCCCGGGAGGGAAGACGTGACTGGGAGGCGGTAGGAAGACGGGCTGCCAACTCTCCCTCCTCGGCTCGGGCCGTTCCTCGTAGAGCCTCCTGAAGAACTGCCTCGGGGAGGAAGGTCTTCGCTGCTCCTGGTCCTCTTGGCCGCTTGCCATGCCGCCGTCTGCCGCTCGGAGTTGGCCACGCCCTCGGCCACGCCCACCGCCCCCCTCCCACTTCGCTACCGTCCGCCAATCAAACGCTCCTTGAGTAAAACGGCTTAATTATCAGTGACCGCTAGTACTAATTTCTGGCTTCTTAATTTCCTTTCGACTCTTTGAATCGATATTGTTTATAAAATCTATCAGAGACTCGAGTTCGGGTGAGAATAGAATATTTTCACTAGATTAAATACATTACATTCTCGTTAATCGGAACTATTTAAAATCACAAATGTTCAGATTAGTGAAAAAATCGGATTACTGAAAGAGAACCAGGAAAATAAAAACAGGATAAAAAAAAAAAAAAAGACACAAAGATCAAAGTTATAAACAACAATAAATTTCATAAATTAAAATACAATCCGAAAATTACTGATAAAATCAAATAAGCATTCATCAAATACGATCACAATCATATTAAGTTTGTCGTGTACGATAGTAATCAATTAAATAATTTCATCACCAACACAAAAGGTAAAATAGAAAATAACAATAGACAAAAAGTTATGTAAAATATCAATTGTAAACGATGTCTTGATCAATATTATATAGGTGAAATTTATAAAATTTAAAAACTAGAATTAACTCAAAGAATCGCAAAAATTCAACAACACTGACCACACATAGTGTTGTCAATGATCATAATTTTGATTATAATAATGTAAATTTTAAATAAGAAAGATGTAAATAAAAGTAGAAGATTTATTGTTTCTAAGTTCTAATTTTTTCTAATTTATTGTTTCTAAGTTGATTTATTTATTATAAGTTCTTTAAGAACTTATATTTCTAACAGTTTTTGAAAAAAGTCCTATTAAGATAAGTTCTTGCCAAAACTTTTTTTTATAAAAGTTCTGTTAGTAGAAGTTTCTACTGGAACATTTTAAATATAAGTCCTCAAATATAAGCTTTCACATACTTATGGGACAAAGCTTGAGAGAGAACTTCGGGCGAAAGAGGAGAGGGGATAAAAAAGCCTCTGGAGGCAACAGTATTGTTGAAAAAATTAAAAATATTTTAAAAATACACACAGATAATTAATACAAATAAAAAAACAATTACCTTTTTATTTAACATTAAATTTTTAATTTCAATAGAAAAATTGCTTTAATTTTAATTAAATCACCTACAGAATGTTTATTTAAAGATATAACATTTTAAGATAAGAAAATCTTTCGAGACACAATTCCATAAGTATTTTCCACATTTAATGGGGAACTTTAATAATGAGAACTTTTAGTATAATCTCACTAAAAAGTTCTAACGAAAACTTTTATAATATAGAAACTATGTATAATTTTTCTTGAAGAATTTTTATTATAAAAGTTTTTACAATAAAGTTCTCAAAGAACTTTTACTATACAACTTTTGACCAAAATGTTCTCTTAAGAAGTTATAAGTAATAATAAAAGTAATAACATAAAAGTTCTTGCTTGAACTGTTTCAAAAAAGTTCCTAAGAAAAATTTTAAGTTAGAACAAGATTTTTTTCAAAATAAAAATGCACGGTTATTTTGGAGACTTGATGTGTATTATTAAAAATATTTAAAAAAATATATAAAAAATTTAAAACACACCTTAAAGGCATTGCTCAACACTATGAATAAAATTAACATTCAATAATATAATAAAGACAAAATAACATTTATTAGCAGTATTAATTAAATCATTTTGAATGCCATTACTATAAAAACAGTCCACGGTGCGGCCTGAGAATGAAAAGAAGTTAAATGGACACACTTGTAGGCTTAGGTAATTGATGTATTGATTTTTAAATATTTGGAATATTGTTTTTCATTAACTAGTATAAAATAAATTTAAGATTTACTTTTACAGGCCACTTAACTACTAATAATAATAAAAAATCTGGTGCGGTGCGCGCATCACACAACTTTCCCTTACCGTTCTATAATAATTATCTTTTTAATATAATTTTAAAGAATTCACATAAACAATACTTGAAATAAACTCGGCAGCATTCACTTCTTCACATATTCTCCCACATAAGTACAATAAAACAATTTTTCAATAATTTTGGTACGATAATTCTGTACACTACCTATATATTTTGTTTGTCAAGTTGAAAATATATTTTAAAAGTTTCGGTTTAGTTTCAATGGAAGCATTTTGTTTCTATTAATTAATATAAAAGTAGAAATTATTGTTATGTCGCATCCGTCTCCTTTCGGATGCGCTCGGTTATTCATCTAGGGTCTTGTAATCCTCATAAGATACTCTGTATTTTTGCGAATTCCGGTCCCATTTCGATCATTTCTTTTTGTATTTTAATGAGTTTAATCACATTTCATATGATTTCATACCTGATTTACCATAAAATACTTACTTTTTGAATTATGCGCAAATAAAATTTTCTTTTCTCTATTTTCTCGTTGATAAACTACATATACGAAATATTAAAGGGCTTTCAGGAGAAGACATTAGGCAAGTTTCATCAAAATCGTTACAACCGTTTACGAAAAAATTATGAAAATGATATAATTACCACTTTCGGCTATTCCGATGCGCTACATCTTTGCTAATATTGGTTTGATTTTTATGATTCTTTTATTGTTTATTAGATAATTTAATTATCTTTCATACAATTCTATACATAATTTACCATAAAATGCATACTTTTTAAGCTATGCGCAAATAAAATATCCTTTTCATCATAACTTTTTCCCTGCATTTCCTCGGTGATGTACTAAAGAAATTAAAAGTTAAAGGCCTTTATTAAGAATAATTTAGGCAAGTTTCATGAAAATCGTTAGAGCCTTTTTCGATAAAATTGTAAAAAAAAGTGTTAAATCAACTAGAAAGTGGGACTTCCGGTTCGTCGATTTTGACGAAAAAGTTGCTGTAATATCACATGCCTACCATCATCATCATGTGCCTACCATAAATAGGTAATTTCAGTATCGTACGACTTCGTTTTTGAGCCAGACTGTTCACATACCCACAGACACACAGACTATTTTGCGAGATTTGGTTAATTGGACTCAGGGGACCTTACAATGTGTATTTCCGTTGAAAACTCGAATTCGAAAATTTTCACGATCGCAATACTTAATTTTCAATACTCGCAATAAAGGTAAGGGAAAGTAAAAAAACTGGTGACGATAATCCATGATTGGATAAGATTCTTTAGAAAATGAGACGATCTTAGGCAGACGAGCTTAGGACCAACGTTATCCGCAAAAAAAAACCTCAATTTTGTTATTATTTTGTAATCTCATTTTTTTGTCCATCTTCTAGATAATGCAATCAGTAGCTGCTCATTTGTTTAGAAAGGAGAATCTTCCCTTTTTCCAACGAGATAAAGAACACCGAAATAGGATAAACTGAAGATAAGATACAGAGCATCAAACCGAAATGTAATTTCGTGACTTTAAAAATTTTGAACCCTATCAGAACTGTAAAAAAAAAATCTATAAGAATAGTTTATCCAAAAATCTAAACATTATTTAAATTTATTTGACTAAAAATCAATTATTCTTTAATGTTTGTATTTTTACTTTAATTTATAGTGGAAAATAAATATTTCGGAGGGAAAAACACGTCGATATCATTTTCAAAACTCGTGATATAAAATAAAGCAGTTTCGGCCTGTTTTATTTTTTTTATTTTTCTAGGGCCAATTGGAAAGAACATCGGGATACGTGTCCAATATTTTTGGATGTAGAATAACCTAAAAAAATTAAGTTGAAATCGGTGACCCATTGACTGCGCCCTTCCTCTGTTATTAAGGAAGAGCGCCAAAAGTAGAGCTCATACTTAAAGTGGAGCTCTTGCTTAAATTGCCTAAGTTGGGAATCTTGCTGAAAGCGGATCTCATTTTGAATAAAATGGTGTATGTGCTTAAATCTAGAGATATGAGCATGAAATGTGGAATAATAGCAAGTGGAGCGATGAAGGGAGAACTAACGTCATTGTATGATAAAGAAAGGGATATATACAATACTCCTTTAAGGCACCAACCATTTTTAATTTGCAATACATATTAATAAGGGAATATGGGAAGGATGATTTTTATAATTATGTAATTGCGTTGTCTTATCCTTTGTCTGGAGGGATTGACAGATATCACAGTAATTATTAACCCAATGACAAATGATACAGTTTGAACTGATTTATAACTATTTTGACCTTGATTAGGATTCCACATATACGGGTCCAGCGACTTAGCCTTTGGATCATGTAAATAAGATTTGAGTTTTAATCATCTTAAAAAATTATAAAACGATAGAAGTTTAACGCACTTATTATATTTAAATTCATAAATAATGTATTTACAATTGGCAATTATATAATTACATTTGAAAATTTCGACGATTGATTTCCCACACAGGTCAATTTTCCTCCTAACTAAGGAATGATTATTTATCACAGTTACTCACGAGTGTTGGCACCAGTAGGTATATTTTAAGTCAGCCGTATTTTTTTCTCAGTACTTATTGTGGGAGGAGAAAATTTTCCCCTATTCTCTCTCTCTCCCCCGTTCGATCCTCCACTGAATCCCATTGATCTGCATCGGAGTCATAACCGCTTTCTTGAATAACTTCAGATGGAATGCATCTTTCGTAGTTTTTGCTAAGGATATTTTTCTAGAGTGAACTTTTTGCGAGCTTCAGATAATTGTAAAATGGCTTAACTCATTACTTCCAACCCATGAATTCATATTTTGGGTAATGTGATTGGATTAAGTTTGACAAATAATTTTTTTAATTTTATAACATGCTCTTAAAATTTACACATGAATGTTAAAGCCACTTAACAATGTTGACAATACAATTTGGAATTTACTTATAAGATCGAAAATTTCTCATCTTGATAACCAAGTAAAGTGTAGCAGAGATCCTATCAAAAGAAAATAATATGTAGAAGTACAATAGTTCCATTACTTGATTTGAAAAAATATTTGTTATTCATTTTTGAAAAAAAAAAAAAGTATTAGCTTTTCATCTGTGAAATAACGACCATTGAATGTAAAATTTATGGTAAATTGAATGCACAAATGTACATGCATTGAAAGTAATAAATTAAACCTACTTAATTGTTAAAATAATAAAAAAAAAACTTAACACTCGCTGAAGAATCCATGTTTAATTAAACTATATAGATATTGGTATAGTTATGCCTCAGTTATACAGTAAAATAATAAAATGAAAAACGTATTTTAACCTGTATATTTCAGTTTAAGTGGCTCCTATTGATATGTAGTATCTTATAATAATGATTTGACTCCTTCCATACCTTAGAGAAGTTAATGTTTTTGTATTCACACAACCATTTATTATTGTTTCCTAAGGTATCTAAAAATTTTTTGCAAGAAATTAAATTTTTAAAATACAAAATTCATTTTTTGACTTGTGTTCCTATATTTTGAACCAGTGTGCTTTGGTTAAATTATTCGGAAGTTTTAATAGCTTCTATTGATTGGTATTAAATGTAACTGTTTTAGAGTATTTAATTCATTGAGTAATACTAATACATGAGAAGTTTATAAATATAATATAAGGTTATTACTTGGAGTGGTTTTTTTTTTAAAGGGTTTGGTGTAATGATTTCAAAACACTTTCTATTTTTCCTCTATCTTAATAAATGGCCAAGATATGGGCGTATGAAACCCTTAATCGTCCGCCATTTTGGAACGAAATGGCGGATGATAATATCGAGTCCCGAGGATCATTCTTGATTGGTCGATGACTTTGATGACAAAATAAAAAAAGTCGGCACAGTAGTCCCGGAGTAAAGTCGCGGACGGACGGATTTTTTTTTTTGTAATTGGATTGAGATTCTACGTATCTTGAAACGCAAAACCTCGAATTTGGAGGAGGAATCAATTTATTTTTTTCTTGGTCGATGTCAGAGGTTCATTATTGAAAATAATAAACCAAAAAAGAAAATGGCTGATGCTTGCCATAGGAGAGAGTGGAGGAGGGTGATAAGAGAGGTCCAGGTTCTTGCAGGACCATAGCGCCCACAATAAATAAATAAAATAAACCAAAAATACTAAAACTAAAACTGGGAGAAAAAAAGTTGAAACCCCAAAAGGCACTTCTTCAACACATTTTCAATCCTCTAACTAAATTTGGAGGGTCTATTGAGGTGCACAAAACCAGTTAATGTCATTATTTACTTACCTTGGCCCTATTTGGTCCTTGGCTTAATCTAAAATTGACAGCCATTCCTGTCTATCCTCCGCCTTTCTTCTTCATCCTCTCACTCCCAGCCTCCTCGGATCGTCCTCCACGTCATCCAACTATCTCAGTTTCCCTCTCAATCTCTTTCTGCCTGTTCTGCCATTCATCATCTTCTTTGGTAACATCTCATTCGGTATTCTTTGCATGTGGCCTAGCCGCCGCAGTCTTCCTTCTTTGATGATGGCCACAATATTAGGCTCGCCAAAGAACTGTTCGAGCTCACTGTTCTTCCTAATTTTCCAATATCCATGCTCGTTTACTGGATCTTTCTGGGGATCGTTCGGAAACCTCTTTCTAGTCATAACCCAGAACTCGCTCCCATACGTTACCACTGGTCTTATTATGGTCTTGTAAATGGCGGTTTTTGCAGACAATTCTCAATTGCAATTCGCTTTTGTGACTTTCGCGACGATATCGACCATTGATTTGTTTTATTTTTTATATTCGTTTTTCCCCCATTTTCATACTTTTCTGCTCATGACCTCCCCACTCCCCAACAGCTGGCCTAACCCACACAAGCTATCAGATGCGACACACAGGTTAACTAGCGCTTGAAGATCGATTGTTGGGATAAAGATCTGTGATTAAGCTTTATTTTATTTGATGGCGTGCTGGGAGCGGGCCAGGTGTGGGCGCATAACCAAGCTCACTCCGGTTCCAATTAATGAGCCCCGACGATATGGGACAGATGATTGGCTATATCTCTACTAACCACTTGTGGCCCAAATGGAATACTTTTTTTTATCAAATATCACTTAATATCACGGAGTAATATCAATGAGGCATTGCTCCATGTGCCGTGGGAATATGCAGGTGTATTCTTTTCGTTATCTCGAGTAATGTAATGAGCTTATGATTTAGAGTTCACGATAATTCGCAGCATATTTAGTTCAATTAGTTTTGGCTTTTTGAGGGAACTAAGTATACCCAAGTATACCAAAGTATTATTTTTTTTCTTCTAAAGCCGGGTCAGCTATAAAAACGTCTGCCAATACGTAATGTGTGCACAATAATTTTGTGCGTGCACAGAAATTTTCGTAAATTGGGACGTGACAAAGCGCGCAAGAATATTTAATTTGCTCTGAAAATATAAGTGCCGAACACGTTCGGCGAAACTATTTATAGATGGGAACCATCAATAACTTATAAACAGCTATTTTAATTTAATAAGCCTCTCTTACATTCTCCAGGTTTCTATTATTTAAGAAATGAAAATAATTCCGTCATTCGACACCTCTTTTCTTTTGTGAGTTAATTATTAAATGGAGGTTAAATAATCCAGTGGTTCTACCCAAGACCATATTGATGGCAGTTGGTTTGTAAGTACTGAATAATGGCTATCCTATGTTGATTTATCATTTTCAATAATTAACATTTGTAATCGACGTGGAAAAAAAATTTAACCTCTCCCCTCAAAATTGGAAGTCAAGCATACGCACAATCCAAAAATCATTTGTTCAAAATGGCGTCCGATTTAAGTTTTCATACACCAAAATTTCAGCCATTTACTTTATTAGAGGCAAAATATTAGGGCCATTTTAAAAATGTTTGTAACATTGCAGTCTAAATGTTTCACTTTATTTTTAAATTTTTCTAGGTCACTTTCAATTCTTCATATAAAGGAAAAGTAATTATAACAAATTAGCATTAGATAACAAAATTCAAACATTCAAGCTAAACAGTAAACAAAAAATAAACATTTTGCTGAAGACACGGTTTTTGTCTGTCCTTAACCAGGCTGTTACATGTTTAATTATTTCTGTATAAAAAATATATTTATTTTTTTATAAATATTGTAATAATATGTTATTAAGATAAATATTAAAATAGTGTTATGATATACCATAAAAATTATAGTTGCAATATCAGCTTAAAATATTTTTGTGCCGTCCTAAAAATGTCATTTTAAGAGTGCTTTGAAAGAGATTTATGGGATTCTTTTTTTCTGTTAACCTGGTAAAGAGTACCAATCAATTTTGTTTACAGTTAACAACAGCTTAATTATAGAGAAATAAAATATTGAAATTCAGAATAACATAGTATTTTAATTAATTTTCATGAATATTACGCTAATAGTTCATTAATTCAAATATTCATTCAATTTAGTTTCCTACTGCATGATATTCCTTACTCAGCTAACATAATCTCAAAATGCTAAAGCACATTGTTAGCCATTTGTAAAACGTGCAATCCTAATTAAAATGGTCACGAGTGTTATCATAAGTAACATATTTTAATTAAACCTGAAGCCTAGAGTCATTCACAAACGCAATTTACATAAATAAAATATTAGAAGCAAAATAAAGATGAGTTTATTTATTTTTTCCTTATAAGGCGAAAGGGGACGACACAATGGTGTGTTTTTATGACAAGAGACAGCAGCACTTTCGAGCGGTTTTGTTTCCCCCCTGTTTCTTATGGAAAAATAGTCCGATTTTTATTCCAAAATATACGTGTGTTTTTTTTTTCCTTTTTGAAGAAAGGAATGGCGGAAAATAGGATTTGAAAATTTTCAAACAAATATTTGTTGAAATTTGAAATCTAAAATTTAAAATTTTGAAACAGTTTGATAGAGCGACGGTGCAGAATTTTTTTTTAAATCCAATGCATTTTTCATTTTTTAAATACATTCAACGGTTCCATCAGAAATAGGAATTTTAGATATGAAAATAATGCTGGTGCCTCACATAAGAGATTCGTGTATGCCATAGGGTCATCTTCAAGAATTGAGTCTTTTAACATTATCTTCTTATAACCAAAATCAATTGATATTATAGATTTCAAATTTCTGAAATGATTATATTCTCCGTTCAAAAAATGAATGGAATTCTAAAATCGATAATTTTGGTTTTTACTTCAGTGTCTTACGTAACCGCTCATGAGTATTTACCTCCAAATTTATGTTTGTATTCAATTATAATAAAATAATACGTAAAATATCCGATGATAAAACTGAAAAAGGAATTTTTATCCGGCTCAAGGAGTGTAATCTGTTTAGTCAGTAAGAATGTAGTATATTATATCATGAATATAGTATATTATTTCATATAGCATATAATAGTATAATATAATAATATAACAATATAATAGTATATTATTTCATATAGAATACAGTATATTATTTCATATTTGAGGTCTCAGGATTGGACACACGAATAATTAAAAAAAATTATTGTTGGTTTTTTCGGGTTTGTATGCTGAAATGCTTAGTGCTCATATTAGTTTCAAAAATTTCGCTTGTTCAATGATCTCACAAGCTTGATTTTATTTTATACTAAGACTCAATTTTTTAAGATAATTTTAATTTTTTCATTTTTTATCCTAGGCGTGAAAAATCACTTAAAATCGGAGAATTCAACTAGAATGTAATAATCCCCATATATCAATCTTTTCATAAAAGACTCAATTTTAAGATAATTTTTATTTTTTCATTTTTTATAATAGGCGTGAAAAATCAAATAAAATCGGAGAATTCGACTAGAATTTAATGATTCAATGTTACTGCAAATGCGTTGGTAATAATTTAAGACAAGTGGTGGTATTTTGTAAAAATTATTAATGAACCTTGTAAAATTACATATATTTTGAAAATTATTTATAAATTGTTATATGAATCATAATGCCAATGCCATAAAAAAAAAGATGTAAAATTAGTCGTATTTTCTCCGAAACTAATCGACCTTTGCACTGTATCAGAAGGGAGTGGGGGTGTGTCTTATACCCGTTTCATTACCCCTGGAGCACGATTTTGAAGGTTTCGTGGATATTTCATATATATATATATATATATATATATATATATATATATATATATATATATATATATATATATATATATATATATATATATATTATTCCGGATATTTGTTCAAATTTCGTAATTTAAATTAGGAATTTTTAGAATTAAAAAAAAATTAAATTTATAATGTTAATTCGAAATAACCGATTAAATATTAATCATATAAATGCGAAAATTTTAATCAGATAGCCTAATCGATATGAGCGAGGTTCGCTGTAAAGGAAAGACGAAACCTAATATTAGTGTTAAAAGGGTCGGTTAAACGACAATATGTATAGGGCTTTCTTCTCCAGCGAAGCTTGTCAAATGCAGAGTAATCAAGTTACTATTTTGTCCAGGATATTACTCCATATTCAAGCCTTAAAGCCCCACGTATTATTTTTTCCTACTAAACGATCGCTTATTCCTCATGAGTAACGTCTCGAAGTAACGCCAAGAGACGTATCTTGAAGTAATACTTCGGCATTCTTATTTTGAGAAAAAATTATTAAATAAATAAAAATATATTTGTTAATTTCGCACGGAACGGCAAAATTTTATTTCATCAACTTCACGATGTAGAGGAATTGTGATGGCCAAATTTTCGTGTAATAATTTGATTTACATTATTTTAGAATTGAATGAGCCCCTAAAATTTAATTTTAAAAAATTCAACTGTCGTAAACAAATAAGTTAACCACCTACTAATATTCTTGAACTAGTGAATCACTTTCTATGAAAGTTTCATAGAAATTTTCAAAATGAAACAAAATTAGTATGGCTACAGGGGCATACCCAGAATTTTTTTTCGGGAGGGGATTAAAATTTATTTTTGGAGGGAAGGGATTTGATAAGAAGAAGGCAAATAATCACTTAGGTGTCTATAATCACCAAATATATATATATATATATATATATATATATATATATATATATATATATATATATATATATATATATATATATATATAGTTCTATATATATAGAAAACGTGACAAGCAACGTTTGATTAAAAGTATAATTCTCAGAAATGGACAATGGCCTGAAACAGAAAAAAATTTGCTTTCTAAATTCAAGACAGACTTGCTTAAATTTATTAAACATATAGACTTTGACTCACTGACCAAAGATGAGCAGCGTGGGTGATTTCTTGTTGGCTTTACTTAATTTTTATATAGTTTTTTGTTTGTTTGATTTAGTTTTGTTTTCGTTATATATTTTCTTTTTTATTACTTATTTATTTTCAATTGAATACTTGAATTGTGTTAAACTTCACTGAATATGTAAATTTGATTATTCTTACCATTCATGTAGTATGCCTCTAAGGCATGGAGCATGTATAAAATAATAAACGGTCCTTATGTGGGGTTACCATGTAAGGAAAAGGTGTAAAATATATATATATATATATATATATATATATATATATATATATATATATATATATATATATACATATATATATTATAGAAAAAACGCTGTAAATTATAACACTATGGTTTTCAATATATATTGAAAACCATAGTGTAATAATTTACAGCGTTTTTTTTTTTTTCTGTAGACATTTAAGCATTAGGGTTAATATTAAAAAAAAAAAATCTAAGTTAAAAAGACCTATAGGCACCATAATTTGTAGTCCTGATTCAGCAACAAGTTGTAGTTTTTTTCTCATGGTATAAGGCCCATATTTTCCAGAATTATCGTAACATGGTTATTTTACAAATTTTACTGAAAGAGCTTAAAAGGGAAACTACACTGAGAAAATTATATAAATAAAAAAAATTAACAGTACTATTAGGTAATGGTGTGGTTGAAAAATTCATTTATATAATTTTGATTCCTTGCATTACTAAAATTTTGTTATCTATTATTTAAAATCCTCATTCTCATAACTTTGTGGAATGATAGCTTCATTAACTGAAAAGATAAGAAGTCCCTTAATTTTTAAACAGGATTAAAATTTATGAATTTACAAGTTTAAATTTTTCCTAGCTCACAAGTTGATTATTATACAATAAAAGATGTCAGAAATGTTTCCCATATCAGTATTATTTAGGTGCCAAACAGTATAACAATTTTCAAGAAGATTGTCCGTGAAAATAGTTTACTGTAAAACTTTTATGATGGAATGAGATGGTATGGGAGACAGTAAAAAATAAAAAAGGATCACAAATAGTAAAAACTATTTATTAGAAACCCATGTTTTTGACCCACTTTACAGGTCTTCATCAGGGCTGAATGAACAACATACAAAGATAAAACAATTAAATATACAGTGATTGATATTAAAATTGACAAAGTAAATAATTATAAAGACATAATGAGAAAAAATGTGATCAATTTTTAAAATGTTATAAGATGAAACTGATAGAGTAATAACAACAACTAAAACTAAATTAGTTAATATTAATAGATTAAACTGATTATTAATAAAACTGACTATACAATATTAAAAGATAAACTGAAAGAGAAATAACAATAACTCAAAAAAATTAATAACTGTATTTAATAAGTAAAAAGAGAAATAACAATAAATAAACAGACAAAATTTAGTACCTTGAAGCTCAAAGAGGGGTGAAGAAGTGATTAAGTAAAATAGCAAAGTAATTAAAGAGGCGGTGTAGGGGTAGTAGTTTCTCATATTATCATATATTAGGCAGAAGATTATTTTTTTTTTAGTATACCGTGAAATGCGTATCTTGCCTTCTTGGACATGAAGGGAGCACTTGATTCTGTCCTCTACAAAGAGATTTAGGAAGCACTGAATAGAAAGAAGATCCCTCCAAATCTAATGGAGACAATAAAGTCAGCCCACCAAGAACCCAGGGGAGTGGTCTGTCTCAGTGGTTCAAACCATTTTTCTTTGAAAAATTTGTTAACAAGGTGATAGCCAAAGCTACCTCCTCTTTATAGCATTTATTGATGAAATACTCAAGATATGCAAGAGAATAACACCCTGGACTATTGTAGGATACAGGAACCTTATCCTAATTTTGCATTTGTAATTGCAGACGATGTCATCCTCACTGCTGATTCGAAGGAAAATTTATAGAACACAGTTGTAGAGTGGAAAGTGGAATTACTTTGAAAGTGGATGGAGATCAATGCAGCAAAGAATAAAGTGATGCAGATTGGAAGAAATGATGGAGAACTGAACATCACCTGCAATGGGGTTAGCATGGAAGTGTAGATTCCTCTCTATACTTGAGCATCTTTATAAGCATAGATAGACTCATTGATCAAGAAATCTCAAATAGGATTAATAAAGCAATTGGAGTCTTCTATCAGATTAGTAACACAATAATTGGCAAAAAAGAGGTCAGCAGAGACACCAAGCTAATTATTTTTAAAACAATATTTTTGCCTGTGCTACTATAAGAAGCAGAACATTGGACGGCCATGCAGAGGCATTCTCAAGAGTAACCACTGCAGAGATCATATTCCTCAGGAAAATTGTAGGTAAAACCAAGAGAAACTGCATCCGAAGCAAAGCCATTTGGGATGAGCTGGATATAGTTTCAGTTTAGGCAAGAATAGAGCAACGCCAACTTAGTTGGTTTGGACATGTCTGCAGAATGCCAGGAACCTGGAAGACCAAATGGTACATGGAGGATAGACCGGAGGGGTGAAGAACGGTAGGACGACCTAGGTTATATACAGGGAGTATTTGGAAGGAATGGGGAGAAGGAGAGAAAAGATGTGGTCGCAGATGCGTCAAATGGCCGGAGATAGGAATGTGTAGGGGCCCATGCTCCACGCTGAGAGACAATAGAAGCAAGAGAAAGAAAAGAAGAAGTGAAATGCATTTCTCATTTCAAAGTAGTATATATACAGCATATTCTATTAATATAAATTAAAAAATATGATATAAAAGCAATTAAATTTATTGAAAGCGATTAATCTTATGTTAGGTTCATTCAATTTATTTCATCATGACCAAAATATAACAAAATTATTTATTATTATTAAGTTTCACAACAGTCCTTAAAGGACCTGGGCCTCAGAAACAAACTTTTGCCAGGCTTTCCTATCGGCAGCCATTTCTCTCCATGTTCTTATACCTACACGGCTTAGGTCATCTTCGACGTTGTCGATCCACCGCAGCTGGGGTCTTCCCCTTAGGCCCGCTATAGAGTAGTCTCTTTGGCAACCTCCCTTTCTCCATCCTCTCTACACTAAATGGCCTAACCATTTGAGACGGTGCTTTTTAATTGTGACCATGATGTCTTCATTGTTGTAGAGCTCATATAACTCAAAGTTTTTCCTTATTGTGTCATCTCTGTCAAGGCAACCAACTTTTCGGGAATTCCAAGAGTTCTCAATGCTTTCCTTAACTCCTTTCTGTCTACAGAATCATACGCCTGCTTAAAATCTATGAAGACATGATGCAGATCCACAAACAAAATTATTTAGAGAACAAAAACTCAATTAGGTTACTTCCAAAAAAAATTCAGAAGGAAATCCCGAAAATACTGATAGGTGGAACAAAGAAAAGGTAAAGAGGTTTTGAATATTCATCACAAAAATATCTTATACATGATCTGAAGAATATTCAAATGAAAATCTAATACCAAAAAGGAAAAATTATTATTTTTAAATAAATAGTAAAAATAAATAATAGTAAAAACAATTTTAATAAATAAATAGTAAAAACAATTTCAGACTTTTATAGTGCAAACATCAAAAACAAAATGTTTTAGAAAAAATTAATTTTATAAATAAAGGCTAAAGTGGATGATAAGTTCACCAAGAAGTAATATAAGAACTATAAATAACTTTTTGAAGACAATATTATAAAATACTTGAGGATTGAGGTTTAGATCGCTGTTACAAATATGTGTATCATACTTTAAATTTCAAATGAACCAATTGTGTTGACAACAAAAAAGGAAAAAAAAAGAACATGTATAGCTTATATTTTTAATATATAGAATAGTCTTTCATCTCTTTTTTCTACCAGGTCTTACTCCATAATAACTGATTGGCTCTACTTCTTTTTTACATTTCATAGTTTGTTTTCTTGGGTAGGCGGGGCATGAGCCTGTTGTACCCACAGCCTGATCACAAGCTGTCAGTTATCAAGCCAGCAATTCAGCTGCTACATGGCTCTGATGTTAAACAGTCATTACTTACCTGATGATGGTGCTAATCATGTCATACACATATTAAGGCTACATCAGGATTCCCTCCTCATTTTTCAACTGTGTTTGGAACTTTTGTTGAGAATTTTGCAGTTACCTCAGAGAAATGAGTGGCAAGAGCAACATATGAAGTACAAACGGAAGAAAGGAAACTGAGGGATAGACCAGGGAAGAAATAAGAGGAGTCAAGGAGGCCTGCAAGAAGAGGGACATAGACTGGAGGTAGAAATTGGTTCTGGAAAGGGATACTTTGAAGGTTCCACGAATGGGCTCCTCACACTGCAATGAGGTAGAGTCAGGCCCGCTGTCAGAGAAGGGTAGGAGGAGAGGGGCCATATGCCTTGGGCTCAGACCTCGGCTGACCTGATAAGAGTTGACTAAAAACATCTATTCAGTCATAAAGTGTGTTGAAAAATATAAGCAAATAAATAAATTATTTCAATCTATAATAAATAATATCATGTACTTTTATCATACCTTGACAGTGTAGCCTGATTTAAAACATATATACTGTATATAGAAAAAAGAATTTTAAAAAGAATAGAAAGTGTTGTCTATTGAGTCTAAGTTAGCAAAAATATTGAATTTTTAACTTGGTTATTTTCGTGGAAAAGAATACAAGAAGAGTGCTGTGAATAATTGATATTTTAAATATAAAATAGCTTGATCTCTATTAGTGATATATGAAGACTTTACTTAAGTAATTATTATTAAATACACAATCATTATTAAGTTATTTTGAAAAAAAAAAAAAATTGTATTGTATTTTATATAAAATAATCAACTCATTTTATTATTATGTAGTAGCGAGTTTCACTTTCATAATACCATAATTCTTATTTTAATATTATTGACAAAAATAAAACATCAAAAATTGAGTAGGAAGGGGCCCGCTGCATTATTTTGTTCCGGAACAGGGCTCAGCTGACAGCGGCCCTTAGAAGAATAGTCTTAGGATTAAGGAGAATAGTCTTTAAAGTAATTAATTAGGATTAAGAAGAATAGTCTTTAATGTATGATTTAGTTCATAAAGATAAGAGAGAGTTTACTAAACTATCTTCGAGAGTTTATTATTAATTAATTAAAATATTATTTATTTATTAATAAGTATTTTTAGTTAATATAAATTCTTGCAGTGTTTCTTAAGTTATGCTCATTATGTGAATAATAATTAGTAACATTGTGAAATATAACTTAAGAATTAATTGATAAATTATTTATCCATAACTAAGCCATATTTTGCTCTCAAAAAAGAAAAATTAAAAAACTATATATATTTTTTTATTTTAATTTTATAACAACAAAATATCAATTATGAAAAGATTTGTACTATTTTATTTTCTGACAAACTATAATGTTGGGCACCTTTTGAAAAAAAAAATATGGGTTCAAGTGAATGAAAACATTGATTCATTAATGAAAGTTAACTATTCACCATATATAGTAGTTCTAATAGTTATCCTTTAGAGCTATATTGTATGACATATCAAAGCTGTATATTCGATGGTTGAACATGGAAGAGACGATATACATATCTTTATTTATAATACGTATATTCCAACACCACAATACTATTCCAGCAAAAAATATTAACCCTTATCTTCAAGTTCCAAAACTCTTTAATATCTATTGAATACTTAAGAAATTCATTATTTACAGTCACATTTTTAACTGTAGATTGATATTTAATATTTTATAATGAAAAATAAAACAAGTAAATATCTAAACAAAATATCAAACAATTTTCATTTAAATATAAAATAAATTGTATTCCTGCATTGATCAAATATGTTTTTATTTATAAGATTACATTAAATCTTCCCAACAACAAATAAATTTCATAAATAATATCTTGGAGAACTTATTTTTTTCTTAACAGATTTCTATTAAAATGAAAAAGGCCCAAGAGATTGTTCTTTAGGTCACTATAGTTAAAATATATAATTATTTTTTATTTAATATTATTTATATTATTATTTATTATTATTATTATTTATATTATTATTTAATATTATTTATATATTATTGATACTGTTTAATAAAAAAAAAAACAAATAATCCAATACATCCTGAATTATTTTTAATGTTAATTGAAAACCAGCTTAACTGACTATACTAAGACTGATATATTTTATTTCTCCAAAAAATAAGTAAATATATTCACTACTTCAAAAAATAATGATCTAGATTAAAAATAATTAATTGAGGCAAATGTTATCATCCTTCAAACAATTGCATACCCCTTTCACATTTGAAATTTAGTGTTGTTCACCTGCTGCTATAGCAACAAATCAATGGTGGCAGGAGTTGTAGATGGTTTACAAAAGGGTCCCTCCAGTCAATAGAAGTTGTCAAAATGACCCAATATACTTTGCCTTTTTTATTTCTTAATTTGGGAGGAGAAATGATTTACATACTTGATCAACGCCTGAGGGCACAAAACATTGCAATAGAAAAGTCCAGAAAAGGTAAGTTCTGAAACTGCTTTATCTTCATTACAGTTCATTGAAATAATATATATTTTTTTAATTTTCAACATCAGTAATAAGAAAAAAATAGATTAATTCATGTAATAGATAATTTAAAATAGTTGTACAAAAAATAAAAATGAACAAATCTTATGAAACTTAACAATTCTTATGAAACTTTTAACTGTCATGAAATCATTTTTAGTGTAAAGGCCAACTTAAATATCAATATAATCCCTTATAAATTATTAAAAAAGGTACGACAAATTATTGAGCCATGACAATCTGAAGTTAACAAACATTTTTTTAATAATATTAAATTATCTTCAATTTTTTTTTTAATTGATTGAATTTTGCCACGGTACAGGCGAAGAATCTATTCATGCAGTTTAATGTTTAAACTCTTTCTCAAAAAAAATTAAATTTTACATATAATAATAGCTATTAGAAGCATCATTACTACACTAGCGACATTACACTTATTTTTTTTTTAAATATGATAAAATAATATAAAGGATTATAATTGACAACTATATCATAATTGACCAGTAAAATGGTTAGTTATGCACATGCCAAAAAAGTAAAATGAAAAATATTAACAATTAGCTGAGTTGATGTATAATGGTGTATACCAGAAGATGGGGCATACGTCGAAACGTTGAAAGCTAGTTATGTTAAGGAGTATTGTGTAATATCAATAAATGGAAGAATTGATAATGGTTTACTTTTTATTACTAACATAAATTTGATATTTATTTTCTTTTATTATTACAATAAAATAGACAGTAAATGTTATTAGTTTGTCGGATAATCCACCCTTCCTGCTTTAGTCGGAGTTCGTAAGAGCATTAAACCCAAAATATATTGATACAAAATTTCAGTTGAATCATATCTCCAGAGTGTTTTAAAATACATAAAAGGTAGAAACTAAAAGGAACAAAATGAAAGTACTTAAAAAAAAAATTGTTTATTTCTATTTTTTAATAAATAATAATTTTAATTTTATTTGGTTGAGACACTTCTAAACTTCATTCAACTTTAAAAAAAAAAATATAACTCAATATTTTTCATGGGATATCAGCAATTGGAACATAGTACTAACCACACTATCTTCATGGTCACACATAAAGCTCTTCTATCTGAACTTATCCCTAAGTCTTTTATGTGTTGCATCAAGACGGAATTATTTTAGCATTATGTAATAATTTTATTTTATTTTTTAAAGTTTTAGATGATCTGGTTAGAATTATGTTCAATCCACGTTTTATGGAAGAACTTTTCAAGCCGCAAGAAATATACAATAAGGCAGCCCTCAAGGCTCTATTCCACGATCTCGCACATGCTTCAATAATGCGCCTTAATGAGACCAGTATGAACAAACTTTATGATTTGATGACGATGGTATTCAAATGGCAAATATTTTCTTCTTCTCATCCGAGGGAATTGATTCTTATAACGCTGAATCATTTGGACTCAATGAGAGCATTAGTATCCTGTTCATCAATCCTCAAGCAGCTAGATACAGCTTACTTCATGTTTATTAAGGTATTTATTTGATTTTTATTCGTAAGAAACAATTTATCATTATTCATAACTTATTATTTATCATTCATAAGAACTTACAAAACAGAAGTTAATATGATGCCTCTTAAGCTTATTTTGATAGCATAAGCCACTGCATTAGTAATGCAGATGAATGCTAACATAAGTTTTATTGCAATCATAAAATTGGCTTTTCTTAATATTAGAATTGATTACACAAACGGTAATTTAAATTACATTATTAAATAAATATTGATTTACGTAAAGACATATATATTTTTCATTTTTAAATAAATAAAATAAAGTAATCAACCATTATAAATTTTATTAAAAAAAGAACAATTCATTCACCATGGTAACTGAAACATATTCTTGAATTTTTACTCATATTATAACACAGAGGGATGGACAACACTTCCTCATCACGACCCATGTGTGGATCTTTTGCCAGATATCCCTCTGTTCATCTAGAGATTCCATAGGAATCATATGCTTCTTCTGAAGCACATCAGATCCTTGGGATTTGATCTAGTAATATCTTCAGAATTAAGTATTGCCTATTTTAGGTACTATAGTCTATAAAAGGGGAGGGCTTCACATTAACACAGAATGGGCTCAGTCTTTAGGTACAGACGACAGGTGGAATCTTCCGCTAATTTAATCTTCTTGAAATCATATTTTATAAAGCAGTAGCTCGTAGGAGTATTGCTCCAGGCCAATTAGCATTGTTTCTGAGTACTTTCTTGCTAGGGCATCAGCTGTATAATTTCCTTTGTGTTCCAGAATCCATAGTATGGCAATTTTATTGCCCCTATCTAATTGCTTTAGGATAACAAGGCAATTCCAGACTATCCATACTTATGCTATTACTCATACAAACAAACTTGCTTTAAGTACAGTTAAGCTGGTACATCATGGTAACATATCCTTTAATATTTTTGGTAAACGTTCCGCAGAACTACTGGTCGGCATGGCCTCTTGACAGATCAGCTAATGTTTTAGACACGGTCTGTATATCAAAAGCCAAGTCTGTTGGGACGGCCATTGACAATCACTTTTCTTGTTATTATATATTTTTAACCTTCTTTTGAAAGATCATTGGTTCCACCATTTTTTTAATCTTTGGGCGGGGATATCAGCCTGAAATAATTTCAGCTTTATTTACTTGTTTATACTTTATTTGCCTCTTGCATTTTTGTTTTAATTCTTTTAGTATTTGTATATATATTTTAATTATCTTTCATTTTATTCCTCGTAATTTGCTAGCATTAAACTTTAATAATTTATTAAAATAGGTAAAGGGCCTGAGATTAGATATACCCCTCAACTAGAATCCATAAGTGGAGATCACATTTTATAAAAATAAATGCGTCATCATAAATTATAAAAGTTCTAAAACCAGGTCTAAATCATTTACCAACCTATTAATTTCATAAAATAATTATAAGAAACACCAAAAATGTTATCATAAATTGTTAATATAGATAAACTATGTTAAATGATAATATAAGGCTTGAGTGATTGGATTTTGGTTTTCTATCGAAGACTAATCTTATTCGCGGCAGACTCGGCAGTGCAAAAAACATTAGTCGGCCTGTAAAGAGGCCACGCCCACTAGTAGGTCTGTGGAATTTTTACCATATTTTTTCTTCCACTCTAAATATTTGATTTCTGATGTATTTTTTATAAGGACTTTTTTCACAAAAAGAAGTATATAAAGTCATCAATGCATAATTTTTTATAAAATTAATTTCAGTTTTCTTAACCAAACCGCTTCATCTTTATTTTAATACATACTTTCAAGTGGTAGATGAAGCCCAATATTCCTGTAAAATAAACTTGGGTTTCACTATTTCCTACTCAGAGGTGGAGCAGCTATTAAATCATGGAGATGACTCACATAATTAACTGAATATCCATATCTTATATCGTACTAAAGGAAATTTAATTAAATTTTTTATAGCTTTTATATCTTCATATAACAGCTGATTCTATGACTTAATTATTATTTATCAAAGATATAGTCAATTAACTAATTTTATAAATAACACAGGTCAACGATGAAAAAACTTTTGTACTGAAAATACCTTATTCCTATAGTTTTTAGGGTGCTGAATCCAAATATGATATTAAAAAAGCTGTATCACCCACAATTTCTTCACATTTTATAGTTAAATTTATTAAATTAAGCGATTTTTAAAGAATTGAACAGCTTTCAGTCTTCCTGAATAAGGAAGACCTACATATAAACCATGTTTCAAGCATCTCTGCCTAAAGATGGACCATGTTTCAAGCATCTCTGCCTAAAGATGGACCATGTTTCAAGTATCTCTGCCTAATGATGGACCATGTTTCAAGTATCTCTGTCAAAAGTTTCCACACCTTTCAGAAGCTAAACTAAAAGAAGGCGTCTTTGTCGGACCTGACATTAGAAAAATTAAGTTTGATGTTAACTTTGAATCCACAATGACCTTAAATGAGAATGAAGCATGGGTTATCATTCAAGCAAGTCGTTACAAAGTTCTTGGGAAATGAAAAAGACCCAGAGTATGTTTCTATTGTAGCTAGCATGTTACAGAAGTTTAAAAAGTTAGGATGTTTGATGAGCATGTAACCTACGGAAAACTATGGATGTTACAAAAAAACCAAAGTCAGATTTAGATTCAGCACATTAAAATCTATAAAGATCAGCTATTAAAGTCAAAAAAGTTTTCAAAAAAAATTTTTTTTGGTCTGTCTAATTTATGTTAGTATGTTCATTCATAATCCACCAAATATAAAAAGTTTGGTTCAAATATACTTTCCCTTCAAACAGGTCTAAGTATATGGTTTGCTTAGGAACTGGTAAATCATATCATATTTTCATGGATTAGAGTAGAATTAGAAGTAAACTTTTAATATGTTCAATTATTAGACTTCCTAGTTATCCTATATAGAACCCAATGAAGGTATTAAAACAAACAAAAGTTTATAGTTGAATAAATAAATTTATAAGATGAAAATTTGGATTATCACTTTGATAAAGACTTGAAGTTAATAGATAGGTAGATGGATCAGATGTACAATAATTTTAGTAAAGCCAAAGAGAATTTTAAAATTAAATTAAAAATGTTGTTTCCTTCTTCTGATTATTACTCATCATACAAAAAAAAAAATCCAGTCAAACGATAATCACATTAATAATGAAAATGTGTTGCACTTAAACAAATAATACATAAAACTTTTCTGAATTTTAAATTTAAATTTCATAATAAGGTTACTAATAAGCAACATGGATACTAACAAGCAACTACTACAATATGGGAAAATTATCACTTTCGCTATTTAATATAAATAAATAAGGAATTTTAATTTATTTTTGAATAAGTTAAATTTAAACATAGACTCCTGAAATAATACATGTCTTATGGTGCGTATTAACAAAGTTTAATATTTTGTATTATATTATTTGGAAATAATGTATGTTTTTCATTCACTCAATTTGAATATAAACATTGAAACCCACAGACGTATGGACAAATGACCTGTGGAGAGTTACAACGAGTAAGGTATTCGTTACTGAACTTTTTGCAAGATGTGAGAGTAAGAGTATCTTTACTACTGCGCCAAAGATTACAGAATACCGATGGGAGTTTTGTCATACCATTAAATCAGCAGCTTTTCCATGGTAATAATTCACTACTTTATTCACTACAATACCATAAAAAAAAATGGAAACCACTCAGTACTTTAAAGATAATTCTTTTAGGATGTGAAACCCCTGGCCAAATAAGAGTTTACTCTAAGGAAGGCATACCGATTGATTTGATCAGTTTTAATCCAGGGGGCAAATATGCAGTTGTTGAACATCCAGGCTCAACTGAACTAAGAGGATTGAGGAATACATCTCTTGGAACCAATATGTAAGTATCAACTTTAAAAAGATTAAAATAAAATTTTATCAAACTATCTGATAGGCCTCATAAATTGAGATAATATTCTTGAAAGATAAGGTAGATGGTGGCAAAGCCCCGAAATTAAGGATAATCGGAAGTAAATTATCTTTCTATTTGATATTGAAGTTTTTGGATGGGATCTTATCTCTAACCTCTGGAAATTCTGGTCTTGTTTGATCATTTGAAATTTGGTCATAGAGAAATTTGAAACAAACAAAATAAAAATAATTTCAGAGCTTTGTGCCAAAAAAATGGGGCAAACCCATCTGCACTGCAAATTATTTAATGAAAACTCTTTAATTTCTTAGTAACAGTATAAAACTAGAACCAAAGAAGTCGAAAAATAATTATTTCAAGTTCAACGGACGGCTGACTAGTAAATCAGTGAAGTCCTCTGAGAAACTTACTGTGCCAATGTCATCAACATCGAAGAATGAATCTTCATTAGTTCCTCTAAATTTAAAGGCTCTTGGTAGTTTCTTGTAAAATATCCCTTTGAAGCCTCCGTCATTGTATATGGAAACAATCATAGCCATGAAGTGTCGTACAGCATTTTTTGTTTTTCCTTGTACTTTTACTACAGCATAGTCATTAAGTAAAAGTAATGGCGAACTCTGAATCTTCTGTGAAGAAGTCCTAGGCTCCTATGAAATCCCAATCTCTGCTATATCACTTTCCCTTTCATTGGAAGAAAAATCAAAATCTGAACTATTGTCGAGTGTAAAATCTGCAATGAGAATTCTGCATCTGACTAGTGTTTTTTCCCCCTTTTGTTCTCCCAAGTGAATATGAGGGGTACAGGTATTTGTCCCGTTTGGTATATTTGGAATGAAGCCTTCATATGATATATGTAAATAAAGTGAAGCAAAGGTTCACCCACACCATTGAAGCTTAAGTGTCATAGTTTTGACTGATAATTTGTTGATTAATGTGGAATCACGCTGCTTCAAACAATATTGAAGTGAAATATTATAAAAATTATATCAAAAGTGCAAAAAACAAACTTAACCCATTTTCTCAGCTCATCATTGTTCAAACGCCACTAATTTTGATAGCACATCAACATACTGCATGGTGGCCAGTTCTCAACCAAAGGCATTCCATTAAAAAATTCAGTGCAGACCTTTGCCCCCACTTACTCTACCAAGGCTATTTAATCTGCAAGATACCATCATACCAACCAAACATTGGTACAGGCATTATTCTATTTATAAATAGATTTTTCAAACCTTGATTTCATGAATAAAATAAAAATAATCATTCTTCTGTAATGCACTAGGATTCCAAAAGAGCAATAATACCTTTAATAGGTCTAAGATAGGGAATAGAAATAGTAGTGAACTACAGTATCTATTTTAAAATAACAGAAGTTTTTTTTTTCAATTACACATGCAATAAGCTACAGAATTCATAAAAATTAATTTTATTCAAATAAAATTGTGGGGTCTGCTAAGTATTTTGTAGTTAATAATTAATTACCGACAAATTCCTTCATAATTTAGAATTTATTTCATTAATCTAGAACAGCTGGAATTTTATCAGCTCTAAAATCCAATCACTTACTGATTGCGAGTGCGGAAAACTGATGGAGAGGAAAGATGAACTGCACAGTTTTTAAGGCTGTGCTATAATAATAATAAAAAATTTTTGATCAGTAGATATAGTATAGTTAAAATTCATGATTTCGACTGTATAAAAAATATTGCTATGAATAACATAATTTTGTTTATTACTAACCCCTTACCTATTTTTTTAATTATAAATTATGTTAAAAAATATTAATTAAGAGGAAATGAACATTTTTAGTGGATTTATAATATACTTGAAATGTCTACTATTTTTTTTTAATTATTGAGTAAAGATTAAATTATTTAATGTTCTAGCTATTGTAGAGGCACTATTTATTTATTCCATTAGTTCACAAGAGTTATATTAAACTGTAAATTGAAATGTTTGTAGACTGTAATTATTATAAAATTTGTGTTTCCGTGAGCATGAATCACAACCTGTTAGTAAAAAATGGAATGATGGAGTGGAGCTCTTGAAATCGTCTTCACTCCAAGCCCTCCACTTCATTGTTCGATTGGGAGTGATCGTCAACGGCCGTCTTTGGGCAAAATATTTTGGAGATATGGATCTAGAACATGATTTTTTATTTATTCATGATTATTTAATTATTTGTAAATTGCATATAATTTCTCCCATGCAATGTTATAAGATTTGGTGCAATATATAGTTACAGCGCTTCTCGAACGGAATCAGACAATACACTGGCTGGATACGAGGGCCACGAAAGCTACAGAAAAGAGATAAACTTATTAGTAGCTCAGCTTGGAGGAGACAGTACTAAAATTCCAGACGAAACATTTTCCCTACACAATTCCTTATTCAGTACAATTGAAGAAGTTACATCGAATGATGAGTAAGATAAAAAAATTGTAATGATTATTTTTAAAAAAAATACATTAATTAATACTTTATTTTGCCTCTAGACGACCAGCTTTAGTACCAGAACAACCATCGATAGAACCACCAAAACAGGAAGCTGTAGACACAACCAATGCCCATACAGAAGCTCTGAGCAAAATTTTAGCAGAGATGCAACCCTCAATTCCTAAAGATCAGTCAGAATTTGACTTATTAGATCTTATGGATGACCTTAACTAGATTTAATTAGCACTGATAAAAAATGTATGTGATAAGTATTTATGCATGTTCCTGGAAAAGAAAATGTTTAGGTAGCTGTAAAAAAAAACAATAGTTAATTAAATATCATATTTAAATATTTTTATTTAGTAAAATAAATTAATTAGATATTTTATATATTCATCTTAGTCCACAGCTAGTCGAGAAATACTTATTCTTAAAACACATTTGTAATCACAATGAATAAGTTGGTAAGTCTATAATTACAACAATTCAGAACATTTCCAATAATATTGATCAAAAGAGGAATAACGTGAACCTAAAACAAAATGGTGTTGAAATTTGTTTAAGAAGTTGATATGGTTTTAAAGATATTTTTGAAATGAAAAACAAAGAATTTTTTTATTCTATAAAATGATAAAAGATGAAAATCATTTCAGTAATTAAAACTCTAGATGCCTGAGTATGCTTAAATAAAATATTTATTCTACAATCTTTTTACATAAATTTTGATTAAAAATCCTTTTATTATTCATTATCTAATGGTTCTCAGGTAGTAAATTGAGTGTATGTTGAAATAAATCATTTTCATGTTCAATAAAGTTTGGGTGAAATATGGTTAAAGATATATTGTCAGTTAGCTAAATAAAATATCATATTACTAGCAATTAATAGCTTATCCCGATTCATTTTTTTTCTTAAAAGCTGTAATATATATCCTAAATATCAAGAAAAATTCAAATCACAGATCCAAGCGCCACTGATGGTAATTGTACATTACTGGTTTATATCATATTAGAAAAAAGTTTGTATTAATAATAATAACTTTCCAAATTTATTGGTTGGAAAGAAATCATCGTAGTGTGGAAAATTCTTTTAATATCGTAATAGTGATTGAAATCATTTTTTGGCTTACTCACTTATTTCCTGCGATTAGAATTTTTTTTCCATATTTAGATGATGATGACATTGAAATGCGTTTATTTAGATAAATTTTTCATGCTTTTGATTCTAAAATTGAAATTATATACTTACCATATAAATAAAAAAAAAAAATTTCAAATTTCTCATCCCCATGGCAACAATCAAACTCTACATACAAAACTAAAATTTAATTTAACTTGATAAAATCTTTGGAACATTGAATCCATTAAAGTATTGCTAACAAATATTATTTAGTTTATCTTTAATCATTGACTATAAATTACATTAGTAAAACAAAATTTATTTTAAAATTAATACTAAGCCAATAACAAAGAAGTAATTGGCATAGAAAATAAAAGCATAGTTCAGTATTTTTAATTTTTTTATTCTAGACATACAAAACTCATAGCTTGACCACTTTAAAAGCATAAAAAAAAAATTAAGAATTAATCTTTTGCAATATAATATTGTAATTATTATAATATATAGAAATAAATAAAAGCTGTAATACTGGCTTAAAGATTGTGCTTTCGTTGTGTGAAGGAATAATTTCTGCTTTTCAGTGATCTGATCAATGGTGAACAGGTTGGGAGATAGGTGCCTTTACAAATTAAGCGCCATTAAATGGCAATGCTAGTCAAATAACATTAAATTAAATTATTTGCTAAATAAAAAAAAGGCACTATGCCCCTATCCCCTGGGCTTGGGCGGATAATTATATCTAGCCTCTGAGTTCCCTTAATTGTAGAAAAAATCTGGTGGTTGTGCGTGATCCTGGCCAAATCATTTCCTAGCACAATCGTTTCCTTAGAAACGATACGATCCTCACTAAGTACTGACCTTTTGTGGGTTGTAGTGTAACAGGTAAATAAAAAAATCCTTTCTAAGCAAAAATGACAAAAAGAATAATGAAAAAGACAAAAACATTAGTATATTCCATCTATCGAACTCTGATGATAAGCGATATACTTTAGGTTATATCCGTGAGATATAATATAGCTTAACTAATTGTTTAGGTTGTGACACACTTTTTCAAACATCATGCCTGTACCTAAACGAAAATTTTCTGTTAATAGAAAAATATTTATGACGTGACGGAACTTTGTTTAAATTTATAATCAAGTAAAGTTATTCATAATAATAAACTTTATTTATTCATTAATTGGTACTCTTATAGTAACATAGTTCAAGGTCAATTGGATTCGTGTGTGGTGATGGGGTTAGATTAAGGTTATAATTGATAAATTTAATTTAATAAATATATGGAAGCATTCTCGAGTCAATTTAAAAAAATACTATTGATGATATCTGTTATTATATATTTATGTAGAATATATTGATATTAATGCTGTTAAAATTAGTAAATAAGGAAATAAACTTAAGTATAATAACTTAAAAAAATTATAAGTACAAACACACCAATAAACATCTAGCAAATTAATAATAGTATTCTTTTTAACCCAATTAGTCCTAGCAAATATTTAATAACCAGGTTCAATCTTATTAATTAATGGTAGTTCTTGATGAAGCTAATCTACAGACATAACCAGGACCGCCTACCTCCCCCTCAAGTACGGATTCCCTAGCATACAGGAAACAAAAATAAAAACAAGAGTTAACCCAAGCTGTTACTGGTTGGAGAAATGTGAATCTTGGGAACAACAGCCTCCAGGCATTGCATGGAAATATAATGAAGAAATAAATAGTAGCAAGTAGAATCTAGGACCATTATTTAATAGAAAATTAAGTAAAAGCTGCTATCTACGCATCTTAACCATCATCACAATCATACTATGTCCTAAACCACAGCAATAAGTTTTCAGGGTTTTTCATAACTTTAATCAATGCAACTGAATTCAAATGGTATTGCAACAACCATAGCTATACCATTCTTTTTGATGTATTGGATAACTGAACAATGGTAATCTTCAATTATAGAGAAAAGAATAAAAATATTAGTACTGCATATTACTGTTAAGTGTTTTTTGTTTCAGTTTTCTACTTAACAATTCAAATGACACCTGAAATAATATTTATAGTTCTAATTAAAGTGAATCATATCTATGCTTGTTACTGAAATTTAAAAGATTATTAAAAAAAAACCCTATATATTTAAAAAAAAAAAAAAAAGACACCAAAATGATGTAATGTTCAGTAAGGAATCAAATCAAGATTTCAGTTTAATATAGGTATTGGCCGGGAATCATCTCCAAATATGTTTCTGAAAGAATAAAAAAAACATTATAAAACGAAGGACCTTAAATACTAAAAACACAAACATATCGTTCATTTGGATGAAGAGCGCCACAATGCTAAAAAGTGGAATTTTACAGAAGCATATGAAGTTTACGTAAATAGGTTTATCGCAGTCCCTCAACTCACAGATAAAACATCAAGCAAGGCATTTTCTCGGTTAATTCTCCTCTTTTGTTTAAAAAAAATTAATCTTCATTTTAAGATCATTAAATGATGACAGTTTTTCATTTAAACACTCTTACAGTTTAGGAATAATTAAGACACATTTTTCAAAAAAAAAAAAAAAACACATTTTTTTTTTATTAAATAATAAATTGAATTTGTTAATAATAATCTACTCAAAATATTTTATTTCATGTACTATAGTACAAAATAATATTTTTAACATAAATAATACTGTTTTCAATTCCCTATTTATATAGAAGTTTAATTGATACCTTTTGCTTACCTGACTGCCATAAGAACAATATTGTTTCAACATTAAATTAATTATTATTATCTTTATTAAGAGAGTATTTCTAATATTATTCTTATCACAGTTTGAAGGAAGTCATTTTGTTGGGTTGGTAAACTTATAATAGCTAAATTAACAATAGTTTTTTATTGCGGTAAATATTGAAATTAAAAATCTGAAATGTTTTCTCAAAGAAATATACGTTAATGAATGCTTTGCAAGGAAAAAAAAAAAATTCTTATTGCGGCACTGCTCTTCCAAATAAACGGTATGATATTGAATGCACAACAATATATTTTAAAGCTTCTATACTTAATGTGTAATAATTTCATAAGATTTAATAATTATTTCAACAGATGTAATCATAAATTTGAGCCGCAGACTGCTACTAGTGTTCACATGAACAAAGGTATTCTCTTTCAGATAAGTTCTTATTTATCTAGAATGTCTTACTTTACTCCTGGGAAATTATTTTCAGATGAGATATACATAAATGAGAACAATGATAATTAGACATATTAAAAAAAAGATACATATATTATAAATTTTAAAGAGACGAAGATTGAAATAAGGAAAACTGCATTTTTCAACACAAAAGAGGATCAAAGAGGAAAAAAAAAATAATTATTTTTTTGGAAACATTTATTAGCAAAAAAATAATGATTCCTGCTGTTTATACAGTTATTAGAAATAATATAAATCTAGTGTTAAAGTTTTACATCAAGAGTTAGATCTTATCACAGCTCATTTCAAAAATATATTCCTAAACAATGTTATGATTTAAAAAATAAAAATAAAATACATACATCGTTTAAGTACAATAGAATGATTACTGATAAACAATGAAGTGATATGATCAAAATTTTACTATATTATAAAATAATGAAATAATAATTATTTAAATTTGGATTTATATGGCACTTACATGAATTGAAATGCCATGTTAAAATAATTGGACCACTTCAAGATTTTCCATAAAATTGTATAAAACTCTTAAAAATTAAAAAAAAATTCCTAAACAGTTATTGTTTTTGTGAATGTATTCATATATATTTTTAAATATAATTAAAAAAAAACTCTTATCAATTTTAATAAAAAGATCACAGAAATAGCACACAAATGTTGACAAGATTGGTATAGCTCGCCAAAAATGGTTCAAGAATATTATTTTAATAAAATCTACTAATAAATAAAAAAATGTATTGGTTCGTTTGGAAGTTTGCAGTAAAATTGTGAAAATAATTTTAATAAAATATATGTGAACCTTCTATGAACAGATTGGTTCACAAGTAAATAATCACCGGAAGATGATTATTTAATCTTAAATCTGATACATCCTTAACTTTGGAATATGATACATGGCAGTTTTAAAAAATAAATTTAATATGTTTAAAGCATTCCATTAAAGTCGGAGCAAGCTATACTAAAGTTTATCTCAGGTCGATCGATTTTATTTTATTTTATTTGAAATTTTGACATATATGTCCGTATTTACCTACTATATCAATTAAAACGATAATAAAAATAAAAACCAATAATTCAGGTAATCTAATTAACTAAATGAAAAGTTTGAATGCAATTAAAATAAAATATCAGGTCATCCCATAAGAAATGTTGATTTTTAAAAATCTGTTTATGTTGATATTAATAAGCATTACGTACTCTTCTATTTATCATATTTTGCTGAAGAAAGTTAATTAGTCTGTGCTGAAATTTCAACTAAAATGGATCTCTCCAAAAATCATTTACACCATGCCATGTTATACTTTGGGAATTCGATAAAGGAGAAAATACTGCTTCAACTTATCAGAAACTTGCAGAAATATATGGAGAAAACGTCATTAGTGAACGGCAAGTGCACAGAGGTGGTTTGAAAAGTTTCGAGCGGGAAACGGCAAACTTGAAGATGAGCCTTGGACAGGTCGGCCAACAGAGCTTGACGACAAACTCCTGTAGGCTACTGTTGAAGCAAATTCGGTTGTAACAGTTGAAGAATTAGCAGAAAAACTTGGATCGACACATTCTACTGTCCACCGTCATTTGCCATCAGATCCACTTTAATTGAAATTTCAACACAGACTAACTAATTTTCTCCAACTAAAACATGATAAACAGGAGAGTATGTAATGCTATAATAAACAAAATATGTAAACATAATTCAATTATAAAGGAGGGATTAGTAACATCAACATAAACAGATAGATTTTTAAAAACCGACATTACTTATGGGATGACCTGATACTTACTTTCCAATATACTCGTTACAGACAGAAGTAGTTTTTTGTAATTAGTATATAATTTAGTATAGTTTTTTTAAAACAGATATTTGAGTTTTATAAATGATAATGGAATTGATTTATTTACATACTAATTATTTTTATAAAATAGAGAGCTGTTAATATCGATTTACCTAAAATATGAGTAACTAAATACATTAAATATGGTTTAAGCAGTTCAAATCAACAAGGGCATATTGAAAATCAGTACTAATATGCTATGTTTCAAACTATAAGATACAAAACAAACAAGATTTTTCCTTTTTATAAAAAAATTACTATCAAACTACCATGATAAAGCACCAAAGATCAGCAAAATTTCTCATAATCTTACCTTAAAGTGATTAATTTTCCAAATAGCATAAGAAATGAAATAGTCACTGCATACTGTAAATAATAATAGGGCAATAAGTAAATGAGAATTTTATTCTGGACCATATATAACTGGCCTTTATTTTAATCCTTTCTCTCTTCCTACCTCTCCCCCCCCCCCTACACTACCATGCCTATTAATTAAAGTGATGCACTAAATTGTTTATAATGGCTTAAAAAAATTGCTTTCAAAAATAATTAAATCAATTTAATTTATTAAGTAATTTAATCTTAAAGATAGAAGGCGTAAAAAGATGTCAGAAACCTAATAATAACTAAATAACAAATATATTACAAAGTCAATACCTACATTATTGAACTTGTTCCAATGAAAAAAAAATTAAAAAAAAAATTTACAACCTAAAATCCAAAAGGTACTTGACGCCAGCAAAGCCCTTTGATGTTGCAGTATTTTCCAGGGCTTCTTTGTAGCTTTCGAACGGAACCAATTTGTGAGCAGGGGCCCTGATTTTCCCAGATCTCATCAAGTCCATTATTTCCTCCATCATTTTCCTCCTCACTTCAGAATGTCGATTCACTGATGTCCATCTTGTCATCCAATAACCTCTTGCAGTTATATCCTAAAATATAAAAAACATTATCAAAGGTATTTAAAAAAGTGAACAGCATTAAAAAATTGAACCAGAGTCAATATACAATTAATGTTTTTTGTGCAACTGTTTCATAATTTCTGAAAGCACAGCCATGTTGATATATTTTTCCAATAAAGCCGCGTCCACACAGGGCATGTAGAACCAAACAGAATGATCATCGGTGCATGAAACTGCTCAGAACTGAAAACCACTAGATGATTGTGGTGGGGTCGGCTCTTATTCAAGATGTTCCATTCTATACGTATACTGTTCTGTTTACATTATATATTTAATTTAAGTTATGTCCCTTTGTTTAAAAAATCGATGCTTAATGCCAAGTGCTGCAAACATTGTAATTTACGGTACATTAAAAAAAAAAAAAGAAGGGGGAAAACATTGGCATCCCTTGTGGATTGCAGTGACATTCCAAGCATTTTTTTTTTTAATATTGTAATTATTGCCAGTTGGGCCCCACAATATAGGCTGTTCGGTATACAGGTGAATCAACCTTTCAACGTTCTTATGGTCCCAGTCCATAATTTCTCACAAACAGCCTTTTCAATGGGCATGAAAAACAATCTCGAATGTTGAAAACAAAGTCGAATCTCACTTACCCCAGTAGTGGTATGGAAATTACTAACCTGATTCACAAACATTTATTTAATTTCCGAAGAATTACTTCAATTAGTATTTCATTTCAAAACTTTAAATATGGCCTGAAAAATTAAAATAAAACTAACAAAAAACCTCATTTTATTTTGTAATTCAAAAATCATTTGATAAAAATAAAAATTATGAAACTTATTTTCTATTATTATTATTATTCATTCGTACAGGCCACTAATGGAGCACGCGAAGCGTCTACTTGATGTGAGATTTCCTAAGGCGCCACACTTCTTTCATCTTCTCACTGTGTGCTTTCTTCAGACCAAGTTGTTCTAGTCTTCAATTTCTTGGCCACTTTCCATTTATGTATTTTTTGTTTGAATATCTGCCTATCTTGTATGTCTGAGTACAGACTGGCATAACAGTATGCCAGCATCTTTCAAGTCCTCCCTAACTTCGGCTATCCACCTTATATTCTTTATACTTTCAGTGAATTCCAAGATCTGTTTTATCAATCGGATGTCTGGCATTCTCTTGATATGACCATAGAATTGCAGTCGACGTTTCAACATATCGTGCATTATGTTGGATTTCTGTTCGGTCTCCCGTCTACTCCGCAACTGGTATCCTTCTTGTCTTTTTGGACCCTAGAATTATTTTCTATTATAATTATTTTAAAGCATATTTATTAAACAAACTAAATATTAAAAGAAAAGAAAATGTTTAAATTTTGTGAATTTAACACTTTTTAACGAACACTTTCCTTTGATGTACAGACATGGAGTGGATTGTGATAGATAGCATTCGAAGGTGCACAAGATTGCGTCCAAACTGACCACGGTGTTTACCTTTGTTTTGTACAGCGGTTTTGCGCACACGGACAGGGCTTAAGTGTAACTCTTTTTTTACCTCACTATTAAGTATTTAATGCTATAAGATACATAGTCTTGGTGACAATGGAGAAGGTCATCATGTGAATATTGCACATCCATAATAAAAGAGGCATAACTCAAAAATTCTAATGTCAGAAATTTTAATAGTTGGACCCCTATCATACCAAAGCAACCAACCCTCAAATATCAGATGGACCAATAGATATAATAGGTGATTTACCAGCAGCATGTGGTAGAGGAAATACCCCGGGGGCTTCTATGTAGAACTTAACCTGTATTAATGTTCTTTTTAACAAAAACACTTTTATCCAGTAGTACCCTTTTCATTCTGGATGTGCGATAAGCAAATTAGAAGTCTTACAACTTTAAAAAACAGGTTAAATACTATACATATATCACTTATATCTAACTGACAAATCAAGAATGAGGTTCTTCTTTTTTTTTCCCGTTCTTTCTTTAAATTAAATCAGAAAAATGTTAAACTTGTAAATTATAAAAGGGAATGTTTGAATTACTTTTTACTATGCTATTTAAATTGTATATTTTGTAAATAAATACTAAAAAAAAATGATTAATGTCATTTATTATTGTGTATAACAAAATGGAGTCATTACAATAAGTAAAAGCAAACTAATAAGTAAATATAAAATTAACAATAAGTATAAATATAAACATAATATAAAATATGAGTAGGGATTGATAAATTATTTGCCAATTCTATAATTTTGTTTTATTGAAAACTAATTTAGAAAGTTAAACATTCATCTTCAGTTCTAAAAACATACAAAAATTCAAAAATAAACAATTCAAAATACAGTTTGGTATTATTATACATATTAAATGTAGATGTAATACAAATCAATATTATTAAACATTTCTGAATTATGAATTTAATTAAGACAAGAAATCAAATACAAGTTGGTACTCACCAAGGTTTCAATGGATTATATCAAACAGAAAAGTTTGTACTGGAAAAGTTTGTATCACATTGAACTAACAATGAAAGAAAGTTGGGGTGTTTATAGATAAACGGTTTAAGGGTCGGGTTTTTTTCCAGTAATTCCGGTGAGTAATTGGTTTTTCTGTTATAGATGGTAATAAATTTAAGATTGGACTCAATAAAACAAAATTATAGAAGTGGAAAATAATTTATCAATCCCTAATTAGATTGATCCTTCTATACCATCATGCGGATGACAACTAAAATATGAGTAGATATAGTCTGTTACCACACTATTACATAGTCTTTATCATTATCTTTTTTTAATAAGAATTTTATAAATTTCTACTTGAAACTATAATTTGAATACAATTGTAACTAGAAGTATTTGATAATGTTTTTGAGTGGAATAAGAGATTTAAAGAGAGAACAGGAATCCACAATTAACGAACCATGTTCTGGGCATTCATTAATCAATTGAAAAAAAAAATATATGAAAACAATGAAAAATAAACTATTTTCAGAAATTTTCCATGAAAAGTTTGGCATGAGCGAAGCATGCTTGATGTTGGTACACTTTTTGACCATAGGACACCTATATTGTACTATCACCATATGGCTTTATTTTTGTTTTTATAAAGAATATGCCAAATTTAAAAAAAAAAAAAATGACTGAGATTATAAAGGCAATTTCAAAAGATAATCAGCAGAGTTAATTCCTACAATGTAAAATGTACATAAAATAGTGCAGAATTTAGGTCACAAGGTTAATGATTTAGAAAAAAAAATGTTAAAAATATTTTTAAAATTTTGATTATTTTATAATATGAAGATAATTATTACAACAAATAAATTATAATAATTGAAAACTAAGTTTACCTTAAATATAAGAAGGGAAGTAGGAATCATCACAGGTTCTCGAGACATTCCACCGTAAGTGACAATTACTCCTTTTGGAGCCAATTTTCTCATCAGCTCACTAGCACTTTTTCCCCCGACACAGTTCAAAGCAAGCTTTGGAGCGGGTACTTCTTTAGATTTAATCAGCTCAGTTGTCCTAAAATATAACATATCAATTTAGTCTTATATCAAACACTAATTGTTGCTATAAAAAAAAAAAAATAATACAATGCATCACTATTAAAAAGCTCAAAGTTATAGGCTTATATAAATATTCGCATACGCTTATCTAAACAACTTATACAGGGATTAGTTGATGTACAAAGCTAGTGAGGATTAATGCTCCCCCGATTTCCAAAATTTAGCACAAAGCACAGACATACATCACAACATTGCAGCACATGGATTTACTGGCACAAACTACTCATCTAATGGACATTTTTTGCTGGAACGAGGGAAGTTGAAAAAACAATTTGTTGGGGAGAGAGAACGGAGATAAAAAATTTCCCAAAAATTTTGACCGGATATCCAAACTTACTGGAGGTCTGTTACTACAAATACCAATTGTCTTTTCTATTCCAACACATCATTGTATTGATAAAATCTCAATTTCTTAACTTTAAAGAAATTGTATTGGTATTGGTATTAAATTTTAGTAACCCATTTTACTACAATTTTCGCAGTTTGAAGTAGGTTCTTAAATCTCAAATTTTTTGGGTTTTCAAATTATTGGAAGGGAGGAAGGTGACTTAGCCCATCCTCCCATTATAACTTCTCTGGTTGGAAAATTCAGTGATTAGAGCATACAATGTATCTCCAGTTTCCTAGAAGAAACATTGCTGATATTTGTACTCTGAGAGTACAAATAACTGGAGGGTCTAGCTTTAGTCTAGCTGAAACTATTTCATGTTTAACAACCTTAACAATAAGTGAAATAAGTTATGAATAACAACTGTTGGCTAAAAAGAAATATTTTCGTAAATATACAATTATGTTAAGTGCAACAAGTTTAAAACAATATTTTTGTTACAGTAAAACATGTTATAGATTTTTGTGATTATTATTGCACAGCTTCGAAACCGTATTTCACAAAATACACATAAACACACATGAAACATGGGGAAACTAAAACAAAGACATTTTTAAAAATGCAAAATATTGATAAGAGCTATTTTAACATAATACCTTCAAAACAAGAGAAGTAGGAAGAGAAAGATATAAATAGGGAAATTACAGTAGAAAGAAAGAATGCTAATAACATAAACAAAATTTATTTAAGCAATACAGTATGATGATTTATTGAATTAACGATTGGGAAGGGCCAAGGTCGATTTTGAATTTTTTTTTAACTCTGAAAAAAAAAATACAAAACATAATATTTATTAATTTATTCCACTTTGTTTCAGTAAAAAACATGGGAAACAGATTGCTGCAAATAATATCCTGACAAACATAATTAAATACAATGACAATACAGATAGTAATAACGCATATTCTTAAAGGCTAACCCCTTAAAATGCAAAATAACTTAATAAATAATGTTCAAAAATATTAAGCTAAAGTTAATCTAATAGATGTTTGTATAATGAACTTGCTTCGATGGGATTTAAGTTATCATGACAACCATTACAGACACCTAAGTACGCTGATAAGCTGTTTATTATATAGATAATAGATAAATCACTCTGACATTTACTTATTTGCTGCAGCTAATATTAAGTGAAAAAATAAGATAATCCATGATAAAATTAATTATCTAGTTGAAGAAAGATTGCTTTAACAGAATAATTAGAATAAGTATCTGTTTTAATCTTAATATAATTTAGGTTAAGGCATTCCTTCAAATATTCCATACATCCTATTCATAGCCATAGAAACATTATCTAAATATGTACAATACTTCAAAAACGTTTTTATAATAGTTTCATCAAAATAAATTGGTATTAAATTATTTGATGATAGTGCTTTGAGAAAACTTTTTAATTTTTTTTTTTTATACAAAATAAGCTAACATGACAAAGTGTATTGCTCTATATATTATATATTGCTCTAGAATTATTAAAAATTCCTGTAAAAGATTACCTTAACTCCTCTTCAGTTAGAACATATGTGGCCCCTAGCGCACTAAGATGTTCCTTAAGCTTATCAATATCTGGACGATTGCGGACAATATTAATTGATTTAAGTCCCCAAGCTTTACAAAACTGAATAACATTTTGTCCAGCAGAACTGTTACCACCATTTTGAATCACGGAATCTCCAGGTTGCAAATCTACAAAGTCTTTCAACATCCGATAAGCAGTGCTTGTATTTGATGCTATTCCAGCTACCTCCACTAACGGTACATTACTAGGGATCTACAAAATTAAAAATCATCAGATTAATTTTGATAACAATAGTAAGTAATTAAAATAAATATATAACAGAATTTTCTTACTTTATATACCAAATTAGCCTTAACGACAGTATGTGACCTCCAGGTACCAAAATTTTCAACATCGGGTATCACCATATCACCTACTGTTAGATCTTTTACATTTTTTCCAACCTCAACAATTTTTCCAACCCCTTCATGACCAGGCACACCAGGTAGCTCAGGTTTAATAGGATATGTCCCCTGAATGGTATTGATATCAGCTGGATTTATTGAAGCAACTAACATTTGTACAAGTACCTAAAACATTAATACATTTTTAATTACGTAGGCACCTATATCTTTAATATATTTTTATATTAAGACAAAAATAAGAAACCTATTATGAAGGGACTGAAATGACAGCAGAAATTACACTAAAGATCTTCTACATGCTTTAAATTCTAACAAGCCCCGTAAAGGTTTTTAAAAACTGACTAAATGGCTTGAACTATCAATTAATTGCTAAATCTTAATACCATTCAATTATATACATTATACAATTATTATTGAACATTATATCATAAATCAATATGAGCCAATTATACATAAAAAATTGAACATAATAGACAAATATTAATGTGATAAAAATTCATTTCTTGTTTAAGTGACAGACATAAATAATTTTTCTAACACTTAGATGTAGTAATCTAGGTATTTTTAGCACAGATTAACATTGAAATATGTTGAGAGAAACCTATTCTTTACACATCGACACATAGGGATCTTTTATGAATAAAATATGGTAACAATCCAGCTTCACTGCCCCAACATGGAGGCTGAACACAAGCCTTAGATCATAGGACCTCACTGTATATGCCGAAACTGGACGAGTGTATCAAACCTGTTATTCATTATTTCTTTTAATATATATAAACAACGGCACTTAGCTATTATCACGTCGGACAGTTTTGGCTTTGTATTTACAAGAATTTATGTAGCAGTATTAAAAAATTATATTCATTGAGATTATTAGTGGTTATTAAAATTATTAATACTTTAATTAGATCTCAGCTGTTAGTTAGATGTCCGCTTGCTCAAAAGATGGACAATCTCCAAATGGATCCTTTTCAGTTGAAGTCAGGACATTATCATAACTTAAATTTATATATATTCGGCTATACTTGGCTATTTTTGACACAATGAGGCACTATGATCTATGGCTTGTGGCCAGCCTCCATGATGGGGTAGCAAAACCAGAGTAGCACTTAAACGATAACACCTAAATGCTATAGATCCAATTGAAAATAGCACTATATGTCTCTTTATATTCTCTTCTAACAGTATTGTGATTGAAAGAATATGATACAGGAAAAACGAAAAACTAAATAAACATAATATCAAATAAATTCATTTAAATGTTTCAATTAAAATATGCAGTCTAAATTGCTAACTAACTATGGCCACAAATAGGACAGATTCTAGAAAACCATTCTCCGTCAGAGGAAGTGAAGAGGTGTATGGCGCATACTCAATATTGGCAATAAACATTAATGGAGGAAATTCACTAAAACCTATAAGACCTGACTTATAAAGCTGGCAGGATTTGAAACAAATTAAGAAGATTCATACAAGTGGAGAACAAATTTTAGCTGAGAAACAGAGCTGATTGCAGATCACAGGAAATATTATATCTCTATCTAATGTTCCAGCAGGAATTGATATCATTTTACAAGTAGGGTTACCTGCCATACAAGTAATGTGAAATATAACTTTCAGGAGTCGTAAACATAGTTTTTATGAAACAATTGTTTCAAATATCTTTAAAATCGATGATGACCTAAGTATAATAGCAAGTACTGATAGCGATAGAATTAGAAAATCTTCTGTTTTCTCTCTTTCCCATATTCTAAGACTAAGATAAAAAAATATTTGCAAGGAAATGGTAGAGGAAAAATAATATTCTCATGGCCTTGAGCACAAATAATGGCACCTCATTAAATTATAGGTTGGAACTTAATTGATTGCTAACTATGCAGAAGCTACCAATCTGAATAATATTCGATTTCAGTTATATATAAAATAAATAATCACTGATAAGATAAGGACTTGTATAAATAATAAGTGCAAAAATAATATGTAACCTACCTCATCGTCTTTGGGTTCATGTACATCATCTACGGTAGACTGAACGACTTTCAATGGGTCTCCAAATTCTTTTATGAGTAACTTTTTACACTTCAGGTCGTGTATATAGTTGTGACATGTCATATAAGTATTTGTGGGCTTTAAAAATCTCGAGCTAAACAGAACCGTTCTCAAACTCGAAGCCATGTTTTATCATCAGCTGTCAACACTAAACAATAGCACAGTCGCCGGTTTCCAAGTTGGTAGTTATCCCTCCTCCTCAAGGCTGTTAAAATGTTTTTTTCTGTTTAATTATACTGTTTCAGCAATTAGTTTCGAGATAATATACATGGTAATTTCACAAGTCTACAGCTTCGATATTGGGGATTGTAATTAACTTTATAAAATTTTGCTCACTTATCATCCCATCTACGTTTCTTAGACCTGTTAAAAAAACAGTTGTTTTCGATCCAACCGGTTATTTTTTAACTAACCGTTTACTAAACCAGTCGTTTTTGAACTAAGGGCATTAGAGGATCGAGGGGAAGGCGAGTGGGCGATAGAAAATTTAAATTTATAGTTAATATTGAAGATTGCCCGCGTGGCCCCACGCCGTGTATAAAAAATTAATAATAGAATTATAAAATACAGACGAATGAAGTTTATATGGCAGAGCCTAACCCCTAATTTTCTGGAGTCCCATGCCATACAAAAATAAAATTTGAACTATACAAATTAACAGTTGAACAAATAAATCATAAATTTGGGAAATAAAATGCAAAATCATAAGCTGAATACAAGAGATTTGAGAGTAAATTTAAATGTTTAAATGGTATAAAATGCTGCCATTTTGTCTCCAAATTTTCAAATTATTCCGGGGGGAAGGACCTCTAACACCCCTCTTTCACCAGTGAGCCATTCTATAAATCCACTTGTTGGACTCATTCTCCTCACCATTACTAGTACCAGTACACTCCCAACACCCCTAACCAAGGGGGGTCCTGCAATATTGTATCGCCCAGGGTCCCATAATATTGTATCTCCTTTGGCCCTGCATTTGCATTCGCATTTACTAAGGATTAATGACCAAATAATTTTGAATTTATTTTTTTTAGAAAAAGTGGTCATTTCATACCTCACTCAGTCAAAAAGTGGCCAGGAGAATGGATTTATTCTATTTATGGTCCTGACACTACTATAGTTTTACCAGTTTTTTTAGGTACAAGGTCATTTACTCTAGACTATTAATTTTACATTGACAAACCATCTAACCAGGGCCGGATCTAGAGGGGAGAGAGGGAAGGAGGGGGAGGCAAAGGGGACACTTGCCCCGGGCGGCAGATTTTAGGAGTGGCATTTCGAGTGAAATTTTATTTATTTATTTTAAAATCATTTCTCATATTTATTTTTCTACAATTTAAATTAATACAAAAGAACATATCTCAAATTTACGGCTTTGTGTTTGGCATCTTCTGAATGTATCCTCTCAATTTTAATAATAATAATTGTCATAGATGTAAATACAAAATGTAAAACAAGTGCAATAAAAAAGCGATACAATTCAATATTTCCCGTTTGAAATGGAAAATTCGAGAAAATGAGGCAATTGTATGATAATGCTGGGCATTGTTTCATATTGTGGACCTCTCAGAAGGAGAGGTCTCCAGTTATTTATTCTCTTCCAACTTCCTCTACCCGAATAATGTTTAATTATTTTATTATCATTACCTGATCTACAAAAAAAGTGTTATTATTTATTGAAAATTTTCACATGACATCTTTTTTGTGGGAAGTGACTAATTCCGAATATAAAATCGTATCAAGAAAAAAATATTTATCGAAGAGCTGGGTCAACCATATGTAGCAACTTATAGTTGTAACAAATTTTTATTTACTTTTAGCAAAACCGACATCAGATTCAAGTTTCTCACATTAAACACATTATAGAAATATTAAAAACATTTTTAACATAACATAAAAAAAATATTGATTTTTTTTAGCTGAACTGAATTAGGCAGATCAGTTCTACGATTTAATTAAAACATTAAAACATATAATGAGTAAAACAAGATCTCTTGGAAACATTCGAAACTTCATTCGAAAACTCTACCATGAAAATCGTTGAAAAAAAGAGACCATAAGGAGAAGTGGGGAACCCCTTAATATCTTGGCAGTAAGTGCTAATGGGTTAACAGCATGTGCCTCAATCTGTAGCTTAGAAGAACTAATGTGCAGAGTAGGCTGTTGGTTCAGTTGTCACCGGATGTTTATGCTGAAAAGTTCAATTTTTATTTTCTTATTTATTCTATTAAACTTTGAGAAGATAAGTTCAAACTGTTATTTTTGTTCTGTTCAAGCCATAAAAAAAAATGGCTCATGTCCGCAATCTACATCGATTCAAAGGAATGTATTGTTGCAATTTTCATTTCTAAATCTGTTCTGGTCTCCCAATTTTTAGAGTACATTTCAAATCCAAGATGGCGATGTTTGATATATGGAGCCACATGGGTGCTGGATACATGGAAAAAATCACTCTGGAGAAGCCAAAATAAAAAAGTTGGAAGAGAAACTACAATAAATGATGATGTGGAGGAAGCTGTTCCATCGACATCTATGGATAGAGAGAAGGAAGTAAAATAAATAGAGAAGGAAAGGGTAGAATAGGAAATGAAGCAGGGTTCTTATAACAAAATTAATTTTTGACTTAAAACCATTGTTCTATCTTGATTTTCCTAACAAAAAATTTTTTTTATATTATTAAAAAAAAAACACTCCATATTGGCCACACCTCAGAGCCACCAATTTGACTTTTTTGATAAAATTGAATTTTTCTCAGTTAGAGGAGAGCAAATTTGAAATTGGTAGTGTATGACTAATATATAAATCTAGTAATTACCATAGGGGGCAATGCAATTTTTTGAAATTTCTGGCACTTTTAAGTCAAAAACAAAGTGGGGTTCTACATCATCCCTACCATGTCCTACTGTCGAATGTGAAAAAATGTGACTATCATATTCGTCACTTTGAAATGCATTAGACGAGCATATATTGTGGCAAAGTCTTGAAAACCTAATCCCCAAAAGACACAAGGAGTCAAAATGTGAGGATTAGTTATTCAAGATGGCGTGCAATGCGTGCCTTAACTAGTGTGTTTTTTAAGTGGCAAATATGAAAACCACATTTTTTCACATTCGATAGTTGAACATGGTAGGGACGATATTACCACCTCTTCATATATATATATATATATATATATATATATATATATATATATATATATATATATATATATATATATATATATATATATATATATTTTTTAATTATTTAATATTAGAAAATCCTCAACATTTCGTTGGAAAAGCTATTTTGAAAATTATGTGCAAGTGGAATATAACAGTTTAACTAACAGGGAATAGCAATAACAAAACCCTGTACCTATTAATTTTATAGATTGGGATTGGGCCAGATCAGGCGCTGCTTCCATAAACTATGAAGAGATCATAAATATTTCTGCTACAAAAAAAAAGACCGGAAAGTGAAATTTGAATGTTATTATTTGTACATGATCATCATTTTAATATCTTACTTTTTTGGACTTTTGTTTTTTATACCATAATTCAGTCAATAATATGTATTAATGTTATAATACAGTATTTATTTCAAAATATATTACCTAAAATACAATTATAAAACAGTTGATTTTTTTTTTGTTGGAGAAGGAGTATGAAAGTAGGGGCGGCAAAATTAAGCTTGAAAGCTCCCTGAAAAAAATCCTAGATCCAGCCCTGCATTTAACTAACTTCACTTTTTGTTTATCACCAAACCGAACTGGTTATTTTAAGTCAAATTAATTACTTTAAACCAAATTAATTATTTTATAATAAACTGGTTATTTTATGGAACCAATTAATTTGGTAAGGACTGTGCATTATTCTCTCTCAAATGATTTTTGTTCATTTCTTCTTTCTTTCTTAATAGTCTACTATGTTATAAAGAACTTCCTTGAAACAATTGTGTCAAAAATTACCATCAAAAATAAAATTTCAAAGATTACAAAACATCACTCCAAAACAATTTAACATCAATAATAGGCTGTGAAAATTTCCATTTTTCCTTATTATGGTTTTATTCAAACTCATGCAATATCATAACCAATATTTTGGAGTTTTACTCCATCTTCAGGATTTAACTAATTAATTTAATTTATTCATTAACTTATCCATTCCTAATTTGTCAACAATAAATCCATATCACTATTTCATAATTTTATAGGTACTGAAGTGCTGTTTCAAAACTACACTCCTACTATTACGGTTTCAAAACATCGTAATCGAATTTAATGACAAAATAATGATATGTATTTTTGTTGACGAATTAAGAATGGATAATTTAATGAGTAAATTGAAGTAATAACTTAAATCCTGAAGATGGAGTGAAACCCCAAAACAATAATTGTGATAAAGCATGAGTTTGAATAAAACCAAAGTAAGGAAGAATGAAAATTTTCACCTCCTATTATTGATTAAAAAATATATTGACTTTGTATTACTCTGAAATCTAAACCTCTGCCAAACAGAGCATGTAACAAAGTTTATGTTGTGCGTAAATTTGGGAATAAAATGGGCATTTATGAGTATCTTTTTATAATTCTGAACATCTGTTTGGATATATGCACTTTAACCAGATCTGCCTTTACTATTAATAGGTAATATTCATATATACATAATATAGTCATATAATCACAATTTCTCAGTATAAAATATACTGAATCTGTTCTTTGTAATATCACTAATGTCTAGTTAGTGAAATATTCATGAATAATGAGTAAAATCACTATATTCATGTAATTTAAACTGGATAGAAGTATGCAGAGGTTTTTTTTTTTTGCACAGGATTCACTCAGTTGATGTAAACAAAAATAAATTTGTGTGGTTATAGTCATATTTTGTTAAATTATAAAATCAATAACCAACAATAATATTTGTAATTCTTATATTCTTGTTCACTGCACTTTGAAACAGGCATTTCTTCACCTTTTCCAGATTTCTTTTAATTAAAGTATAAAATTAATCTTAGTGTAAAATTAATTTAACTAAAAGAGGGTGAGATAAACTAATAAAACTCTTCCCTACTCATCGTTTTTACTTGACCCTGAGATATCACTTATTTCTTTTTTAAAAATTTAGAATAGCTTAGAGAACATACTATACATCAATGCATTTAATACTTTTATGCTTTTTTATTTATATGATATGGGAAAAAAGGAACTATTGTATCTTTTACACCCATAAATCAGCATCTGGTTGTTAATATGTTAATTGTGGATAAGTGAATAATTCCTTAATTAAATATAAAATTATATAGGACTAATATTGGACCTCTAACTATAGCTCGTCCACAATTAGATGAAATTTTGAGGGCAAACTCAGGAGACACTTAGTTGAAACTGATTTTTTAAATTTAGTTACCTTTGGATTTTATTTACAAAATATTAAGGAATATACACATATATTACATTATGGTATTGTTATCTTGGAATATATGTACATTTTAGTTAATATTTTGTAAATAAAATCTGACGATAAAGAAATAAAAAAAAGTTAGTTTCAACTTAGTGGAGCATGAGTTTGCCACCTGTATACCATCTAACTGTAGGTCAGCTATAGTTGGTAATTTCTGAGTATAATTTTTAAACCATAATATGAATAATTATTATTAAGAAAAAAAAAATTAGGGTGAAATTAAAATTTGAAACAGTAAAGTAAACTAGAACTTTATCCTTTAGACATTCTATTTATGTAAATACTAAAATGTAAGTTTTTATAAAATACTCATCAAGAAATATGTGTTTGAAAGCTAAAATGTCATATTTTTAGTATCCTTTAGAAATTATTAAATATAAAAGTTGTTTCCTATTTTCATTCTGAAAAATATTTTCTTCATTCAGTGATGTTTCCCCAAAACCATTGAGTTTCTACAGTACACATATTACTTATGTATCATTCATTAAAATAAAACATTACATAACACATATTTAACATACTTTTTCATTTTTTTTTATCTACTTATTCAGATGAATATATTAAAATCAGAATGAAAAGTATGTATGGCAAGAGAAAAGTAAATTAAAAAAAAAATTATTTTCATTAATCATTGTTCAGGTACTACTATACCATTAAAATGGACAATTTTATTTCAGTCAAAAAAAATCTTCAAAGAATCAAAACAAATTACTTTATTTAATTAAAAATGAAATCATTCTTTTTAATATCCTTATGCATTTAATGAATCAATGTAACATCAAGGAACATTATTGAATATTTAAATATAAAAGAACTTTAGCAAATTTTTTTATTTATTTACAGTTTCATACTTTGGCCTAAGGCTGTTGTAATAATTCTGAAAAATGCTATATAATTACTTTGGAAAATGTTAAAACTTATTTTATACTTGGATCTATTAGACACTAAGCACATTTATTTATCTGATGTTGATTTCTGCACTTAGATGACCGATTTTGAAAATAACTGGACTTGGATCTGTTGTCTTCCGACACTTTCATATATTGGGTTTAAGTTTGTAGTTTATACAAATATCCGCTAGATGGCACTAACTTCCAGTTGAATAGATGAAATGCTTTCAGTGAGTTCGAACTATATAATTTTAACATCATTATTGTTTCAATGAATTTGCATTGACAAAATATGAACCAGTTAAGATAATTAAACTATAAATATTTAAAATAAAAAAAAATCGAATAATAATTGAAAATTTTAGTTATGGACCACGTGTTACTTTAAATAGATAGATAGAAAAAAAAACTTTATTCTGGGACGAAGGCCCTTTAGAATAACAAACATGAAAAAAAATATAATCATTGTTTCTGGTCATGAGACATATATAATAAATAAACAAACATAAGTACGTATATACATCAAAAGGAAAATAATATTTGTAAATTAAAATAAGGAAGAAAATAAAGTCTAATCTAATCTAATAAGCAAGCAGAAAAAAAAATGACCATAGAAAATAAAAACATATTTACATCTATAGTATAAAACTATTCCACAAGATATATATATACATAATCCTGCAGCAAAAATAAAAATAAAGAATAGAAATCTAAATAAAAAATATTAGGCGGGACTTAAATATTATTGCTATGTAAAAAAGAATTCTTGCATGAAAAAATAGATAAACAAAGAAACATAAAAAAAGAAAGAGATTCTTGTAGAATACATAGAAAAAACAAACAATTGCTATGAAGAATGATGTGAAACAAATGTTCGTATTTAAAAAAATAACATATTTATTAGAACCAGATTCTTATAACAAAGAGCATATATCATCAGCCAACATCGGACTGTATAGTGAAGAGGGACTGGATTAGGAGGGTTTTGAATGTGCATAAGGAGGGAGCATGCCGGATTTTATGGCACCTAGCCATTATATTTAAATAAATAATTCAATAGAATAATATTTTATGAACACCGCCGTGAAACCTCCTAAATACCCAAAACAAGATTTTACAGGACAAACGAAAAACTGATTTGTAAGCAATTTTATAATATATAATTTTTATAATTAATAAAATTCCAACATTTTAGGTAAATAACTATGAAACCATATAAGTAAAGACTGTCTTGGAAGTGTCATGTATGATTTGTAGCGGTAATTGTTGAATAGGATTCTTTTTGATCAATTTAAATGTTACGATTTTTTAACATCCGATTGCTTTTCACCAGCACATAAGAGAGAAAATCTTGTTTCTAATAAAACCAAATTCACATGACTGATTTTTGGTGACATTACACGATTGTCTTTTTTTCTGAAGTGGAGAACTAAGGTATCTAACGTCTTCTTAAACACAGTAAAACACTTTAAAATTGTTCAGAGCAATTTTGGAGAATATTAAAGTTGATTTAAATTTATAATCGCGACTGTTTTTTAAAAAAATAGATAAAATTTGCATAATTTTTCATTTTTAAACGCCAAGAAAGACATCACCTGATCCGATCTTGATAGACCAGTTCTGAGTATAGATTTACGCAAGGCACCAGTTAATAAATACTTGCATATTCCCTGGAAACAATTTTAAGAAACAATTAAGGTACATACCAACAGAACAATGGAATCAAATAACTATGAGCGCCACTCGGCGACCAACGATTTCGCAGGTATAATCTCTTTCGTAGGGATAAAGAAGGACCATTTATAAATTGAAGAGGGATGGGAGAAGAGAATAATTTTTATTCTAAAGACCAAATGTAAGTTTCAATATGAAAATATAAAACCAAATTATTTCAAGACCAATGATCGGCTTTTGATTGTTTGAAACAAAGTAAAAGTGGCCTGAATTTTAATAATATTTTTCTACCTTTTTTTTAATCAAAAACAAAAAAATAATACACATATAACATAATAGATGCATACAACTAGAGAATAAATGCGGTAGTAAGTGATTTATTATTAATTTTGTATGCTCATATTTAAATATGCTAATCTTCCTTAGGAAATGCGAAGAATTGCTATAAGAAAATGAATTTTCATACCTTCGAGTCAGAATCTGCAATGAGGTGATATATAGTATATTTAGTTACATTTATTCTATACGCCTTTTAATTTTAAGGAATAATTTAATGGACAGCATTATTCATACAACTCTCTGCCGACAGAACTCTCCGTTAAAACTTCAAATAAAATTTAACGAACACCCTTTAAGGGACACCAAAATGATCATAAAATTTTACAAAATTGGCAAGTTTAAAGGAAAATTTGAAAGTATGCATCTTTATTTGACGTGTTTGTTAAGCATCCTTTTTGTTTGGTGGGTTTGAATACAATTTGATTGAGGGTATGTTTGACAAAAACGTTTGAAGGTTTTTTTCAAATAATTATCATTTTTAAATAATTGCATTTACAACAGGTGTCATTTGAGAGATATTCACCTCACCACAATGCGTTGCAGTTTGTGTGATGTACATTTTTTTCTTTTATATGTTTATAACTGGACCTTCAATTTAATATGGCTGACGTTATAGAGTCAGTGCCAAGTTTCAGTGAGAATGCCGAAAATAGATTTGCATTATTGTTCATATCATTGTACAGTGATTCATTAGAATTGTGGAATCTGAAATCCAAATATTATATGGAAAACAAAAAGAGTTTGACCATAAAAAAACACAGAAATTGGTAAAACAGAATGTAATAAAAAAAAACAACATAGTTTCTGGTTCTTCTGCTGGAGAAGTTTACTTACTTATTTAGTTATATTATTATTATAGACATGTCTAGATATAAAGTTTTATCATTCAAAGATTACAGTACTATATACACAAACATTACTGTTGGATCTACTTTGAGATACGGTCACCAGTTACTTTTAAATAAATTATAGTGATTATTCTTATTTACAAAATAAAAAAACATGATAGAAATAGCGTAGTAAAAGTTTTCTTTTATTTTATCTCATGTCCTTTCTTGCATTTTCTTTCTTTGTGAAGAAGTTCTTTATCTATTAAAAAATCGTGGACACATTTTTCATCTTTAAAATTTAATATACTCAAATAAATTCATTTTTATAAATGAAAGCTACATTTATGAAACATATTTTTACTGAATTACTAAGGAACAGTTACTATTAATCACTATGATTGATTTAAAAGTAACTGACGACCGAATATTCAAAAATACCCTTACTGTTAATTAAATAAATAAATTTTATACCTTAATGCATTAATACCTTAATGCCCTAAGGGACGGAATGTACTTGAATATCTTCTTTAGCGCATTGGTGAGTTGTTAATGAAATCGACACCCATGAATACTGAAACTTGGAGTCGTAGTCGAATGCCTTCCACACCAGAAGAAAATTATAAATCTTCTTTACTCAATACATTAATTTACTTCTTGTATGTTTACATACACAGATGCGAGAAGCTTTCTGTATTTTGATATGCACATATGGTACAGGACGGAATGTACTTACAAGGGGCCGTAACATATAGTGGAAGGCACCCAACTACTACACCAAGGTTCAATATTTCATGGGTGTCAACTTCACTAACAACCCACCAATGCGTTTAAATAGATATGCAAGTACAGTCCGTCCCTTAGGTCGAATGGTTATGCAAGATATAAAATTTCTTTCCGTAGTCGGGGTTTTTATTTTTTAATAAATTAAATTTTATTTTAAGGTTTTATATTTTTCAAGTATTAGCTATTTATAATTTATTACCATATGACCATGAACTTACAAATGATATGGCATGAAACATCAATAAAAAGCCAAAAGTAGTTAAAATATTATGAAATATTTTTCAATATTTTGAGCTCACCATTTTTCAAAACATTCACGGGAATTCACTGAGTAATTTGAGCCATCTAAATTTAAAATCGGTCGTGCAGTTCACTCAAAAAATCGTTAGATGCTCTAAAACGGGCAGATTTCTTTAGTATTTTGAGCTCAGAATGTTTCAAAACCTTCACGGGATCAAAACGAGTAATTTGACCCATCAAACTAAAAATCTACTGAGCCATTTTCTCAAAAAAATGTTAGATAACCTCAAACGGATAGATTTAACACATTTAATACAGCAATTCATTATTATTTTGAGCTCAAAATGATTCAAAACCTTCACGGGATCACAACGAGTAATTTAAGCGATGGTACTTGGAAATCCATTAAGCCGTTCGCTTAAAAAATCGTCAGATAACTATGAAGATTCAAGCTGAACACATTAACCACCTTGTGGTTTTGCCATAGTCGGGTAAAACGAGTTGTGCCAAGCTCTTTTTAAAATGAAATGAATTAGTTATTACTGACTTATTTTATTTAATTACATCCGTACCACAGTCTAGTTAACCAAATTCACAATAATCTGGAGGAACTAGCTCAGATCGACAAATACAGGTTTGAACGTTTGTGAGCTTATTTGTCAAATCCATTTCTTTAAAAGCCGACAAGTTTGTCAAATTGTTTGATCGTTTGAAACTTGACCCACAAACATATTCACAACTGCGGCAGATATATTTTATTTGAAAAGTTTTAAATCAATGCCAAATTTAAATGTACATTTATGAATGACAAAAAATTACCATTTTGCTTTAGTTGGGAGACTATAAATTTATTTGTTATTTTTATATTTAACTATATATTGTTTTATACATGAAATTCTTATTTTGAAGTCTCACATTATTTTCTAGAATCAAGAAAGTGATTTAAAAAAATAAATAAAATCTTCATAGACATTTGCAATAAAAGTCTCCCAATTCCAAATTAGCAGTTTCTAGAAATTTTTTAAAAGTTTTCAAGGTATCATTGTAGCGGGAGAACAAGATTTTTAAGCGTATTGATTAATTATTAAGTATCATGCCTTAAGATACAGATTTAAAGATTTAACTAATTGTAAGATAAAATTGTATTAAACTTTTTATATCTTTATCTTTATTTATTTAATTCTTTTGTGGTTAAAATAAATTATTTTTGATTTTGGAAATTTCTATAAAAATTTCTCTCTGTCGATCAGGTTTGAATTCAATGTCATGACGCTATTGAAGCAAAAAGTACACTTAGTTTTTACAGATAACTTGATAATACGATGTTTTTAGTTAAGACACTCTCCCCGCATTTCGTTTGTAGTATTTCGTCGTTGTCACAAGAAATTATGGTATATACCATTTTGGTGGTTTTTATCTATTAAAATCGATTCAAATCGCTAGGCTCAATTTAATTCACCGCCAGCGGTCCATTAAAGAAATGAACGATGTGGACTTGTGAGTTGCCATGAAAAATATCCTATGTACCAATCTTCTACTGCAGTGGTCTAGAAATATACAAGAAAATTTGTATTTGAAATTACACATGAATGAAACGTACGCTTTACAAATAAACAAAAGCCACGACATATCAAAGAAAGCTACTCCACTAGTTTTTGTTAGATTTATTTAGGAGTAATAATTTTATGAAGATTTTTTATTTTCTAAAGAGCTGATAAATATAAAAGGTGAACACATTTTAAATTCCGTTGATCAGTTTCTTTCAGAACCTAGGATTAAATTTGCTAGAGTTACAAGTGAGGTAGGTCGGGCCATCGGGATTATCAGCTAAGTTGAAGCATCATCCTGTTGTTAATTAGGCTAACAACAAAAATTGAAAATTTATCATGCAAAAAAAATATTCATACAGTAACAGCTGTCGCAAGAATAACTTGTTAGTCTGTTCTCATCTCGTGGTTTTCACTTAATAAATAATCTCTTATTCAAATACAAACCCGAAATGGGCCAAATGATCAGAATTAAATGATAATTCTCTCAAAATGGGTCGTAAATCGAAATTATTAAGTTATACCTGCAAAGATGAATCGCTCAATTTTTGTTGTTAATTAGGTTGCGCGGATTTCTAATTTCCTTCATCTGTAAAAATTAATGCGGTACGTTGTTTTTTTATCATATCCATCAGTTAATTTATGTTCAATAAATTATCAAACATATTTTTATCTGAAACACTAAGTTTACGAATACTTATTTCTGTATATATTTGAAGGAAAATAGTATATATTAAGGTGCAAAAAACAAATATAAACTTGAGTTGAATAAAATATATTGGCACTATGAGACCTCAAAATAAAATGAAACTGCTTGATAAAATAAAATAAACTTGAACTAAAGCAAAATATTTAAATAAATGTAAAGACTTCTGATGCCACTATATAAACTTTTAGTAAATAACTAAAGACTGTTATTTTTTAAAGGAATTATTATTTTTTTTTTTCTCGAAAAATAATACAAGCTGCCACACTCAAAGTCAATAGATAGGGCAATCACAATCCATTCATACCATATATACGAGATAAACGAAATAACAAAACAAAAAAAACATAAGTAAATAAAATAAAAATAACAAATAAAACATAAGTAAATAATAAATAAAACATAAGTAAATAAAATAAAAATAACAAATAAAAACATAAGTAAATAAAATAACAAATAATAAATAAAACATAACTAAATAAAATTAAAATAACAAATAAACATAAGTAGATAAAATAAAATTAACAAATAAATAAAATAACAAATAAATAAATAAAATTAAACCAATAAATAAAATAAAAATAAAAAATTAACTAAAGACTAGTTGAGGAAATATTTATTAAAAGTCAACAGATTTATTTGGTAAAACTTTTATCACATATGCACATGCATGATAAAATATATATTTGACAATAATCTAAGGTTCTTCCTCCTCTCATTTCTCATTCGTCAGCTCATCCTCTTACCTTTATCCTATCTTTGGAACTCCTACATTCTGGGTCAGAGGACTAATACCTTTAGCTCCCTGATCGCTTGTCGTCCGTTGGTTGTCATTTCGACACATCTGATCGTCCAGTCTCAGCCTTCAAGTTCCGTCCAACTACCCTACTGGATCCGCATTGTTCGAGACCTTCCGATACCTCCTATCACCCTCAACTTAACAATTGGGGATTACATTTACAATACCTCGATAGGCATATAAGGGCACAAAAACAGTCATACTGAGGTTTTGTAAGGTTATTATTTATATCATACTCAAGTCATTAAAGCGTTCTCTGCGAAAAGGACACATAAGCCCTTATTGAGTTTTATTTTAGATAAAAAATAATTATGAACCTTATAAGGTTATTTTGTGAAATTGTTCCTCCTTCGAAAATAAACCTAAAATCTTTTTAGAGGAAATCAAAACTACCATTAATTATTTTTCTCACGCGCCACGGGGCCTATAGGCAGTTGCTTACATAATCCAACACTGATTCTAGGTGCTTCACTGTCCTGGCATTAGTGATATATCCCCATAGTTGTGAGCTCCAAGAACTGTTAGACTCTTCGCAGACAGCTGAACAGACTGAATTCGTACACCGCCTCCTGAGGAGGAAATGTGACATCACTTATTAGAGGTGTGGCCCCGAGAACAAAGCTCTATTGTCTCGGACGATATCTGCCCAGTCTCTCACATCCTCTCCAGCATTCTTGCCCGTCCGAGCTGAAAAATTTCGCAATAGATAAAACCATGACGATCACTTTACAAGATACTCCACCCGGATCAATGAAGTTTATCTGGCAGGTGATCAACATCAATCTTATGGATTTTGACAGGATTTTTTTTTTTTATTGTTGTGCAATCTTGAATCAAGTTCGCTAATTTATTTAAAAAACTTATCTAAGTACCTCCACACTTTAAATTTATTGCTGATTCGCACTTTAATCGCTCTTTATATAATTTTATTGGATTTAATTGTATATAATTAAAAAGGTAGTATACAATTGGAAGATTCGAAAAACAAAGTTTTAAGTCTCTAAAATACCGGTACAGATTTCCAGTCAACTTTAAGGCAGTTCAGGCATCTTGATGACAGACAAAATCACACATATGCAGACCCACATATAACAATATAACACATCTCACATCAACAGTTAAAACGCATCAATTAGAGGCAGCACATCACTCCAAGAAATCCAATCACATAAAGAGTAGACTAAATTTTTGTTATTTATTTTATGTATTGATGGTTGACCGAATAGTAAATCAAGAAGGAGATGATCCTGGTAGCGATCAAGAATAAAATAAAATAATGGTAACTATTTATTAAATGTCAACGTTTCGACCAACATTATTGATGCTCTTCAGGTCTAGTAAGAAAGATAAAAAGAAGGAGTTATGTAGGAGTATAAAAAAAAAAGAAGTGTATTTAATAAACAAACATAAATATGAACAAAGAGAAAATTAGAGATAAGAAATTAAAAGATGAAACCAATAGTAAATGATATAATAATTGATATTATAATGAGTTAAAAAACAGATGAATATACAGATTTAATCATTCAAATAATAATAATATTATTATCAGAATAATTACTGATAAAGTAAAAATTATTAATAAATAACAGTGGTAACAATAAGTCTGTTAATGTGATGTACAGCATTTGGTCCGCGGTAATTATATTTACAAATATGCTGAGTTTTTTTTATTAATAAATTTACATACTTAAATAAAAAATAAAATACTTTAAATGTCTACAATTTTAAACACAACTAACAATATTTATGTAATATGTAAAAAAAAAAAAAAAATGTTTACTACAAATCTTTTGGATATAGATACTCAAAAAAATTCAGGATAATTAGAAATAGCCAATATTACTAAAAAAAATAATTCGAAACTGATTGATCAAACGGATTTTGAGGAAATTTTCCTTATGTTAACATGTAGTAGTATATGGATTCCTTCTCTCCTTCAGACTTTGTGTTTAGAATCTTCCAATCTATTTATGGAATCCTAGCAATTAATTTATATCTCGTTTTGAGATTTTGTTCTTTTATATTACTGATGCTGGTACAAGTATTGGTGGGGGAACTAGTCCGACAGCAAGTGAATCTTGTGATCCTCTTTGTAAACCCCTGACGGCTAACCTCAAGGCGGCCACTGACGACCACTCCAAATGGATCATGGAACACTGAATTGGAGCAGCTGGAGTACTTAGAGTTAAAACAATTTCAAGGTCCCCCACTCCATGTGTGACGATCATTCCACTCCTTTGTTACATTTATTACCGACAGGTAGTGATTTATACTCACGTAAACATGCATCAATGAGGCTATAAGTAGTGGCTCTACAATAGCCAAGAATTAAATAATTTAATCTTGACCCCCTTCCCAAAAAATATAAAAAATAATGGACAATTTATGCATATTAGAAATTATTAATCCACTAAAAATGTTTATCTACTTATCATTAACATTTATAAGTATTTTCTAACATAATTATTAGTAAAAAAAAATGAACAAAATTATAAGTTATTCATATCACTATTTAAAAAAAAATATGTTATACAATCAATATCGTAACATTTAACAACATTGTATTTACTGACAAACAATTATTATTATTTTAGGACAGCTTAAAAACTGAGCAGTTCATCGTTCCAATCCATCCGTTTTCCACAGTTGGAGTGATTGGATTTGCTATAACGCGGTGGATTTTAAGGCCGATGGAATTCCAGGCTGCTCCCCTCTACGCCAACCACTCCACACAGGATTGCACACTGCCGGCTGTTCCATGTTCCATTTGGTTTGGAGTGATTGGATTGGACTGATCGTCAGTGACCACCGAGAAATAAATATTAACTGACCCAAGTGGGATTCGAACTCACAACGTTCCGAACCGGGCACTCTGGGACCCACGCCCCAACGTGCTCGGCCGTCACGTTCTCTCTTTTATATTATGTATTTATATCAGATACGTCATGATTGCAAATCAACTATAGTAATAACCCGATAAAAGCCGAACACTTGAAAGCCTCTTTCATGCTTTTATAGTTTGAAATGCAGTTACTACGCTCCGTTATCGCGAAACGATAACTTCCAAAATAGAGTGAACAAGAAATCTATTTTTGTGATAATTTAGGATTTCGGAAAGACAATATGGGAACCCGTTGGGAACCATATTGGTGAGCGCCAAGAACAAGAGATAAGGTGAAGAGTGGAAGACAGCTGATAACTCTCCTCTCCTTTGTTTGGCAAACAGAGCGGCTCCTCTGTGACCAACTTCCGGCTGTAAACACTGTTTCCGGCTCTACCTGCACCACCGCAATATGCTCTTCAGAAATAGGTGAGACCTCACATAGCTCTTATGTACATTTGTGGGGTCCCGGTGTTTTTGGAGCTTTCACACTATGGCTTAAACCTCTTAGAGGCCGGAAAACACGCCTTATGGAAAAAAGTATATTGAGTCATTTCAGTTCATAAGTGTATTTGCCGTGTTGGAGACGACGGGCGGATGGAAGTGATATTTGGGTCACATGACTAATGCACGGCCCTTTAAAGGTAGCGGGGTAAGGCCGTGCTATTCGGAAATCGCAGACAATTGATGACTAATACAATGATTGCAACTCCTCTTTTTGAATCTCGTCTTCTTGGAATAAATTTCGATTCTCGCTAACCTTCAGACTCGTTTTCTTTATAGTCCCTTTTCTTTTGTACAGGCTTCAGGACCATATTTGCTCTCATAGAAAATAACCTCCAATGCAATCAAAACCGATTTGAAGTACTTTTTATTAATCTTAATAGTACACGAAACGGAGCACTTTCGAAATGCAAAGTGTTGGTTGGTTTGGATTGACATAAAAAATCCAAATTCCAGACCTCGACACACCACTGGAAGCTCATTTTGTTTAAAAATGACTGAATTTTCTTTAATTGTATTGCGTAAACAGCATTATATTACAATCATTATCATAACTTATGAATATTTCTGTTTTAATAAAACATATACATTAGTAGCGATATACTAAAGTTTGGTGTTGGTATAAAATTTAATTAAATGACACCTACCTACTAAATCTGTTTATTATTACAAAACTTATATTGAAGTGAACAGGGCCAAGTTGATGGAATCTATCACAAATTAGATATTAGCTTTATACTTGATTTCATTGTGCCTCCATTTCTGTCAATGCAATAAAATGTTGTAAATTGAAAACGGAAGAATTGCCTTCTCCGGCTCTGCTGAATGGACAATCATTCATGTAAAACTAATAATAATATATTTTCTATTATATCATGAATTCACATCGTAATGAAACTGCTAGGAAATATATTAGTAGTGTTTTAATTCAACTGCTGGCAGAAAGATGGACGGAATGATAAAAAATATATATTAATATATAATACCATTCTGCCATTATTTATCTTCATCATTATTCTTGTATTTGTAATTCTTGTTACTTATAGTTTTTTTTTTTTAATTTAAAACCTCTAAGAAAATAATGGGCATATTTTGAGGAGTAATATCAATTTAGAATCAGAAATTAAATTTTTAATTTAAATTTTGCGTTAAATAAATTAATATATTTTTGATAAATAGCTTTAAGTTGTTCATTTAATAACTACAAGGCCGAAACGTCACTATAAAATATATTATATTTAAATACAATTTTTTTATTAATATATTAAATATGGGATTAAGTGGTTCTTTTTTTCTTAATCTAAATTGATTAATATTTTAAATAAAAATTAATTAATATATTAATAATTCCTTCAACGCTGGTATGCGAGAAAATACCTTTTTCAACTGGAATCCGAAAATCATGTGCAACCATAACTAAATTGCAACATCCGAAAATAGTAATTTCCCCAATTACCTCACATATAATTTACAAAAAAAAAAGCCCATTCCCAAAGTCCACAACGGAGGTATGACTTCCTGACGAAGCTGGTAATGGCAGGGATTTGACAGTGAGGTGAAGGTAGATTGGTCCGCTAGATGAAGGGATAAAAACACAGCTGTTGGAAACGATATCGACCCGGCGTTTAGTGCTCCACCACATTAGTGAGCTTATACCGGCACAAATAACAGGCTACCACCAATGACATGAGCTTCATTGACAGATCACTGCCAGGTACCCCTCTTAGTACGTCAATCAGCATTCAGGTCTCGTCAGGTCATATCTGACAGGGAACGCTTTAGGAGCTCCTTGAAAAATCATTAAATTTCAACTTTAAATTCTCACTTGTATATAAATCAAATTCCTCCTAGAAGTCACAAAAAAATGCAATTATAAGGTGCACGTATTATTCGTGGACAATTTAAGAAAAAAAAAAGTGTGAGGATCAGAGCTCAGTCACTAAGGTCGTATTTTAAATTATCTTTAATATATAGTAACTAAAATACAAAATTTAATATGAAAATTGCGGGGGTGGGAGGAAAAAGTTGAGGCTTGAAAAAAGGCACTTCTTCAACACCAGCTCAATTCACATAAAAATTTTCAACTTTCTGTCTCAATTTGGAGGTACTCTACATACAGGTGCGCAAAATCTTAAAAACCGGTTAATATCATAAAAGTGGTCGAAATTTAGCCGAAACTTACCTTCACTCTTATAGTTTAGTTCTGCCTGGAAAACAACCATTCATTCCGAATTTCAACTCATTAAAATCAAAAGTGGCCGCTGGATGTGCCCAAATATAGCGGGGTAAAAAAAACTCATATGCATAAATGGATCATCATCATACCGTAAACTTTGTACAAAACTTTTACAAACAACTTAAAAAAAAAGAAAACATTTAAGTTTAACTTTATTTTAACACATTAATTATATAATGCACATTTCATCATACTTATTGCTACATGAAATGAATGGGAAAGTAAATAAAAGTATTATAGCGAACATAGATACTCATAATTCAATTCTATACTCTGACTTGCTTTGCAGCCGTGGGTAGTGGCTATGTGGAATGAAAGGAAAGGAAAAAAAAATTTTTTTTTCAAAAAAGATTTTTTTTTTTTGAGAAGCTGGTACTATTATAAATGTGATGTTATTACTTATACCACCTCACAGGTTATCAGTTTTTTTTTTTTTTTTTTAATTAAGTCATATTTCTTTAATATTTTTCAAATTGAAACTTGAATTCTGAAAATATTTTCTAAAGGCAACTAGACTCTTTTGCATTTCTATGCTTTAATTATTAGAACTCTTAAGAGGGCTACCAGAACTTTTAACGAAACAGCCGGTTACCAACATAAATTTTGACTAAATATTCCAAGGCCAAAGGGGTGAAAATGTTTCTTGATAATCGACTGCATTTTTTAGAATTTGTCTTATATCCTTTAGACGTTTCCTATGAGCAGTGTATAAATTTGTCAAAACGGACATAAAGCTTCACGTTTTTACACTTTTTTTCCCCTTAATCTCTGATTTTATTAACAAATGACGCTTTCACACAATAATTTCGCTCTTATTAAGATGTTTTTGTAGTGAACTTACTTCCATGTGTATGCAGTTGCCATCACAACAATAACAAAATTACCTATTTTTAATTCCTTGCACGAAGCAAAGGAAGTATTGCAATCGCGAAAATTTTCGGTTTTAGGATTTCAACGGATATATCCATTTTAACCATCTCTGAATCCGCTTTGACTATTTTCGTCATGACGTCAATACGTATGTACTTTCGTACGTACATAGAGCGTATCTCGTATAACTCAAAAACAGTTAGCCGTAGAAAGTTAAAATTTTGTATTTAGGATTGCTGAAAAATCTAGTTGTGAATCTTCCTTTTAGGTCACTACATGATTACCGGAAGTGGTACTTTACTTGAAGGTTATTATTGATTTTCATCAAAAATTATATTAAAATATAATGCAAAACTTCTCAAATTAGGTATATAAAATTTACATATTAATATAAATAATATAATAAATTTTGGTTAACATTGTAAGACCGGAAGTGGTATTTTACTTGAAGGTCATATTAGACTTTCATCAAAAATTATATTAAAATATAATGTAAAACATCTCAAATTTGGTAAATAGGACTTATATACCAATATGAATATATTTAATAGATTTTGGTTAAAATTGGTGAGCGGAAAAGGGTACTTTACTTGAAAGTTATAATAAACAAATCAAAAATTATATTAAAATTAAATACAGAAATCATATGGTTTGATAATAAAAGTTACAAAAGCGATTTGGTTTCCATTCCAATTAAACATTTTTATTACTTGTTTTAAGTGTTAAAATTGAGTGTAAAATACTGGTTATCCTCCCCATTTCTGAGATGAACAAGTCTGCAGCAGGAGAATAAGATATAAGTTAACTGGCTTCTTCCGTTTAAAATGTTGAAACTTTCGATTTCCAATGCTTTACCTAGTGATATTGATAGTTCTAATGATCACTTTTTGAGTCACCATTTTATAGTTTAATAGGCGTGCAAGGAAGTCATGTGTTGTCCACATCAGATATTTATTTTTGTTTATGAGTTAAGCTCTCGCTATATATATATATATATATATATATATATATATATATATATATATATATATATATAGAGAGAGAGAGAGAGAGAGAGAGAGAAAGAGAGAGATAACATCGCCATCCCCACCCATTATGTTTCGCATCCTCTGCCAAATGCTTAAGGCCTGGAAACCTCCACTTTTGCTTTCTATTCCAGAAAGAGATGACTCATTGAGATTTATATACTGGAAGCATTGGCTGTGTGGGAACTACTTGCTGACCGTTACCAAACGACCACTGCCTCGAGGGATCAACCTTCGCCATTATAGCCTCCACTTTTGAAGTGAGTGGCGAAACATATTAATGCCGAGATGGAAATAGATGTCGCTATTTATAGAACCTGATGGTACCTTTCTCGCGAATCCTCTGATCAGAGTCAGATCCTCTGACTCAGGACTTCTGGGAGATCGGGAGGGATGCCAGTGAGTCAGGGAAGAAGACGCCGCTCGTGGAGAGAATTGGTCATAAAGGACATTTAGCCTATCACTGGAGACGATCTAGTCGGGGGATAAAAAATTTGCTTCCAGTCGACGACGTTTTGGAATTAATACATTCCACATTTTTACGCTGTGTATTGGTTCCACGAATAAAAAAAATAAAAAAAATTATGTATAGTTATTCTAGGTTATAAAAAGTCAGGAAAGACTAAGTGTGAATAAATTGCCAATTTTATATTGCTACTAGGATATTAAAAAAAAATATGATGAGAACACAAATTTATTTTTTTCGTAAGGACCTTTTGATTTGTTGAATTTCTGCAAGTCCTTTAAAATATAGTGATTTTACTTATTGATCATGAATGATTCATTAAATTAAGTATATTTTTATATTATAAAAATAATGTATAATTTATAACGAATCTGAGGGGTTATTCGTCCAGATAATTCCTATTAATTAATAAAGATGGTACCTTAGCAATTAGCAATACGAAAATTAGTATGTATTTGTAAAAAAAAAAATATCTACTTTGTAGTTATTTTAGGTGAAGAATATAATGCATTTGATCAATAAAGGATTAATTAGCTTCACTCACTCTTTATTATTGCACCCAACGTTTCGGCAATTCGACATGCCATCATCAGGTACTTAATCTGTAAATGACATTATTAAAACTGTGTACAATTCAAATTACATCATCATATTAATTTTTACATAAATGTTATTATATTTATAAATTTTTATCACAATTTAATTTAATATGTCATTTAAATTTAAAATATTTTTAATCTGGTAACATTTCGTTAAAAAATAATTTAGTCATTATTACATTAAAATAAAATGATCCTGATTAGGATCAATTCCAATTAATTAAAATTATTTACGAGCAATTCATTGTACTCAGTCTGCATATTATAGTTACATTTGTAGATTATAGTTACATAATGATAGCATGAGAGGATGAAATACTAAAGAGTTGGTGAATGTAATGCAATTTAGCCTTTCTTAAAGTACTTTGATTAATCATTCCAAAGATGAATTCGGAATGATACTCATTTTTTTCAACTTTTGATTAAAATTATTAATATTGTTGAAGATTTAATACATTTGATAAAAGAAAAAACAAAAAATATTTGGTGTGCCCACTTGGACGACTTTCATTTATTTATTTATTTTTTTTGTTTAATACAAATTTGGTGTAGACAATTTAATTTTTAAATGAGCAATTACAATGTTTCAGGAGACAGATAGTTTTCGAATTATTAGAGGAACCAAAGAAAACTGAACGGATTTCAATGGTAACATGTTCAAAGTACTTTTAATAAAGCATGAGTACAAAGTCTGCGCCGCACTTTGCGAAAATTTTCGAATTAGTGGCAAAAATTCTCTTGATTAAAAAAACGATAAAAGAAAAATTCTTTTTTTTTATTTATGACCATGGAATGCACTTTATTAGTGAGAGCCAAAAAAATATAAATTATATATAAAAATTTATATATTATATACATTCTAAATTATTTTTTGACTTTATTTTAAATAAAACAGTTTATTAGGCATAGGACTATCCAAAGGAGAAATATGAACTAATGTCCTTCTCTATAGAGCTTTATACATGTATAATTGCCTTTCTCATGTGATAGTAGGGGCAAGTGTAGACCTCTGTTATGTGACAAGTGTGCGTGATGTACACTTATTCTTACTGTGATGTTTTGACGAAGCTACTACGTATTAGCAAATAAAAACAAAAATTATTATTTCAATACATTAATTCAATTATATGACACTACATCCCACTTTTATAACTCAATGAAGACAGTAAAATTTGAACATTTTCGGTGATTATATCTGTATAATAATCCTCTGGAAACCAAATTATTTTGCACATACGCCAAAACCGCTTCTCCTTTAATTATGAGTCTTCCAGATATGTCGTACGCACTTACCCCTCAAAGCAGGGGAAAGTGCGTAATTTGTACTATTAAATTGAATTATAATCTTATAGAAATGAAGTGATTGAAACTTGGGCTTGAATGCAATATTTAAACATAATCGTATAAGGAACATTTTTAGTAACAGAGGAAAAATAATAACTTCAAAAATAATAATTACATAGTTAAATTCGAACTTCGTAAATTCCAGTGCGCACTTACCATATATTACCTTATCAAAGTCTGCCAGAAATTGAGAAAGAGTAAATGATTTTTTTTTTAACTATTAGTATCAGTTATAAATTACAGTAATTTGAATTATTTTAAGTTTGCAACATGAAGGATTTTACCTGTTCTTTTAAATGGCGTCGGAATTTTTGGCTGTGATAACTTGTTTCTTACTTCAGATTTTTGCTTGGTTGTGCAAAATCATGTGAAGGGAGTGCATCATTCATTTGTAAGTTCCGAAATTATACAAGAAAGGCTTCCTTCCCCGGATGAAGCAATAGAGAAACCTACCTCCGTTGTAGAAAGATGCGACACCGTAAAGTTGATGATAAAATCTCTTCCTTATTGTTGAACGGCCAGTAATGAGATTGTGAGATAGCCCTGGACCGTTGGTGAGGTTGAATCAGTTTATTGGGTACCTCAGAGGAGGGCAGTTGTACCGGGAAGATCTTTACGGCCGGCACACAGCGGAGCAATGAAATTTTCATGGGCCCATCCATGTCATTATGTTAATGAGATTGAGGAATGGTTTGCCCTCCCAGTGTAGGCGAGCCACCATCACTTCCGGCAATGGCGTCTCTTAGGCTTCCTCAATGTCACGGCTACGGGTCAGAGGTCATCCGGAGGAGTAGGTGTTTTAGAATGTTCCCGATGACAGGAGTAACGGTGGATATGATCTAGTGAATAACCGATTAGGAAATCTTTCCAATATATAACGTACTCAAGAATTTTAACGACTCTTCTGCTAACGAATTTCAATATTCACAATCACTTTCTCCAGAGATGCTAAGTATAAAATTAACCCGTAACTTAGATGTGATGTGTGTCATTAAACTTATATAATCCGCCATAAGTCCAGTATTTTTCAAATTGAAATGAATAAATGAGGCAGCATTAATGATACCGACCCTTACATACGTTAGAGATTTGATTTTAAAAGTTGTTCATAATCATCAAATGAGTTGTATACAATTATTGGTGGAAACGGTTTAATTTTTACACTGTTCAATGACTCTTGATAATCCTCATCGTCCGATAATATAGAATAGCTGTTACTTACAGGAATGTTGTATTGGTTCATTTTCCTTTTTTTAGATTTTGCTAATTGGTCTAAATTATGCTGAATTTGGGCCCCTGAGGGTCCAGCACATTGGTTTATTTTGAACAACTTTTAAAATCAATAAATGAAAACAAAGTTGGAGAAATAAACATAAAATACCGGCAAAATAAAACTATTTTTGTAACATACAACTCCGATGACTTTAAAAAAGTTAAAGATCAATTATTAGAAAAAGGACAGGAATTTCATTCCTACACGCAAAAAAATGAAATAAAACCTAAAATTATCATGAAAGGAGCTCCCCCAAATTTTGATTGTGAATTTATAAAAAAAGACTTGACATCGAAAGGAATTAAAGTTATAAAAGTAACACAAATGATTAAAAAAAAAGAAATCCCTCATGTCAAATTACCTATCTGGATCATTACTCTGGACGACAAACTTCAAATAAATATGATCAAAAAAATAAGAGCAGTGGGCAACGTCATTATAAGCTGGGAAACATACATCAATAAGAAAGAAGTGATTCAATGTTTCAATTGCCAAGCCTTTAACCATTTATCGATCAATTGCCATAAAAATCCAAAATGTATGAAATGTTCGGGGACTCATCATACCAACGATTGCTTAAATGAAAATATTGACAATTTCGTACCAAAATGTGCCAACTGCGAGGGTCCACACACAGCTAACTCCAAAGAATGCTCTCATTACGAAAAAAATGCAACCCTGAGACTGAGTAAACAATCACCTAAAGTACAACTCTCAAGTCTCAGAAGTATAAATTCAAAAAAAGAATTCCCAGATCTTCCTAAATCTACAGCTAAATGGCCTCAAGAAACTTTTATAGCTCAAGATAAAGAAAAGGAACCGTCTATGATGGATATGTTAAAGGAAATAAAATCTATATTCAGCACTTTCAAAATTTCTGCTATTCTGAAAAATTTCAAACATATACTAGCGAAAATGAATACAGCAGAAGACGGTATTTCAAAATTCTTCATATTATTTGAAGGCATTATTGCTCTATTGGATTAATGGACTGTATGTATTATCTTTATAATTTCGCTATTGTATTAATATCTTCTATATATTATTTATTTATACTAATTGCAGATTTGTTCAGATTTTTAAAATGGTACACAGCTAACTTCGCATACAATAACAAAAATCTAATTTACGTGGCCTATAACCATTCACATATAAACAATTTTAATAAACAATCTCAAGTTCTTATCTCTGCACAGTCAGGCCAACCTAGAATCATGATCCCACCCAGTGATGTTATTGCACACGTAATATTATACGAGCTTAGTTATACTATCATATCTTTTAAGCGTCTAATTAAATTAATAATGAAAACATATTTTTGTTTTATTGCTTATGGCTCATAACTCTATAAATTGTTTACTTTGGAACGCTCGATCCGTTAAAAATAAATTAATCGAATTAAAGGACTTTATTTCCTCTAACAATCCAAAAATCTTGGCAATAACTGAAACCCATCTATCAAATGCTGACAAAGTGAAAATCCCTAATTTCAACATTTATAGATCGGATAGAGATAGAAATGGAGGCGGTGTCATGCTTATCATCGATAAATCATTTAAACAATCCCAATGTCCATTACCTCATTTAAAATCTGTAGAAGCAGTTGCTATTAATTTACACTTGATTAATAATTGTACATTAACCATAATTTCTCTCTATTTACCACCAAGGAAATCCATCTGTTACCACGACTTAAAAAGATTATCAGACTTAAACGAGCGGGTACTTATAATGGGAGACTTAAACAGTAAAAATAAATTATGGAATTGTCACAATACTGACAAAAATGGCAAACTACTTTTAAATTTAGCTTCACTCCTAAAACTCCAAATTTTTTTCCCGGATAAACCTACCTATTACCCTTCTAATGGGCGTTCCAAGCCAAGTACACTCGATATCTTATTAACGAAATCATTTTATTCACTGAGCCGTCTTATATCTCTACCAATCTTAAGTTCGGACCACAACCCAGTTTTATTTCGCATCAAATTAAACACAATTATGCAACCTCCCACTGCTAAATACCAGTATAAAGAGGCAAACTGGTCTAAATACAAAAAATGTCTAAATGATAATTTAGAATTCAATCCTATACTCAACAGTAAAGATGCAATAGATGAAGCAATCAGCAACCTATCAGATTTGATTTCCACCTCAGCTCACCAATCAATACCTAAAACATATGTTGCTACAAGAGTCGATGAAATCCCTATTTCTCTCAAAATTTTAATAAAATTTAAAAATAAAATTAAAAATAAAGTCCAACACTCGAATTCCATTACACTTAAGAAATTTTCACTAAACTTACAAGTCTCCTTAGAAAGAAACTGTACGAGTGGAGAAACAAAATCTGGTCTAAAACACTGGAATCATTTGAAAAAGGTTCTAAACCCCTATGGAAAATACACAAAGTTTTCACCAAAAGAAATCAATCTATCCCTCCCCTAAAAACTTCTAATACTACATATGAATACGATTCAAAACAAAAATTAAAGATTCTAGCCAATCACTTTGCAAGTATTCAAAACAATCCGAATAACCCAATCTCAAAATATCATTTAAATAAAATAACTAAATCTATAGACGACTTTAAGACTTTTATACCAGCTTCCGATAGTTTTAAACACACTTCTCCACAGGAAGTCGCGACTCTCATCAAATCCCTCAACATTAATAAGTCACCCGGCCCAGATATCATACCTGCAATATTAATTAAAAACCTTTCAAAAAAAGCAATAATTCATATTACAAAAATATTTAATTGCTGTATGAGACTTAAATACTTTCCGAACAATTGGAAAAATGCAAAACTTATTCCTTTGATCAAACCACATAAAGATCCCGTTTTGCCTACAAGTTATAGACCCATTAGCCTTCTTAATATTATTTCAAAATTGTTCGAAAAAATCATAAAGCATCGCCTTACTCAATATATGTTAGCCAATAACATTTTAATAAACGAACAATTCGGATTCCGACATTACCATTCAACTACCAGCCAATTAGCTCGTGTTGTAGATAATATAACCGAAAATTTTAATAATAAAAAACATACCGGCATGATTCTTATCGACATTGAAAAAGCGTTCGATACTGTCATTCCAAATGTACTGATTTCTAAATTAATAAAACTTAACATCCCAAGTTATCTAATATTACTTATAGAGTCATTTTTAAGCAATAGATCTTTCTACGTATCAGTTAATAATTTATCTTCCCCCATTTACTACACTATTAACGGTCTTCCACAAGGATCCTGCCTAAGCCCTATATTATTCAATTTATTCATAAATGATTTTTCTAAAACCAAAAACGTCGATATAGCCCTCTTTGCCGATGACACAGCGTTATTCTGTTCCTCTTACCGAATTGACACCATTATCAATAGATTAACGCTAGCATTTAAAAAAACACCAACTACCTTGAAAAATGGGGTCTACGCCTCAACATAGACAAAACAGAGGCCATCATTTTTACTAAACGAAGACCTGTACTCCCTCCGAACGTAATATTAAACGGTTCTTCAATTCAGTTAGCCAAGTCTGTGAAATACTTAGGAGTAACACTAGATAGTAAACTTCTATTCAATAATCATATTAATATAAAATTAGAAAACGGACGGAAAATGATGTACCAAATGTTTCCATATTTTAATAAAAAATCTAAACTATCTCCTAATAATAAGTTAATTCTATATAAATCTGTACTAAGGCCAATATTAACATACGCTTGTCCTATCTGGAGTTTCACAAGTACATCGAACCTAAAAAAATTACAAGTAATTTTTCTAATACTTTATCTAGTGACAGACAGTTCTAATATTGTCAAGGAACACGAAGAAAGTTCTTGGGAACTTGTAAACAATTGAAAGAAAACGACTTATAATAACGGAATAAGACCTCAAGAAACAATTTTTTTTTTTTTTATACGAGGGTGGGTGGAAATCTTCAAAATACACGGATAGGCCCGTACGTATCCGCGTGTGGGATTTCTACCCACTAAAACTACCTCCCTACACCTCTTTCCCACCCCTCACGGGACCTTACTTCATGGAGGGTGATTGGCTGTGTGCCGCCTCATTGTTTTAGGCTGCCACTATTTAGGCGCGCCTCTCCTTCTCCCTCTTGCTCAGCTTCTTGATGACCTCTGCCGCTAGGCGCTGGCCTGCCATCCAACACTCCTGTAAAAGCAGCATCAGGCTGACGATGCTGTCTACTGTGGGTCCTGAGCCACAGATTCCTAGAAATTCTCCCCTCTCTTCTTGAAAGCGGGGACAGCTAAAGAATACATGCTCTACAGTCTCATCTATTGTTGGGCACCTTGGACATACAGCGGTATTGTCCAGCTTGAACCGCACTTGGTAGGCTCTGAAGCAGCCATGTCCTGTGAGCATCTGTGTTAGGTAGTAATCTACTTCCCCATGTTTTCTATCCAGCCAAGGTTGGATTTGAGGTATCAGCCTATGGGTCCACCTCCCTTTCAATGTCGTATCCCAGCTACGTTGCCATCTCTCGGCCGTCTGCTTCCTTTCCTCGGTACTGGAGATGCGATCAACTCTCTTATATGAGCGTTGCCTCTCTTCTGCGACCAGCTCTATCGGCGGCATCCTGGCCACCACACATGCAGCTTCGTAGGAAACTGTGCGGAACGCTCTGATCATTCTGAGAACACTCCGGCGGTAGACAGATACCATTGGTCTCCTGTAGGCCAGTATGTCCAATGTCTCACTCCATATCGAGCTTGTGTGTGTGTTTGTGCGTGTGCGTGTGTGTTTGTGCATGTGCCAATAGATGGACTTCGCGACGCCGAGTTTCGTTTTTGAGGTACTGCTGTAGTAACTACCAGTAACCAAATTTTGGGTCACTTTTTGAGCCACCGATTTATAGTTTAATAGGCGTACAAGAAAGTCATGGAGTGTCCACATCAGATATTTTAATATAACTATTTTAAATGTTATCGTGTTTTAACATTATAATAATGTTTTAACAATATATAACAATTATAAAACATCTTGTACTTTGCTTTATAGTCACCCCTCTTTCAAAATGAAGTACAAAAGTAAAAGCACAAATTAGCCCATGACTTACTACGCCTATGACTGACACTTTAAAATGTTCAAGTACGATAACATTTAAAACAGCTATATTAAAAATAGTAAATTACAAAAAAAAAACATTGAATAAAATTATTATTATCTAAAGTCGATAAGTAACCTGTAACCTCTAAAAACCAATCTTCCCACTAGTATTATTACCACTTATACTTGTACTTTATTATGAAATAGGGCCTAGGTTGTTGTTTTGTTTTGTACAAGAGGAGAAATTTTTGTTTTCAATAAAATATGGATGAACTTGTACAACTTCAAAGTGCTAGATCAAAGTGCTTGCATGTTGAACAAGAAAAAGAAAAAAGAAAGCTTTGGCTATCATCAATGGGGTGTGCGCTAATGAAAGCTGGTGTTCTCAAAGGTTCATTAAAATTTTTACATCACGAACTAGAAGATGATCATATTAAAGATTTAAAGATTCGACACTGCGCAATGTTATAAAATGCGGAATCTCCTTAATACAAAAAAGTTTCCAAGAGTTGACGTCTTTTCGGACTCTTATACCGATCTGTTGAGAGTCTCTTCGTCAGAATGGCTCACTCATTTATCTGGCTTTACTCCGCTCAGCGAGCGTATTTTACTTTATTTTTTGTTGGTATTTACCTTTTTTTGAGTACCACCTCAAAAAATCATAATCTACTCGAGTTTTTAGGATACGGTCATTTTTCTTGTAATTTCTCATCGATCTGGCTTCCCACCGTTTTAGCTTGCCAGATTAATGATAAGTTAGAAAAACGTTTACTCTTGGAATGTACTATCAAGAAGTGAAAGGTGCAGTTGTAAACAACTTTAAGTTGGAGATCCAACTATAGATTTAGAAATCGTCTAGGTTGGAGAATATTATACCAACAAGGTACTCAATGAAATATATAAAAAAAATATATAATCTTCATGTATACCTTTACTAATACAATTTTTTAATAGGGAATTGTAGATAAATATTGTTCTCGTGAGGCTATAACAAAAAAAAAAAAAATCTACCGCAATCAAATTTCACGACTCTATTACGAAGGATCACCAAAGTCTCTTGCTCTGCTGCAAACATTGTGTTCACAGTTCCCTACAATGAAGATTTTATCAAAAAAAAAAAGTTGGAATTAACTGTTAGTGATTTTCCAAAAAACAATATGGAGAAAAATGCATCTTTTCATTCATGTATTATTTTTGTGGAAAACGTTACATGAAAAAAAAAATAGTTATAATGAAGATTGTTCAGAGAATATTTTCAAAGCCACTATCAAACGGGAGATACTGATAATAGATTATTGTTGCCAAGTTAGCAAGCAATAAATATTCTATTACAAGTTAACAAGCGGAACCTATGCAGAAGCACAGAACTATATATTTTTTTTTTTTCTGATTACATCAACCGTAGTATCTTTTCGTGATCATAACTATAAATCGATTCAGTTTTATCGTTCAGGAAGGAATGATTTATTCAAAAAGGCCTTAAGGAAAATATTCAGCTCCGTCGCGAAGAATCCGCCAGAAGCTTTCTGTTCTACAGCTTTTGATAAACAAGTTGACTTCACTATTTTAAAGCATGAAAAATTTTATTTCGATGGATTCCATTTTATTTTATTTCATTTTTTCAATTATACCGCCTGAGGTGAAAAAAAAAAAATCTGGTGTGTCCACTTACAGGTCTTTCCATACTGCTTTGGTCGATAGTCCAAAATAAAAATTGTTTGCTATAGGTATCATTGCTAATTTTAATCTATTTAAAATTTTTATTTATTATATTTAGCTTTGTATACATGCAAATTATATTTCAAATAAGCATCTACATTGTTCCCGAAGATGTATAGTCATCAATTAAAAAAAAAAAATGAACCGATTTACAAAGGAATAAGTAATGAATTCTTTATTAAATATGTGTATAAAATTCAATACGTTATTTATTTGCTAGTAATGGTCCGATTTAGATGCTATTTTTTTTTTTTTTTTTTTTAGAAAATTCAATTATGTTTCAAACAATTAAATAATTTACCATAAAATACATACTTTTGAAATAAAATATTTCATCATAACTTTCTGCCCTGCTTTTTATCGGGGATGTACCTTATATATGAATAGTTAGAAACCATTAAATAGAAGTCGTTAGGCAAGTTTAATGAAAATCTTTAGAGCCGGTTTTGGGCTACAGTTAGTAGAAAAATACGTTTTTCGGATTTTGCGTAGCCGCTATTGCGCACAGGGTGTCCGATTTGGTACACAGACATAGGGGGACAAAACCGTACATTAAAATAAAAAAAAAAAATAAAAAAATTGGTCCATCAGTTTAAGAAATGATCCTGGCACAGACACTCAGACAGACCAATGGTCGAAAATGCTGTGTTTGGACTTGGAGTTCTGAAATCCATAGTTCCATTGAAAACTGCACATCGAAAATTTGTTCCCATTACAATACTTTCCTTATCTAGTAGCGGCAAGAAAGTAAAAAGTAACAAACCAACTGAAACTGTCTTTCATGAATATACATTTATATTTTCGTATAAAATGTAAAATAAAAGTAGATAAATTGTATATATATATATATATATATATATATATATATATATATATATATATATATATATATATATATATATATTTATATAATGGTTATTTATTTTATTTGATATTTTTTGCGGTCAAACCGATTAATTGTCTTTGATGACAAGGGTTATATTTGGTAGAAGGATTTATTTATATGTATCGATAATTTTTCATAAGGACATATATTGATTTTTATTAATTTTTTTCTTCCACATTCACGACTATGTTTACATAAATTATTTTCTCTTTTATACTTGTAAGTTTTTATATTATTTTAGTAGAAGAATTTCTTTTTTTAGTTTTTTGTATAATTTTAATGGTTATGTATATACTTTGTTTAATATGTCTTTGAGCCAGAAATGATTTTTATTTTTTTGTACATCTACTCGTATATACATCTCCTTAAGAAGATGATCTAATGGGGGTCGACTGCAAAAACAGAAATACACTTTTTTAAATCATTTTTTGGTCACTAGGCTTCCAAGTACGTGTGAATTATGTTATATATTATTTATTTATTTTTTATTATTAAAGAATGAAATCTGTCATACTAAAGGGCACCAGTTAGTCCTGAATAAAGGAATTGGTTGTAACCATAATTGTAATAATTTACAGGATAAAGAAAAATAAACTAAACAAATAGAAAAATTAACAAAATCAAATAATAATAATAAGTAAATAATTAGATAGTGAAAAGCAAAGTTAATTTAAAATAAATTATCTTAAAAACATTTATATCTATGTACTATATTTACCCTTAGCATTTTGAAGCAAGCTTTTCTCCCACAAGTGGGGAGAAAAGCAGGACTCAAGGAGCTTCTCTCAGTCATGACACTGGTATTGAAAGCTAGTGGAGATTGAGTAAGGGTGCTGGAGTCACAGACGCTCAGGTAAGCCAGCTATGAATTTCTTTTCTAACCAGCAGAAATTAAAAAAGTCGCAAATGCTCATGCTTCTGAGACATCTGGGAGTGGATGCAAGATCTCAATTTCAATGGTATAAGGTATAAGTAGCATATTGTTAATTCTGATTAATCAGTGAAAATATAACGGAAACTAGAAGAAATCGGACCAGAAATTAATTTGAAATTAGTCTCAACAAAGGAAATTACGCTTGCGAGGAACTTCTTGACTGTTTGGTCTGTCTTGTCCCTTCCCAGATATGTCGATCTACGCGGTATCTGTTTTCGAGCCTGATGTTTTGGTTAAAACAACTAATTGGAAACCTGTTTACATGTAAGTGAAAGTTAAACCTATTTATTTTTCTCCTTGTCGATGCTTTTGTCGGGCACTTCATGAACCGACATTCATTTAGAAAATTTTACAGTCTAGTTTATTTTTCCACAAATAAGAGAAAAAAAAATAAAAAAACTCCCGAAGGCTGGGGAATGCGAGCCAGCCCCAGACACGATATTTAGTGAAAGCATTGTTGAAAAAACGTGCTCGGAATTAGGCTCGCATAGCGATGAGCTTCAAACGAGCCCGTATTGATGCTTAATGACTGACTCTTCACGCCGGAAAAAAGTGACAAAAATAATCTTCATATCTTGGCGCTTCTCGTCCTCGAAATGTCCTCAACTTCCATCCGCCGTTGGTCAAAGACGGGTCGAAATGGCGAAGAGTTTTGAAAACTGCTAATATTCAACTTTAGAAGTACAGCAGAACCCCAATAGGGTCTTTAGTGGAAAAGACATACCAGTGATTTAATAGTATAACTATTATCTATAACTATAACTATATCTATAACTAAGATAATATAACTATTATCTAAGTAATTAATGTTCATAAATTGATATATTCCAATGTTATACATGTTAACTGAGATATTGTTTCATTTGTGACATTGGGCCGGAACATGATGAATATATTCCAGCTAAGTGAACATATAAGTAATGATGATGCTGCTCCTAAGTCCCTATAGATCTGTTTCAAAAGATGCTGGAAAACGTAGCTGAATTTTGTTCTCAGGTTTAAATGTATTTATTGTTTTTGTTTAATTGTTGAGGTTATACAGGAAAATACATTTTATTTATATTTTCTTTTGAAGTAATGTTAATTTATTTAACATGATATCAGTTATTTTAAAATATAACTGGCATGTCTTTTTGATTAAAGACCCCTTCATTTGGAGGCCTGGACTATTCCGGACAAAGCGAAATTCCGGATAAGAGATGATATGGTCAGTTAATACAAAATTCTTGATATGACATTTATGAAAAAGTAATATGCATAAAATTTTGTTCAATTCTTTTCGTCTGTTTTTGGTTTATGAATCACGAAAAATCACCACAAAACACGTTTTGTTGAATTACAATAAAATAAACGAACTGAGAAAAAAGATTAAGAGTTAACACAACCGGAGAGAATATTATTAGTTTAAATAATTATACGAAACAAAGTAAATAATTAGATAAAGAAAAAAAAAGTTTTTAATCCATATTTTCATTGGAAATGTTATTAGCATGTTGTTCACTTCTCCACCAAATACATACCCAATTTCGAGGGTTTCACATAGTTTTGATTACACTCGAATCAAGTATTAAAAAATAAATAGAAATAGAAAATAGAAAATAGAAATAGAAAAAATACAGAGTACAAATATAGAATAGAGCGGTTTGTCCTTTGTTAAACTTTGCAACCAAGTGGAAACAAGGCCAACAATTTTTGTTTAGAACCGCCATTTCCTTAGTGATGTCTGTGTTGTTGTATCTGCCACCGTGTTATTATAATCATTATTTTGGTGATTTTTTGAAAGTGTAAACTTTCGTAAGTCATCCTCTCCTTATTATTTTCACATTTAACTTATATTTCTTGGTTTGCGATATTTATGTGGACTTTTAAGGTTTATTTTTGTCTGTGATCAATTGAGGTTTTGTTAACTGTATCTTTATTTATAACCTCCTAAAACAAATTTCCAGTAGGCGATGAACTGACTCTCGCGATGTAGCAATGTTTAAAACATTATAACTCTTGAACCAGTTCATTCTTTCGATGGTTTGGACACCTTTGCCGGATGGATGAGAACCGTAAACCTCGAAAATTCTTTGAAGCCATACCCATGGCGAAACGCATGGGAAATGCAATGGAGTGAACACATTTCTAGAATAGGCCAGAAGAGAGACAAGCAGATAAATGCCATGAAAGCGCTGGCAGGGGATCGGGAGGCCTGGCATGGACTGAGGCACCTCCATGCTGAGATGCACTATGGAGGAAGAAGAAGAAGAAGAACCAGTTCATTCTCATTCACCATTTGGTCCGTAAGGACCAAGTCACATAAACTGAACCAGCTGCTAACATCACCGAATTTATCACTCCGCCTCAAATTAATGATCTATAAAGCGTTCGGCCTCCTTTATGGGGCACCGATACTAGCGAACATATCGCCCACAACAGCAAAGAGGCTCCAACAGTTTCAGAACGGCGTGCTAAGGCGTATAGTAAGACATAGTTCACTACAGAGAATAAAAACAAACTTACTATACACCACACTCGAACTCACGACTGTGACCGACTTCATCTCACGGAATGCATATCGAATTCTTTGATAGTCTCAAATACTGTACTGTATTTCCATCATTCCAGACAGCTCCAACAGAATGGCCACAGCGCGTTCAAAAACACGTCCAAAGCCTCGGACTAGGCTGAGAAACATTAAATGAATTGATTGATTCAAAACAACTAGTGAGCCCCGTCACTAGATATTGATTCACATTGATAGTGATGGGATATACAGTGATTGGGTTATTTAATGTGTACATTCTACCGTGTTTAGATACTAAAAAAAAAAAAAAAATAATCTTTTGCAATTATCTGCTATATTCCAGAGACAAGATGTCAGTTTTATTTGTTATTGGTGAATAAACATTTATTTCTATTTATTTCTTTATTTGAAAATGATGTTATAACTGCACAACGATAGTTATTAACAAGTATGTAAACAGTGACAAATAAACTATATGCTTTTATTGAAAAGTGATTTGCGGTAGCGAAGTAAAAAATACCCGAGATCCCTACTATTCCAATTTATACCTCTGAATATCAACCCCATATCCCATTCCATACTGCTTAGAAAAAAAAAAATCTCATTCACCAAATTTGAGATATGTGTTCCTATTATTTAGAAGTATAAACTGTGTCAGTTTCATATTTCAATCATGTCAGTCCCTTAAATAAAGCCTTGTTTGAAAATTCATATAAAAAAGGACAAAGTTTTCAAGATTGTTCAAGATAGAAATTTTTACAAGGAAATAGTACAATGACAAAACTATACAAGAAAAAAAAGAATCAAAGGTGAGTCTCTTTTCCTTAATACACTTTTACAGCGCTAAAGTCAATTGTTTAACGTCAATTTTCGTGATTTCTCCACCACTTTATTTTTATTAAATAAGCTAATTAATATAAAGCAATTATTCAAACTTTACTAAATTTGCTTTTTGATTCTCGTGCATGGTATAATCATGAAAATATTTCAATTGTATTTATCTCTGGTTGTTTTTCTATGATTAATATTGAAGCCTGCTCTCAAATATAAGAAAAAAAAAATCCAGGCTGTTGCTATTTCACCGATTTTATTTATATAGATGAAAATTTTCGGCCTACAAGTCATCCTCAGGCATCTTAAAAAAGTTTTTAAAATGCAGATAACGCAATATTTAAGCCCAATCCGGACCAAGTCCAAATATACAGCTTCAAAGTTTAAAAATAAAAATAAAATAAGAATAAGGGAGCCATTTCAGTCATAACAGCCATCACAGGTGAAACTCAAAGTTACTTAAAGTTTAACGCTGTATATTTGGACTTGGATTGGACTTAAATATGGCATTATATGCAATATAAAAACTTTTTTAAAATTCCTGAGGATGGCTTGTAGGCCGAAAATATGCATCTATATAAATAAAATTAGTGAAATAGCAACAGCCTGCATTTATTTTTATATATAAAAGCATTCACATTAAATCAACAAAGATATATAAGCAAATAAATTTATTTTCAAGGGCGATATTTATTTTCCAAAGAGGATCGCTAGCCTTGTAAATACTGACAGGCCACCATTGAAGAGCCTCGAGTACGCCCTGAGTGCCGATGAGAGGATCATGGCCTCAAGTGGCGGCCCCATAAATCCCGAAGCACTTGATCCGAAGCAACACACGCCCTGACAACCGGCAACAGCCCCTAACCAAGCAAACACACTCCTATCTTCAAGCGGCCCTTTCATCTCCTATCTTCTGGCTTCACCAATATCTCCAGTCGAGTGTCTCCGAGCGCTCTCTATGAAGGAAATATGGTCTGGGGTGTCGTCTGGTGTCCCCGCGGCCAATGGTGGTTCTGTATGCCTCGAGGGTTATCCACTTATGAGGGCTATTCATTGAGTCCAGAGGACATGTCGGGAAAATAAACGTTTATATTAAAGATGTCTTCTGGGATGATTTTCTCAGATTACAATTTTGGATATACATAGGACTTCGTTATAAAGTGGCTTTACCCTGCTTTCTGACGGCGATACCTCCTAGGTATCTATTTTTTCGATCCTTCAGAACGAAAAAAGGTCTCTCTTTCTTAATTTGCTCTCTCCATCTCCTCAGTTTACTCTTTTAACACGAGATCCCGGCCCAAAAACTTATATATTTCTTCTCATTGAACTAGTTCCTACCAAAAAATCCTGTATCGTTCCTGCTATCTTATTTTGGCATTCCTTGCCCATCTCCATTTGTATAGCCTTATCTTCAACTTCATTCAATTATTTCTCCAACTCCTTAACTATCAATCTTCCGCGTATATGTTAGAATGAAAGTTATCTTTATGTTTATTTACTTTGTTATTATTTTACTTCTATTAAATTTGTTGTTTATTTGCACGGTATATAAGCTGTATTTAACAATTATTCATATTCTTGTATTTTACTTTATAATTTTATAAATTAATTATTTAATAAGAATTATTAAAACGAGACAAATGCTGATGGTGCTATACATGTTTTAATATATTAAGATCAGATGTATCCAGAATAAAATTTAGTTTTCATTATATTTCAATCACGATATCGCACGGGCGCTAAATACAAAATATTTTTGCCAACAACACAGCTATCCTTTCTTCGCACCAAGATCTTACAATCCTTCCTTCGTCCACCAAGACCGTCTTATTTAGATCTTTCTTCTAGAAAGCAAACACACATAGAAGGAGTGTGTCGACGCAGCCATTAGTTAAATTCTGAAATTAAAATACGATGACCCCCTAATATATACGATATAATATGGGTTCTTATACCTCACAATCGCTGTTTGCAATATCCTTCCAAATTTTCTTCGCTCAGTCATTTTTACTGTTTATGAATCTGCCCTCAAATCTTTACTAATAGAGTCTTTAGACAATAGAAGTTTTTAACCATTAATAATAGAGTTGAAACTCATTAAGAAAATTGAAAAGCTCAGCTGGTAAGTCTTGTTTTTGTGGTAATTTTGAAATCGCAGGGAATGAAAGGGCAGATTTGCAGGCGAAATTACCGGTAAAGAGAGACGAAGTGGTCACAATATCTGGTAGATGTAATATCTTGGATCAACGAAATCTTATGGAAGGAATGGCAAGATATATGGCTTAACATGAAGGATATCAAGCTAAGGTTGGTGAAACATCTGTGAAAGATCCAAAAGGGAATATGAAGCTGAAACGGAGAAAAGAGATGTTTCTTACTCGTCCGAGGCGTAACTAGGCAAATAGGGCTCCCTAGGTAGTTAATGAAACATATTTTTTAGGAGTCTCCCTTCCCACGCTTATTAAATTGGTTCCTAATAAAAAGATAATACATTATAATAATGCATTCGATTTATGGATTTAATTCACTGTAAACTGAAATTAATCTTGGTTGGGAGTGCGGCCAATAAATAAACACACATATAAGAAAAAAAACTCATTATAATATGTGCCAACTTTTCGGCCTAAGTTTTAGGCTCTTACCACGGATAAGAACAAACAAGAAAGTAATAGAGGTAACAACAGTGGCAGTACCAGTATTAGAAAAAAAACTTAACAAATTTTAATATGAAAAAAAAATGTAAAAATATAATAAATATACAGAAAAATATGCTAATTATAATAAGTTAATCATAATGTGAATAATAAGAAATAAAAAAAATAATATGTTAATAAAGTACAAAGCATAAATAATGTTCATAAAGTATAAAGAATTTTACCTTTTCTTTATATTTTATTGTCATTATTTATACTATATACTTTATTAGCATATTTTTCTTATGACATCCTTATTACATTCCTTATTATTCACATTATGATTAGCATATTTTTCTTTATACTTTATTTATTATTATTATTTTTGTTTTCATCTTACTGTTTTTTAACTTTTTTTACTATTACTGGTACTGCCACTGTTGTTACATCTATTGTTATCTTGTTTTTTTCTTATCCGTGATGATGGCCTAAGACTTATTATAATAAGTTTTTTCCTTATTTGTATGTGTATTTATTGACCGCGCCCCCAATCAAAGTTGTTCTACATTCATTTTCCACGGTCAATCATACTCTCACCATTAAAAATACCTACCTTCCATCCAAAGAAGATATTTTTCATTTTTGACTATTCAGTCGATATAACTATTAATACAGTTACAATATGAAATGGAAATAAGCATTTGAAATGAAAAATATCAGAAGCACAATCTTATATCTAATAAAGATTTATTAGAATTAAGAAATTATAAGGATAGTGAAAGAAACAAAAATCTAATAATCATTTTACATAATCCCTGTAAACATGTGTTGCTTATGATTAATTAATTATACGACCTTGCAGGGCAGTCCAACTGATTAATCTTCTGAAAGCAAAACCGCGTGGACTGTATTAGACTACTTAAATGATTTTTTTCTGGATTTTTCGGAGATAAAATATCAATGAACTTAAAAAAGTCAATTTCAACTTGTTCATATTCAACTGAAAGCAATGCCAAACCTGCTAGTCGATCCTGACACATCATTGATCTTATATAACTTTTAATTATTTTTAATATAGAAAAGGAAAATTTCAATTTAGAAAAGAAAAATTTCAATTGAGAAAATTTCACTTTAGAAAATCGCTCTGATTTTGCTATCTGAAAATACAGTACGAAAACCAAAACCCTGTCTTGGCATTACCCTGGTTGCTCCAGTCTGAAAAAAGGCCATACTCAACTCACCCATGGACATCTATTGAAAAAAAGAAGACATACCAACTTCTTACTATGAGAGAGATTTAACTGTGATGCACATACTCACTAAGTGAATAGCTCATGAGCCACATACATTCAGTACAGATTTAAAGTACATAATGAGAGAGCATCCCAAAACATCAGCACTCATTAAGTTTTAAAATAATACAAAAACTTATATCAAAATATAAAAAAAAGTTTTTAGTAGGCAACTATTCTAAGATCTGATTTTATTCTACAGATGTGACCATTAAATTCATTCATTGTAATTAATTCATTTTTACCAATTTGCAACTTTAGTTTAAATGACTTCAGTAGATGAAACGATTTAAAATAAATAAATTTGTCATACGTTTATTGTTAAAAAAAAGGTGTGAATATAAATGTACCAATATAAAACTGAAAACAATAAACGAATATATTAAAAAACTTTCTGATGAAACCGGTCAATTCCGAATAAGCGGGGTTACGCTATAAATTGTTTTAATATAATGAACAAAAGCACACCCAAAGAGTCAACGAGCCGACGCAGCTAATAAGAGACTCGGTGTTCTCGTTTTATTTCACCGCCATTCATTAGAAGGACAGAAACCTTCCGGTCGGTAAGATAATGAGGAACATTACCCCGATCTCTGAGGTGACACAAGGCGTCGATGGGATGAAAAATGATGGCAGGAGTGATTTGGCAAAAAAGAAGGAAGGCGACACCATTGACAATAGAGATTGACATAGACAACAGCGGGGAAGGAGTAATGAGCGAGCAGATAAGATGAGGGAGGGATCCAGGAGGGAGGGATCCAGGAGGGATGAGAGAATGAGAGAGAGATAGAGAGAGAAGAGATAGCGCCCGTCGTGGGAAAGAGCTATTGTTAATGACGAACCGCCCACCGGTCCGCAGCCTCGGGCTGGTGTAGTCTATCCTTTACATACTTCAACAAACTAAAGGACTCATATTTTCATTCCAATTTTTTATTCATCTTCTTCTTCTTCTTCTTCTTCCTTGTTTATTTTTGACTTCGGCTTCCAGAGCTGGAGACGATGCGACGTTGTTTGACTTAGAAAATATATCAATAACACAAGACTGCCAAGAGGATTTGACATTTTGCAAACAATTTAGGGCCATTATTCAATTCGGTCAATAAATAAACACACAAATAAGAAAAAAGTTATAATAATGTGTGCCGACGTTTCGGCCTAAGTTTTAGGACATTATCAGGGCTAAGAAAAAACAAGATAATAATAGATGTAGCAACAGTGGCAGCACCAGTAATAGTAAAAAAAGTTAACAAACAATAAAATGAAAAATATAAATTAAGAAAATATTAAATAAAATATAAAGAAAAATATGCTAATCAAGAAATACAGAAAAATATGTTAATAAAGTACAAAGTATGATTGATTAATAAAATAAAGTCATAATAAAAGAAATAGTATTCTTTATAATATGTACTTTATTAACATATTCTTTTTTATTTCTTATTATTCACATTATGATTAACTTATTATAATTAGCAGTAATTAGCATATTTTTCTGTATATTTATTATTTTTTTTTCATCTTACGATTTGTTAAGTTTTTTTTTCTATTATTGGTGCTGCCACTGTTGTTACATCTACTGTTATCTTGTTTTTTCTCATCCGTAGTAAGAGCCTAAAACTTAGGCCGAAACGTTTGCTAGCTTATTTATTGACCGCACCCTCAACCAAGATTCTCCTATGTACATTTTCCACGGTCAGCCATACTCTCACCATTAAAATTCCTACCATTCATCCGTAGAAGATATTTTACATGTTTGACTATACAGTCGATATAACTATTTATAACTATAACTACATAACTATTATTTTAAGCTTCTTAGCTCTTGTAAATTTTTTAATTAAAAAATCGTGCTTGAGTTGAGTATATATATATATATATATATATATATATATATATATATATATAGAGAGAGAGAGAGAGAGAGAGAGAGAGAGAGAATGAGAGAGAGAGAGAGAGAGAATGAGAGAGAGAGATTAGTTGACATCCGCATGATGGCATTGAAGAAGGATCAATTTAATTAGGGATTGATAAATTATTTGCCACTCCTATAATTTTGTTGTTATTGAAAAATAGTTTCGAAAGAAATACATTCATCTTCAGTTCAAGGTAATATCAAACACAAAAGTTTCTATTGGTTTGTTCTCACACTGAACTAGCAATTGCCTGAACTAGCAAACTGAATATAGCAATTGCTAGTTCAGTGAGAGAACAAACCAAAACAAACTTTTCTATATAAGTGGCAAATAATCTATCAATCTCTAATTATACATAGATTAAATGAACACAATTGAAAGCATGATAAAAATTATTGCATGTACAAATGCAGTATTAAATAATCGAATTATTTTAAGTTCAAAATAGAATTCGTTCATCCGTTCAAGATATAATCGTGAAACAGACCAATGTCAAAAAATACGTTGTTTTTTTACTCTGCGGACGCTGTAACGAGTAGAACCGTTGAAAACTACACAACGTAAATGTGACCCGATAATCTTTGTTTTCGAAGAAAGGTAGATCAAGTGGCTTGGACATATGTGTAAGATGGGTGACGACAGAAAGGTGAGATGGTTTCTTGAGGCTCGCCCTCGTATAGTGAGACCACTTGGCAGGCCTCGAACTACTTATGATGGCTATGGAGACTCGGAAGAGCCAGAGGAAGCTGGATGGCAGAGTTGAGAAGTAAAGTTACTGTGATCGATGGAGGAGATTGCCAAGGAAGAGCTACGCCAAATGGCACAATGGAAATAGACAATGAAGAAGATTTTTCGCAGTGTCTTTCCGTGATACATGAAGTGGAGCATGACAACATGTCTGGTTAAAGGAAGCGATTAGAAATCTCTATTAAACAAAAAAAAAATGTTATACATTACTTTAATAAATTTCATTTATATTAAAGAATTTTTATTTTCTGAACATGCTTCCGGAATTCTCTGGCCACATTATGCCGGATAAATAGAATTCTACGGACATCTAACAGGCAACTAAGAACTTGGAGGCATCCATTAGGCCAAGTATCTTTCAAATGGATCCTGGGAATTTAATTTAATTTTTCATTAGTTTCCCAGCTCTCAGGAAAATTTAGGAACATCGATAAATTTCCTAGAAGTAATTCCATTCTTCCACCTCTTTTTTGTAAAGCAGTTAAGCTTACTACAAATTAGTTAACAGAGAAGTAACTTTTTTTGTTATCCCTTCCATTGAGCCATAAAAAGGAAGGTGATTCCCTTATCTGGGCAGATTTGTTTCTCACCTTAGGGACCGATAGTGCTCCTAGTTTTTTATAGTTGAATGAGACCTACCTGCAAGTGTGTCCTCCGTCCTGCCCAGGTGAGTAGAAGGGAAGGCCCTTTCGGCTATCCGATCTTTGGATCCACTTTCAGATGAAATTCAATCTCATTGTATAATGTGTATCTATGATCTCGTATACTTAAATGATAGATAATAATTTTAAATAAAATCAACTACTTTATTCCAAAAAGGTAAAAATACTCACATTCAAATTTAAAATTAACGACTGTGCATGCATATTACCTAAAATTATATTCTACGAGGGTATTACTTTTGATCGACATACAGTGTGTCCCAGATAACCTGTCACCCCCTTTAAATTCTAGAATGTTTAGAATATCAGAATAAGATTCGAGGAATTCTAATTGGGTAACCTGAAGTTAATTTTGAGGGTTTTTTTTTCTTTCAAAGATTATTTTGAAAGGACCGTTTATTTGTTGTTACATTCCATACATTTGTATATTGTGTACCTTAGACTACATACATTATTTATAATAACAAAATCTTTACTATATGACTTAAGTAAAAATTGTATGTAAATAGCATTTAAGTTAAAAAAAACAAAACATATTTTACTAAGAAGTTTGTGGTATCTTTGCGTGATACATGATGTGGATGGAACAAGAAAATATGTCTGGTTAAATGAAGCGAATAGAAATCTCTATTAAACAAAAATAGAGATAATTAATTAATTATCTCGTTATACTTTACATACTTCCAAATCTTCATAATAGTATTCTTTTTAATTAATAGTTTTCATATATTTTATTATATCATGTGTAAATAACGCATTGTTTTAATTTCAATAAAAGTTACATTATTTTTATTTTCTTTAGTCACTTTTTAACAATTTTAACATCATTGTAATACTTTACAAAACTTAATAATATCATAATTACCTCGATATGGTTTACATACTTCCAAATCTCCATACTAGTAATCATTGTAATTAATAGCTTTCATATATTTTATTTGATCATGTATAATGTATTTTATTGTCTCATGTAATTCATAATTTCATTATTTACATTACATATTAATATTTTTTTTTTCTTTTTCTTTTTATACTCCATATATTTCTGTCATGCTTATTATTTCTGTTTATCATTTTTTATTATGCTACTGTTACTGTCACTGTCGTTTACAATGTTGTCATTTTGTCTTTCATTTTAGCTCTGATGATGGCCTAAAACTTAGGCCGGAACGTTGCCACAAAATAAATGAGCTATAGTTATTTGTGTGTTAGTCTTTGACCGCATCCCCCGATCAACTTAATTGTCTTCGGTCAATAATAACTTACTCCAAATATATTTGACATACGTTATAACAAGCATAAAAGATTACTGATATAAATAAATTATATGATAAAAGATTTGTAATTTGAGGCTCATTGCCGAATTTTTAACCTGCCTATTAGCTAACCTGCCTATGCTGGAGTATTCCTCCAGCGACTTTAACTCTGAAATTTTCCATGAGATACGGTAATCATTTTATGGATTGTGATAGGAAATGAAATTTTAAGATGAATCCATATTTTTGATCCGATGTGCTCTGGAGATCATCAAGATTTACAGTTAGAAGCGGCTATTTTTTCAAATTTATCGACTAGATACTTTCAACACTTTCTTGGTAAAAAAATTCGGAACCCATCGGGAAGTATAACAAGAACTTTATCCAATATTGAAAAAAAAATTCACGATCGCAATATTTCCTCTTACTATATATTTCATATATATGTAAGGGAAATTAATTAACAATAAGAATTGGCTAGAAATAAACGGTATCTTTTCTTTCGTCCTATCTCATACTTTAAATAATTATTTTTTTTTTATGAGTATTAGGGCTGAAGTACCGATTCACACTGTATGTACAACTATGTACACAATAAAATAAATATAAAGAAAATAAATTGATAAAATAAAGGACACTTGAGATAAATAAATATACAATGTTAACAAAAGAAGAAAGAATAAAATAAAATAAATAAAAATTCTAGATTACATTCATACATATATACATATTTACATTTAAATAATCTATTTCATATTATTACAAATCTACGTACCTGGCCCGTCTCATTCCATCGTTGATTCTTAAATATGAGCAATAGTTTTGAACACGAAAAATTAACACTGAAATGTGTACTCACAGACCCAATTTTTATATGAGAGGTAATCAGTTTATTTCTTCAAGGAAGTGTGAACTGGTTTGACTCATCCAGGATCAAATTATATGTCCATATCTTATGACCCTCCCCCCACTATTCCACATTAGTTTTAGCTACATTTTTCCCACCTGTACTCTGTTAGAGAAAACCGACTTTTTTTCCAGGTAGATCTGAGAAATAACCAAGTGCAGCAGTTACCAGATTATTTGTCGCTACTCCTTACTCTACTTCCACTTTTCAGATAATGGCATTCCAGTACCTGATGTGATGACAGTAGTATAAAACATTCGTATCTATTAAAAACTAGATTCATCAGATTAGTATAAAAAATTTGTCTTCACAAAAAAATACAAACTGATTTATAAAAATTCATTTAACAAACAAAACAATATATCAGTTGACATCAGCATGACGGTATAGAAGCATCAATCTAATTATTTACTACTTCTATAATTTTGTTTTATTGAAAACTAGTTTCGAATGTTATACATTCATCTTCAGTTCTAAAAACACGAAAAAGAAGATGAATGTATAATATTCGAAACTAGTTTTTAATAAAAATAAAATTATAGAAGTGGCAAATAATTTATCAATCCCTAATAAAACAATATATGTTACAATATATTTGCTTAATAAAATAATAAAATGAAAACAAAGCTAAAAAGTCAAAAGTTTATCAATTTTACATAACAATAGCAAGAAGAAAGATTCACATAACACCCAAAAATTATCCAAATAAAAGTGTATCTATAAAAATTAAGAAATTTGGATATTGTGAAGAAAAGCAATATTTTTTAGTAGGAAGCATTATTGTTTATTTACAATCAGAGCATCAATCAAAAGGCTTGATGGAGCTCAACTTGAATATTTTCCTGAATTTCCTGAATCAATCTGAATTATTTTCATTAATTGTAGATCGTGTTAATTCATCTTATAATTGATGCATTCAATAATGATTTTTAAAAACAATCGATATTCCTCATTGAACATGTTAAAAAGATAAATGTGCAAGAGAAATTGATTTTCAGTGAAAAATAAATAAACTCATTTTTATATTGTTTCTAATATTTTATTTATACAAATTTAATTTGTGAATGCCTCTAGACTATAGGTTTAATTAAAATATCTTAATTTTAAAACCCTATTGCTTCGTAAGGACGTTTATTGGGATTTTCCTTACTTAATATAAAACTCATGACCAGTAAACACTCCTGACAAATTGGAATCGCAAATTTTATAAATAGCTAACGATGTGGTTTGGCATTTTGAGGTCTGGATATATCTTTGCTAGCTGAGCAAGAATGCCATTTAGTAGGAAACTAAATTGAATGAATGTTCAAAACATTACATTTAAAGTAAATTATTAGGGTAACACTCATGAAAATTAAATAAAATACTGACCATGCTATTCCTTTTCTACAACTTTTCTTTCTCTACAATTAAATTTAGTCTGGAAAAGACAAATCTGCTCTTAACTGTAAACAAAACTGCTACTCTTTACCAACTTAACAGAACAAAGATTTCCCAAAATCCCTTTCAAATCCAGGTAACACTCCTGAAATAACACTCGCGACAGATTTTTAGGAAGGTACTAAAACTTGATAAACTGATATTGTAATTATAATTTTTATGGCATATCATGCATTACACTATTTTACTATTTCTTCTAATAACAGATTGTTACAATATTAATTCTTAAACATTTTTTTTTTTTTACAGAAGTAATTAAAGATGTAACAGCCTGGTTAAGGAAAGGCAACAAATATGTCTTCAGCAAAATTTTTATTTTTTTACTGTTTAACTTGAATGTTAGAATTTAGTTATTTAGTGCAAATTTGTTATAATTACTTTTCATTTATCTGTAGAATTTATAATCATCTCTAAAGTGACGTTGAAAAATAGAAAAATAAAGTGAAACCGACTGCAATGTTACATACATTTAGAAAATGACCCGTTGAGCAGCAGCTTGGAGAAAACTTTTTTTTTCTTTTGAAACGTCCTGATAAAATTTATACAATACCAATACGTGCCATGATTATGACGCTATCATAAACAATTAAACTTCGAAAATAGATAAAATTATTACGTCTCTGTAGGTACCTTATTCTTCTTTACGATCTCTTAAGACTATAGATGGTTTAATTTATAGTAGACAATTATTGTGGAGGAAGTTGTTGTGTTGGAGCTGGGGAGACGTTACCGGTTAATGAGTACCTTGTTTACTGCCATCTTAATTTACTGAGCTTGAAGGCTTAATAGAACCTCTTCGTACTTCTAGGAGACTTCAATTATTCTCAAGCCCCTCTTCTGGGTTACCAAGAGATTGGTACTGTAAGAGAAAACACTTTATTGTCAAATGGGTGCCCAACAGTTTTGGATTGCTATAGACACAGCATGCTACTTTATATCTTAAAAAAACAATTTTTAGCATTTAAAATAATTATACAGAATAATACATAACAGATCTACATACCGCTGTTTTTTTCATTATATTTTTTTATTTATTTATTTTTATTTTAACATTTTTCATTTAGTTTTCTTTATTCTTATTTTTGTTTCTACTAAATATATTATCTATAGACCTTTTTAATCATTACATTAAGATATCTTTAATTAATGATTATAAATTAAAACATGTCCAAATATTAAAATTGAAGCTAAAATACTGATAAATAAATAAAAATCTGGAGTTGAATATAACATATAAAAATACACAAATATATAAAATATTAACAATATATATATATATATATATATATATTCTCAAATCAAGCAATAGCTAAGGATTGCCTCCGGGTCAGCTAGTAAGAAATATCTGATTTAGAAACTATATTTCTGAGAAATTCCTCAATGCGTTGCAAGAATCTATACATATATATATATATATATATATATATATATATATATATATATATATATATATATATATAAACATAAATAAATGGCGCTATGCATACATGCCCTCCCATTCTATCACTCAATAGATTTCGAGGGCAACGGGTCTTTGAATACAGCAAGTATCAAAAGAATTTATTTCTTCTTTTTTCATAATAGTATTTATCAAAAAAAAACTATAAGAAGGGGTGGTAGAGACCCTACTTTGCTTGAATTACCATTGCTAGAAATTTACACTATCCATTTCAAATTTGCTCTCCTCCAACCAGCAAATGAGCAAAATTCAACTTTATCAAAAAAGTCAAATAGGTGCCTCTGGCATGAGGTGCGGATAATATGGAACCTCCTAGTGTTTTTTTAATATTTTATTTTTTTGCAAGGAAAATCAAGATAGAAACGTGGTTTTAACTCAAATATTAATTTTATTCCATCTCGTTCACCATTGATCCCTTAGACCTCAATGGAGAAGTGAAGGACTTCATCATTTGTTGTTGGTTCTCCAGCATTTTTATTTTTGCTTATCTAGAGTGATTCTTGAAGTAGTTTTTTGGAAGGGAAAGCAGTGGAACCCGGTTCAACATTATCAATACCGGTGGGATTCCATATATCAAACATTTCCATCATGGATTTGATGTCCCTAAAAAAATTGGGAGACATCAAATTTTTTGGATTGCTGTACTATCCTTAGTCTTTTTTAGACTATTGGAGTGAGATATAATATTCCTTGTCTGTATTACTTTGATCTTATGTTATTTGCCCTGATGATGCCTAAATTGTCGAAACATTGACTTTTTAGTAATTTATTGCTATTTATGAGACTTGAGGTTTGGAATCTTTCAATCATAATCACTTCCTGTTATTTTTTTTTTGCTCTGGCTAATTGACTATATTACTCAATATGTATTAGAGATATTTTTTAAATTTTGTATTTTAATGACTAATATAAGAGCCTATGCAATCTTTAATCGGTCGCTATTCCGAAAAAAAAGGCGGATGATAATGCAGAGTTCCGAGGATCATCCTAAGGGGATTTATGACTGGTGATAACTCCAAAATAATCGGTCGAGTAGTCTCATTGAAAAGCCACTGACAATGATTTTAAGGATTGAAGCATAAGGATTTTTTTTTGTTGGAATTTTGAGAGGAAGTTAAATTTTTTCTTTTCTTGGTCGATTACAAAGATTCATTATCGAAAATAATAAATAAAAAGTCGAAGCAACTTGAGGTACAACTTCTCTCAATATTCGTACATATACTTTTAAAAAACGTTATTAATAAATCCACATACATCTAATCGAAATCATTGACAATCAGTGGGTAGCCTACCAAAACCAACAATAAAATAATGACAAATCATATATATGTCATATATATGATATAAAAAAAAAATAAATACCCATCGGTATCTCTTCTGTGATATTATTCTAAGTAAAAGAAAATTACAGAAGGTCTCTCATCAACGACCTTTTCAGCCTTCTTTTGTTAATATCTGGAATACCGGCAGTGGCCGCTCTTACAATATGTGTGGTGTGTGTCTGCATGTACCACCTGACAATTGGCAAGTGTATGTGAATATATTGTTGGGTTAAAAACATACCAAGGGGCTTCGGTATTAATTACGAATATATTCGATTGGAATTTTTGGGGTATTTGTATGTGTGTCATTTTTGCAATATCGAAAATTTTAGAGGTGTAAGACCAAATTGGTTTATGTTAAGTTTCTTAATTTTGGTTGTCGTCTGAGTTTCCTGTACAACAGTTCACTACTATAATTTAATATCTTGCGTTTTTTTCTTGATGAGTGGAACCCTTAAGTTTACATTACGTAGATAGTTTACATCGTCTGTTTGCGGTATTGATTCATTATTGAAATATACAGGAAGACAAGTTTTAACTTGTATTGTGTTGGCATTTGTCATAGTTTAGCCATGTTCTCCACAACTTACACCAATCGTCTATTTTTTATATGTAATGTACCATTAGTGAGGTCTATGTAGGATCTTGGTTTCTTTTTACGATTGGTAGAGCTTCTACATATGTTGCAGTAAGGATGTTGGGATTGTCCGGTAAGTCGTGCGTGAATAAAATATACAGCAATGTTGCGAGTATAGACCCTTGAAGTACTGCCAGCGCTGATCGAATCGACGAAATTTCTGAACGGAGAATAAACTTTAGGAGAAGAAAGACTGAAGGATAAGGAAGTACGTGGTTGCAAGTTATGCAATAGCTTTATTTTTGGAATCCTCCAATGAGAATGTTATTCAAAATTAGCATGGACAGTTAATAACATGCGATTCATTGCAGGTCTTATACATTGTCGTTGGTTAATTATGCAAAACATAAGTTTATTTTTAAAAATTCAATGCTATTTATATATTGGATATCCGTAACCTTAGACCTTGAACCCGCAACTGCACGAATTTCGTTTCTGTCCGCGAATAAGAATAAGTCTATTTGTCGACGTTATTTGTCTAGTGTGAATAAATGAGCATCCGTCTCGAAACAGTCGAATGCAGTATTACTTCATTCAAAATGGGCTGCATTTATTACTCTGATGACGAATAATTTTTTTGTTTTATATAATAATAATAAAAGGCTTAGCGAACCCGAAGGTTCGATGCCGATGCCACCAATCGCTGTCTACAAACCTCGAGCCAAATCGAAATCCGTAAGATCACCCTAAACGCAATCCTCCCACCTACGTTTCGGTCTATCCCTCGGACATTTATTAAATTTTTAGGAATTCGCTCTATTGAGCCCAACAACTTTACAAGCCCATTTCAACCGTCTCGATGATATAACTTCGATTATATTAACAGGGTGCATGCTCCTCAATTCCGCGTTGTCTAACCTCCTGAATTCTTCTGCGGACTCATCCTTCTTCGGACCAAATATTTTACGCAATACCTTATTCTCGAAAACCATAAGGCGTTGTTCGTCCTTCAATGTTACTGGCCACGCTTTTTTTTTGGACATATTTGGTTTTCGGCCATATTTTTGTTTTATAATATTAAAAATATATCTGTTGACATCCGCATGATGGTATAGAAGGATCAATCTAATTAGGATTGATAAATTATTTTAACTAGTTTCGAATGTTATACATTCATCCTCAGTTCTAAAAGCACACAAACAATTCAAAAATAAGCAATTCAAAATATAGTTTGGTATTATTATACATATTATATTAGATGCAATATAAATCAATAAAACATTTATGAATACCAACATGTATTTGATTTCTTGTCTTAATTAAATTCATAATTCATAAATGTTTTATAATACTGATTTATATTACATCTAATTTAATATGTATAATAATACCAAACTATATTTTGAATGGCTTAGTTTTGACTTTTGTGTGTGTTTTTAAAACTCAGGATGAATGTATAACATTCGAAACTAGTTTTCAATAAAACAAATTTATAGAAGTGGCAATAATTTATCAATCCCTAATTAAAATATATCTATTGAAAAAAAAAAGATTATATATTGTAAAATATATTGAGAGGTTCATCGAAACTAAAAATAACCTAATAAAATTACCTCTGACTAAAATGCAACATTCCAAACAACAAATGTATAAAAGTAAAACAGCAATTTGATAACAAGCGAATAGAAAATCAAATCAAATACTTTTTATATTCCTAGCTATAGGAATGTGATACAACTAAATTAATTTCACAGTTATTATACGAAAATTAAAAACAGAATTAACTGTGGAAAAATTATGGAAATTATAGGATGATTTTAATTAGTTGGTATAAATAGAGTCACTTAATATCAGTAGCTTTTAACATTACTTTTTCGTTGGATTTTTACTGTTTTGAGAAAGCATCAAACTGTTTTCCTTGCAATGCTTCGTTAAGGAACGACGTAGAATAATTGCAGATCTTAAGTTTTAATGGAAACGCAGTAACTCAAGGCTCAACACGAGGATAATTTTCTTTACTCCAATATATCATCGCTATCTCTTGTCATTGTAAATCATTACACGTGAGCCATTCCGGACTGGTCTTTATCGATTGATAATAGGAAAATGTTTAAAAAAAATCATAATATATTGTTAGGACATAATTGGAATAGTGCAAAAAAGATGTCTATAAACAAAATCTCTTAAATACCAGTAAATAAACAACCATTCAAAGACAAGATCGCATAAATGCAGACCAAAGAAAGCGCATCTCACATCAACAGAAATAATATACCCATTAACTTTCTAGTCTCTACAGATCATCACATAACACACCGACGTCATTTTTTATAAAGGCTTAAGCGAAAAAAAGTCGATATTTAGGTTTAAATCTATTATGGGACCTAAACTCAACCTCAATCAATTCCCGCTCACAAAATATCAAGAAAAAAAATTTAGAAATGGTCTCAAAATCATCTATTGATAACGCAAGCACCAAATACTGATGACTCTCAGTTGTCACTCTGGACTTGGCCAGTACTCGAAGCCTTTAAAATATATTGGAATTAAAATACGTTTTTTATGTTTCCTGTATAATTTCCTAATACATATTGAATACTAAAGCCAATTAGTCAGAGCAAAAAAAAAACTAATAGAAAAAAAAATTAGGGATTAGTAAATTATTTGCCACTTTTATAAATTTGTTTTATTTGAAAACTAGTTTCGAATGTTATACATTCATCTTTAGTTCAAGGTTTAAATGGTTTATATCAAACAGAAAAGTTTGTACTAGTTTCTTCTTGCATTGAACTAACAAGAAGAAAGATAACGAGAAAAAACCAGTACAAACTTTTCTGTTTGATATAATCCATCTAAACATTGAACTGAAGACGAATGTATAACATTCGAAATTAGTTTTCAAGAAAACAAATTTATTATTTAGTGGCAAATAATTTACCAATCCATAATTAGATTGATCCTTCTATACCATCATGCGGATGTCAACTAAAAAAAAAAAGTAACTGAAAGAGATTATGATTGGAACATTACAAACCTCAAGTCTCATAAATAGCAATAAATAATTAAAAAGTCAATGTTTCGACAATGTAGACATCATCAGGACAAATAACATAAGATCAAAGTAATACAGACCAGGAATAGTATATCTCACACCAATAGTCTAAAGAAGACTAACCAAGCAGGATAGTACAGCAATCCAAAAAATATACTGAACTCGTATCACATACTATGAGTATAATATACCAATATAGTACTATACTATCATAGTATAACATATCATGTTGAACTGTTTTGGAGTGATGTACTATATTTATTTGGTTAGTGTTTTTTAGGCTGTTGGAATGAGATATGCTATTCATGATCTGTATTTATTGATATTGGTAGTGGTGAGGGAAAGATTCTGGCAACTGAGCCTTTTGACCACTTTTGTCAACCCCAAGAAAACAATTGAAGACCTTTTTATTCTCAATGTCAAACCTTCTGGTTTTTCTACTGAAATTCAAAACAGTCAATACCAACAATAAAACCTTGTACCCCGTCTTTCGCGAGGTAAATCTACAATTTGACTGGACTGCATGCAGTATAAACTATTATAAAATACATTTTTTATGCATCGAGAATTGTCTTGTTTATTCTGAAATGAATATTTCACAGAGAGAAGGCTTCTATTGATTAGGTTATTGAATGTCATTCATATAAAAATGTTGAAAGCTGAAAGTTATACGGTGAAAACCTGCATTTTTTCTTATTTTGAAAAAAAAAATCGAATCTTTGAAGAGCTATATCTCGGTATGCATTCCGTTTAAATAAACGCTTAACCAGTGAAAATCGAAGAAAATTTAATGCTATTTAAGTTTTGTGATAATGTTTTTTTTTTGCTAAAAAGCATCGTTTAAGAGTTATTGGCAAAAAAATGAAAAAAGGTCAAAAATTTCGTGATTTTTAGACTTTAGAAAATTTAGCGATGATAAATTTGGTGGGAAAAATTTGTTTCCTCTATCTTACTACCCAAATAAACAAGTTAAAACAATAAAACCTTCTACCTCACATTTTGCAAGGTAAAGCAATTTTTTTTTTGTTTTACAATTTGACAGGACTGAAAGGTATGCTTCCATCAGAATCAAGAAGCTTTTTGTCTGTATTTAAGTTTACTGCTGTTTGAGAGTCTTAAGGTTTGAACTTGATTTTTGGAGATTTTTAATGATTTTTTTTTTTTATTGATAATATTTTTTTTTATTATTATGGTTCTTATTAAGAACACCAGCCTGATATAATTACCTTTAATGAATGTTATCACTAATTCCTAATTAGATTCTTCACCGTTACCTACCGCGCTAGTTCATTAGCTGTAACATATGCGGTAGCAGGTTCTGTTGCAGCAGGTGTCCAAACTGCCCCCTGTCACTGTTGATGGATGGCATCTTCTGCCAAAACAATGAACTGCACGCTCCTCGCAGATCCTGGAGAGGACGGTCCAGTCTTTTATTTTTTTGGAGGCTGTTTTTGTTCTTGCAAGATATTGGCACCTGGGGTGCTTTATGGGAGCCGACAATGGGGTCCTTCAGAGAAGGACACGAATTTCAGAAGCCTATCATTTCAGATTCATATATAGATAGATGAATACATTTTTAAAAATCTGGTGCGCGCCTCACACGTCTTTCACTTACCACAAATTTAAAAAGTTTTCATTTATTTCCTATGAAAATTCCATTTAGTTTCCATGGAAAGATTAATTTCCATTGGCTAATATAAAAGTAGATTATATCAACTTCAACAATCACTCAAGCTTATGCCTTTTTAATTCTCTCCATTACCTTCTACGACTTTAAATTTAGATAGGTATTAACTTTTCCAAAATCTTTGACTTTCCGGCATATATTATGCACCTATATTACTTCTCTTCTTTCCGAAAATTTGTTTTCACCCTGGAAAAATATTACTCTCTTTTTCTCCTTTAGTTAATTATCAAACTATTTCATAGTTTATATTTAACAAATTTTATCACTACTAATAATGAGAGATGGTTAATTATTTCAAATAAATGTACATTAGGGGAAGCCATTTTTAAAATGAGACAATTAAGCCCACTCAGACTATTTGGAATAGGATAAGACCTAACTGATATTAAAGCATTTAATTGTACATTGACATAACGAGTTCGATAAAAATCGTGGGAACATTTTTCGAGAAATACGTGTAAAATAGACGAGTCGTTGATTTCCAAAATGAACCCTAAACGATTTTTTTGGAAATCGTGGCCTATTTAAAATTTAAATGCTGTTTAATTAATATTAATATAATCAACGATTTTTGGAAATATGTGCTAGACTGATGATTTTTCTTCTTCTTTTCCTTCCTCCTTATGCCTCTGGAGCGTGGAGGTAAGATTTTTCTAATGTATTTAAAAATAAAAAAATGGTTTTGATATCAGAATTGGTATAGAAAATATAGTTTTTCACGGTGCTTGAAAATTTTTTAAAGATAATTAGGATTCATTTTGGAAATAAACGACTCAGATGATATAAAGTGTCACTTCCAGTATTTCGATAACAACGAATAAGTTGCTATAACAGCCCAGACTAATACTTACCTTAAATATGTAATTTCAGTTTCGTACAACTTTTCGATTTTGAGCTAGACTGGCCACACACATATACTATTTTTTTAGACTTGGTTATTGGGACTCAGTTGACCTTAAAACGTGTATTTCCGTTGAAAACTCGAATTCGATATTTTTCATGAGCGCAATACTTTCCTTTATTATATATTTCATATATAGGCAATTGAAAGTAATCAAAATTAACATATTCTAATACTGATACGTAGATGAGATGATTGTGGTAGGTCCGATCTTGAGGATTTCTGTTTCGACGGAATTTGGTGGAGGAAGATTTTCAGGCAAAGACTATTCTTGTATCGGTCTCGAATCCTGGTGAAATATCAAATAATGCATATACAGGCCGTGATACTCTTTTAGTTTAGCGGTTTCTTTTATAATTTAATTATTTCTACGTAAGGTGTTAAAGGAAACCTATTAGAATTTTAGTTTATAATTATTCTCCAAGTTTAAACATTTTTCCATAGTCAATTTTTCGACTTTTCATATAATTGTTAAATGCAATTAGCGGTGTCATTTTTCTGCTGTTCCTCCTAGATCTAAAAAAATGGTATTCTAATTTTATGGTAGGTATACTAATGATAAAAAATTTTAGAAAAACAAAAAGTAATTTCAGATCCTCTCATTCGACAGTATAGTAATGACACCGTTTGGTTGATGCCATCGCTCTAAATTTTGAATGAAAAAAATATCACACGGTCATTTTTCTCGATATTGAACAAGCTTTTGATAATGTTTGGTATTAGTCAATAAATTAATTCAGCCAATAAAACAAGTAACTGTTATGAGATGATATTTATTTAGAAATAGATAGATAGATAGATTATTTATTGTATAAATCAATACATGCTTGTTACATTATCTTGGCATTGGCCTGTGGAGTGATACATTAAATAATATTTATGATAATAAAACATTAAAAAATTAATACATATATATATATATATATATATATATATATATATATATATATATATATATATATATATATATATACAGAATTTCTCTTTTAAAAAATATTTATGAAAGAAAAAAGAGATAAATCTACACATACTTCAGTCATCAAAAAAACAGTTAATACAAGATACATATATATAAATATTCACACGCTTACAATAGAATCATTTTTTTAAATAATATTTAAATAATATCTATAAGTTAGAGTTTATCACTTTATTTGCGTATCATCACTTGAAATTAAACATCAAAACAAGGTGAGACCTCATCAAGAAGTATCGAGCCAGCTAAACTGTAGAAGATTGGAAGTTATTGAAGACTGATGTGAGGAACAGAAATACATGCTTGATTTTATTTATACTATTATAATTTAAGATGTTTTCTAGTGAAGAAAGTTCATCATCTTCAGATATACACTCCTTCAAGAATTGTTCTCTGTATGAATCACAAGAGGAACAGTGCAAAAGAAAATGCTTCAGAGTGTCTTCGATAGGTTTCTGACAAAGTTTGCATGGTTCATAGAACTTGAAGATCAGGCGCTTATTTTTCAGAGGAATCTGCAAGTATGCAGTGCCTGCGACTCTCAACTGGCTTATGGCTCCATGTTTTCGGATATTATACTGTATAACAGATATCCGGTTGAGGATATGTGATGTTACAAATGCTTCTATAAACGGGGTTGTGTGTTTTATTTAGAAATATATTACCTAAAGTACTGTTATAAAAGTCTTGACTTTTATTGGAGGGTGGTGAATGAAGAGGGGCAAAATTAAGCTTGCTCCTCCTAGCAAAAGTCCTATTTTCGGATCTGACAACAATTCTAGATTATCTGCTTCGAGGAAAATATGATACCGACAAAGTATCCATACCGGCACTCAAATCAAGAACTTAAATCAAATATTCGAAACCATTAAGATATAGAAAGGAATGTCGAATCAGTGGAATCAATACCAAAACTAATTGGTATTGAAATGAAAATATCGATACTTTACATGTATTTACTTGCTTATTATACACATTATTTGTAATTTAAACGTACGTAGACTTAAATCCAATAAAATAAATCTTCTTTTTTGAGTCTAAAAAAAGGGGGAAAAATATTAAAAATTATTTTGCGTATTTTGGCGCCCTCTTTTATACTTCGCACTACCCTAACTATACCACTGCTCCCATCTACGTTTCGGTCTACTCTTAAGACGTTTACTCAACGGTTTATTCATTACCAGTTGTTCTTAATCTTTGCCGTCTGATTAACCTGTTAGTGATTCACTCATTACCCATCCCAATAATTACACTCATTTCAGACCGCGTAGCTCTATCGATTATTTATATTCGCTGGGTAAAGTCGCCGTTGTACTGATTGTTAAGCCATCTAAATCCCCCGCCACCTCACAATTCTTCAGGACTAATATTATACTCAATACTACATTTTAAAAAATCTTAATGCAATTTTCTTTTCTTAGCATAAGGGGCTACGTTTCGCTTCTGCGCCACGTTTAGCTTTTGCATCTTCACCCAATAAGACCAAACCATCGGCATGCCCAAGCAAAGGTAGATTGCCACCTTATTCGGTAGGAGTTACCTTCCTAATGACATATTATAACGCCGAATAAAATATGCCGAGGCTATCCACCCCATCTTCAGGGTCCTCCAAATAAACACAATACATTATCAATTCTTGCACAATAACGCTAACAAGCAACTACATCCACTAAGACAGAGTTAGTGCGATAATAGACAAAGGCAATAATATAACTCTATTAGAATCCTCATTATATATCTAAAAAAATTGTAAATATTGATCTTACATATATGTTATATATAATATAATGACTGTGAGCAATAATATAAGAATAAAAAAAAATGTATTCCAATAGATTAAGATAATAACTTTTTTTAAGGATATAGTTCCGTGTTATCAAACATTATTGTACAATAATTAATAATGTATTGTGTTTATTTAGAGGACTCTTAAGATGAGGTGGATACCCTCGAAACGTTGGTGATGTATTAATAAGAAATATACAATAAAGGACGAGCGGTTCACAAGTCATTTATAAATTTTATACTTTCTTTAATAATAAAATTATTATCATAGAGAATCTCCTTTTTTAAACTTGATCTAATCTCAATCTTTTTGAAATAATGATTAACGATTCGAACTTAATCAATTCCTTTGAATATGCAAATTCTGACTAGATTAACTAAGTTCTTTCCCATTCCCGGCTCAACTTAAATATTAGGAGTGCTCACAATCTTATTTAGCATGCTAAATTCAGGATTGTGAGCGGGCCAGTGTAAGTACTATCGTATCTTGCTGGATAGATGGAGTGACGCTGTCTGTGATAAGATGGTGTAATTTTATTTTATTTAACTGAACTTATTTTTATGAGACCTTTACTATCAAAACCATACTGTTTTACTGAGTTGACAAAACAACATGGCTGCCATTGAGCAGAATGACACCGCATTTAGTATACGCTCAGGTCTGCTATTTGACATGTTTTCTACTGTGATATTGAGCATGCTACTGTTAAAATTCGACGAATAGCACGCATTAGCATGCTAAATAAGGTGGTGTGAGTACCTACCCTAATTATACAGATTCTGGCTCTCAATTGAATCATACAGCTTGATGAAATCGATTAGAGTTAATGAACCACACCGTTATATTTCAACATTTTTTCTAATAATTGCCGCTGTGTATATATTTGGCCAACTGCAGAACGGTTCCATCATATACCCCTTGTTAATCTCCGATTCTTTCCTGGGGCTATTCCGTGATTCTTCTAGTTAGGATTTTATTTTCTATGTCTCTTTTGTGAATCGGAATTACCGATTATTTTTTCCATTCGTCGATAATTTTTTTGTTTTCCCACATCATTTTGATGTGTCCATTAAAAATTCCCGCTTCCCCACACGCCTTCTATTAGTTCTCTGGGAATATTGTAGGTTCCCACTGCTATTGAAGATTTTAACTTTTCGACTTCCTGCTTACTGGGTTTCTCAATTAACGGTTCAGCACTTTGGTACATAGAAGGATGGGATTGACAATTGTTTTCTTCATTTAAAATACTGTCTATGGATTTTTAAGACATGTTTGATATGACTGCCAAATCGGTCAGGATTTGTTAATTGTTCATTTCATTTCAAAATCGATATCAATGTTTCAAAACATTAGGCAAAAACTTTGTATTGGATGTTATAGGTATTTATTTCGGACAAAATCTGCAAATTAATGTTTTATATATATATTTTCCATTGATAATTAGGAGCATATAGTAATTAACTGTTCTATAGGTAAATGAAAAATTTTATTAAACGATGCTTTTGAATAGGACGCTACGGTACTTAAAATAAGTACGATAAATAAAATTCGTTGGAATTTATCTTAATCGTTCAGTTTTGACACCATTCTTCAAGGTTTGTAATGTGTGACTAACTGTATTGTTTCAGATGTAATAAATGGATCGTTATTCACTGATCGAACGCGTGCATCACTATTGTATGTGGTAAGGCTAAAAAAAAAAAAAAAAAAAAAAAAAAATAATAATAAGAGGAATTTAGTCTTAACTTTATTAACGAAGATAACGAAGGGATTTAAATATATTTTATGTAGTTATTTTGTTGAGAAGCAGGATTCATATAGTAGTTATATAACAACAACCCAAAGCATTAATGACTAACCTTGAAAAACAAAAACGAGACAAAAATATTTGTGATGATCGTCATAAACAAATTGAAAGACAGTAATATAAAGTCTTCTTACTCATGGACAAAATTACACCAGCCTATTTTTGTTAACCCTCCTCGAAATCCTTTCAATCGACTCCGTAAATAATTTTCTCCCTACTTTAGAAGATTGGGAAATTGAATTGATTAGGTTTAGCTAACTAGCCCCTTAATTCATCTGTCAGCTTTAATTTACAGGATGGGCCTGAATAAAGAGCGATTTTGAAAATTCTGTAAAAAAAATTATATAAATTGTTTTAAATTATATATTTTTACCACCTTAAATGTAAGTTTTAAAAATAACTCCAGTAAGATGACGTCCGTTCAGGCGTAGACATTTTTTCTGGCTAGACTTGAAGTAATTCATCATATTTTTATCTTTTAAGGATGATGCTGTATATATCGTTGTGCAAAATCCGTCTAATAGTTATGTTGGAAATTCCAAGTTTGACGGATTTTACAAAACGATAAACGCCATCTACTTTACAAGATAAAAGTTTGATGAATAACTTCAAGACTAGCCTGAAAAATGTCTACGCCTGGACGGACGTTATTTTAGTGGAGGTATTTTTAAAATTTAGTTACATTTACTTAATTTTCTTTAAGGTGTTAAAAATACAATTTAGAAAAAATCGATGGAATTTTTTTAAAGACTTTTATTTGTTCTGCCCCACCCTGTATAATACACACTTTCAGTGACATTAGTTTATTATCTCTCTCTTTTTTAATTTTGAAAAATTTAGACGTTTCGAAAGACATTTACGGAAGTAAACTACATCTAATCACAAGTGCTTAATAATAATTTTTATTTTAATTATAAAAATGCCTATTTTCTCTCAAGGTGTATGAAAGTGGAGGATGAAGCCAGAACCACCTGCAGTTTTTAGGTAGGAATTGGAAGCTCTATTAAAAAAACCCGAAAAACGGTAAGGAATAGAAGTGGAAGGTGGTATATAGTAGACGGCTGTCGGGAACTGGCCCCAAGTTATTAGGATTGCGGTGGGCAGTATTTTATAGGAGGGCCTGCCGAAAGTGAGCTGCCGGGGGCACACCCCCTGGGGGGCCGAAGGGGTGGGGGCAGCGGGGCTAATTACGATATTAGCTCGTGGGGGGAGGCAGGCGAGGGTAGAGGGGGCGTGGGAAAGGGCGTCGACGTCCCTGATTGGTCGGCCAGCGGCCAATGACTGGCGGTGGGCGTGGCGGAAGGCGGCTACCGTGCAGTTCCCACACAGAGATAATTGGGCCTCCGCAATTACCCGCTACCCAGGGGAGAGTCTGGCAGTCTCTACTCAGCTCCCGCATCGGTAACTGCCTACCCCCACCACTCCATCACTTCGTCTCTGTAGCCAGCGATCAACTCTAATTATACACACAAATCTCTGTCCGTCAGTACCATCACAACAACAGGTAGTCACTTCTTATATACTATATTATATTATTTCTATGTATTAATCCAATATCTAGATAATATATAAGAACGTTCTATATATGCCATTCAATATACTGTAACTATAATATTGTCTTTACTCTATAAGTATTACAAAACTCTTAGGTAAGTTACCTATTTATTGCTAACGCAGTCTCGTCCATATCATTGCCACTCTTATTTTTTAGTAAAAACCAATTTTATTTAAAGAAGCAAACCAGTTTTTCTAATGGCAAGTGCCTGAAAGAAATTTCCATTTAATGACAGTGTTCCTATTCCTTGACGTATGCCACCATTATGTATATATATATATGTTCAGAAAAAAGTGAGAAACTACGTAACTCAAAAACGGTTGGATTTAAAGTTATTTTATTTTTGCGTAAATTATACGCACGGAAATTAATTTTTTTTACTCTGTAGTATATTGCTACCAGAGTATATACTACTAAAAATACACCTCAATATAATAAAAGTTTAATTTTGTATAAGTTTTTAATCTGTTTTTAAAAAGTTCGGATTTGACAGTCACATTGTTTCACACTTACTCGACGATATATCGTCGTTACCGTCTTGAAACCTCCTATGTGTCGAACACATGATTTTACAAGACAAACGAAACTCCGTTTTATAAGAAATTTTATAAAATCTAATTTTATAAACTAATTATCCAAGTAAATACTGTGTTGGTGATAATAATACCTAGATGTTTCATGAGTAAATTCTAGAAGTATTTGTTGTAAATGGGATAAACACTAACTGTAGGAAAATTATTTTTGATCAATTTAAATCATGTTAAGATTTCGTAACATACAAGTACTTTTCACGAGGACATAGAAGTTAAAATCTTGTTTCTAATAAAATCAAAATCACAAAACTGATTTTTTTGTCACGTAGGAAGTTTCATGGTGTCAAAGGCGAATTATTCATATTTTTCGTCAATATTAATTTGCAGGTAAGTTACCATAAATCTCTCATATCTGTCTCACAACTATATAATTTTTACTTATGAAAACAAATTTTAGAATGTCACAATATCTGAATTGTAATATTTAAACTAGAAATGCCAATTTTATTTTAATCAGTAACTACTTGAAATACGAGTGCTAAAATGTAACGTCTCAGATTTTTAAATTAATGGTATTATTCTGTCCTCACTTTTTTGTGAAAACCACTTTAATTTTTGAAAAATACCAGTCCACCTAATGACAACTGCTTGCATCAAATATCCACAAATCTCTGATTTTTTATTACAGTGTTCAAATTCCGTAAAGTGCGCCATCTTATATTTATCTTAGACAAGATTGTGAACCCACGTAACTAGTCATTTTAGTTATGGGTTAATTCTATTCACAACAATTAATTTTTTCTACTATATATTACTTGTTCTAATACACATTATTAAAAAAAAAAATCCCAATATGATAAAAAACTAATTTTTTAAATGTTTTTTTATCTCTTTGAAAAGTTTAGGATTTAACGATTACGTTGTTTCACACTTTTACCGACGAAATGTGCTATGGAATATCCCCATGCTATAAATTTGTACGTCATAGGTTCTATATTTAAGCCCGATTTTGCTGATTTTGATTTTAATATCGTATATGCATTATTCTGGCCATATTTTCAGAGTATAAGTTTCGAAAATATGGTAAAAAGGTAGTAAAATATGCAATACTTCGAATATAAAGATTGGCCACTATCGACAACAAATGCTTCTTTTTGGACTTCTTTTTGCTCTCCCTAAAAGTTTGAAAAGGTAACTTACGACCACTTTACCTCTGAGGTACAGAATGCAACTCTAAGAAACTATTCAAAAGTACCCTCAAAGAAATAGTAAATTTAATTCCTATAACTTTTTATCTTTCAAACTGATCATTCTTAAAAAGGATGATATTTCGACAATATTAACTTTCATGTAAGTTATAAATATCTCCTATCTGCCTCACAACTCTTTAATTTTTCACTTATGAGGACAAATTTTAGAATGTCACAACGTTTCAGTTGAAATATTTAAACTAGAAATGTCCAGTTCATCTTAAGCCAATTTTATGATTTTATTTTTATCAGTAGCTACTTGAAAGACGAGTATTAAAATGTACCTTCTCAGATTTTGTTTATTAATTACGTAATTTTATAATACAATTTGCTTATGAAAACCGATTTTAGAATGTCACGACGCTTCAGTTGAAATATTTAAACTAGAAAAGTCCATTTCATATGTCAATTTTATGATTTTATTTTTATGAGAAACTATTCGAACGACGAGTGATAAAATAGAACTTCTCAGATTTTCATTACTAATGACATTATTCTGTCCTGATTTTTTATTACGCAATTAACTAATGGAAACCAATTTGAAATTGCCACATTTCAGTTGAAATATATAAACTAGAATGCCCAGTTCACATGCCAATTTTATGGCTTTATTCTTATCAGTAACTATTTGAAAGGCGAGTGATAACGTTTTACTTCTCAGAAGACGCTATTTTTTCGTAAAGTTCTGTTATACTTGTACATAAGTTATATTTATATATAATCAGATATTTTTGAGATACAACTATGTTATTAACTTTACCTTAAACATCATAATATACAATATATTGATAATATTTAGCATATACAGGCCACATTTAAACACATGAAACGTCAAATCAGTCTATCTCATGAACTTTCATATCACTTTTTACCCAAACGCATAAAATAATAACATAATGGCTTCATATATTGCCAGATATAGTTCATATGATATTTCACTGTCGTATTCTCATTAAGTACTACTCAGTTTTTTGGTAAATTATTCACTCTCACATTGTCACACTATGTTATTATTTAATAATTTTAAAACTCAGATTCAGTATGCCAAAATAAATATTTCGGTTGAAATATAGTTTTACTGCTGAAGTCATAAATACTTCATGGCCCATTTAAGATTGTATTTTATCATTCACGACTCGCAAGATATCCACTAGGAATGGCTACATACGAGTTTAGTTCTCAGATTTTTATTTAATGACATTCTGATTTCATAACAACCCATGTCATCTTTTCTATCATACAAAAGTATTGGATATGTTATAAAATATGTTTCTGATATTGTCATTTAATTTGTCGAAATTTCTAAACTCTATAGTCAAGTATTAATTAGGTTTCATAACATAATTCAACTCATAATCTTAATTAAATCATATATTTTGAAATTGGAACCAGTTTCGTAACAAGCTTTTTATATTCAGAAAACTAATTTTTAAATTTAATTTAATTTATCTCTTGTCAGTTTTTATGAGATTGAATATTTACTTATGTTTATTTAAAATATGTGCTTTTAGATTAAATCTAACTTTTTCCTAATATATTATCAGATATGTTTTCTGTACATAAAAGAAAGATGTTAATGACGTATCACGTACCAATTCATCTAGATTTGATAATAGGTAATTTCAAAACATATACAATAAGTATTTTACTATCGACTTTTTTTTCTCGATATATCATTCTTGTTTTACATTTAGGAAAGTCATATTAGATTATATTTATTTCATTTTATCACTTGACAGTAGTTTCAGTATAACGTACATAAATATCAGTAATTAAGTCCGATTTTGTATTTAATATAATATCAATATTGATACAGATTTTGGAGAACATTAATTTATCTTGACAGAAGTTTTATCAGACTCATTCTTGAAAGAGTGCTTGAATTAAATCTAACTTTTAAATTACATATTTTTCTGTTTCTGAAGTTCTGAGATATATGATTTTTAAGATATATGCTTGTGTATGTCAAGTACTATTGGTTTACAACAAAAAATTCTTGATAGTAGTTTTATATTTTAATCAGTTCTTAATAACATCGTTGTTTTGATCAAAGATTATTCATTTTTTTTAATGGAATCATTTCGATCTTGTACGTAGTATGAATACATGTTATTTATTTATTGTCATCTATATTTTACATCCATAATAAACATGTTTTCAAAAATATAGGTTGTATATACGTAAATTAAAAAAAAAAAATTAAACCTGAATTTAATTTCTAATTAAAAAAAGTAGTTATTATAGTTTATCAATAACTTATCTTGTTAAAACATTTTAATTATAATTAATATGCATAATCATGTTTTAATTGATTTTTTTGAAATTGTACCATCTTATAGAAATCATATTTTTTTAAATATATCATAAACCTTCTTTTTTTTTATAAGAAATTTATTTTTTTGAAAAATAATACAAGCTACCACACTCAAGAACAATATGTATTAGGATTTTAAGTTCCCATTGAAGAAAAATAAAATGAAATATTTAGAAAAATTAAATAAAAATAAGTAAAATGATGGATTTACATCGCAAATATAGATGAATTAAATAATACCAAAAAAAGTAAGCAACCAAGTTAAATACAACTAAAGGTATATTAACATAAAATATTCATTTTTGAAATTAAGAAAATATTTTATGAAAGTCATTCTATATGTTTAGCTTAAATCTAGCTCTGCCATTACGGTTTTAATATATCGTAAAAAAAAAATCATGATTTTTACTTCTTACTGCCAATAAAATATATTCAAACCTCTGAACGAATATAGTATATTTATTCCAAAGCATTAAAAACTGGTTTCTTATATCTTTGAATATATCATTATGATTCATAGTAAATTTCCGAATTACTGTATACTAGTATCAGAAAGTACAATTCCATTGAATTTTATTCCACATCTGACTGGCTCGTGAAGATCGTGTGGCCTTTAGGTTCTCCAAGAGGCCACAAGTCTCCTGTCTTGTATTGTAACTGCAATTATATATTGTATATTAATACATTGAAACATTGTATAGAATAATGTTTATTTGAATTAGAAAAAAAAATTCAAGAGAAACAATTGATCTAACAATACTCCCTAAAAGCATTAAAGCTGTTGTTTTCAGGTTTTATTCTAGCTAATAAATTTTTGTTCTTATTTATAAGTCTGAAGACTGTTTTCCATTATTTTTTATAAATTATATAATTTCAGAGGTAAAATCAGTCAGTTCTCACTGCACATACATTATATTTATCTTAAAAAAATGTTCTGACATGAGATAATTTAATGAAAATAATTTTGATTATCTGTAAAGTAGAGTTTACTGATTTAACAATTCATTTTCGTAGTATGCCATAAAAATATAAAAAATAAATAAGAGATGAATAAAAATAAATAAACAAAAATACTTGTTAAATATACTGGTCAGATTGGGCCATTACCAATGTATTAAGAATTATTTTGGTTACGATTTTTCGTTCACTATAAGAATTATTAAAGGATATTATTTGTTAATTGATATTTAATTTTTTTAAAGATTTTGGAGGCAGTCTGTCACAAGCCTAAATATAATTTTTATATATAATAGTAAATAAATTCTTTAAAAAAATAAATATATTTGACCATTTTTAATCGCCTAAAGTAAATTGTATTTTTTTCTTCATCTAATATGATACTGTAGGTCTCGAAATTCATTAAAAGAGTTTTCCTATTGTAACTAAAAAAAAAAATGTTTTTTTAATAGAACTTTGATACCAGTAAAATAATAATAATAATAATAATAACAATAATAAAATAAAATCTAAACTGACCACTACGCCACAATTCAGGCATCAATTATTTAAATTTGGTTTGGTATACAGATGAACTGTATAATTTTGGATGTTTTCGTTTTAATTTTTTTCTAATATATTTTTTTAAAAACAGCACTTTTTTTTGTCAAAACTTCTTTTCCTGAAATCTCTGAAATTATTTCTCAATGTCAGAAACATTGAAAAAAAAGCTTTAAGTTAATTAAAAAATACAGTGTCGTTCAAGCTTGTATCTTTTTTTTTTTTTTTAAATAGAGAAAGCATCTAATTTTGTTTTATAATTTTCAATGTTCTGTCACAAAATGCGTCATTAAATATTTTTTTTTGATAAATTTTTTTTTAAACTTTAAAATACTTCTAGAATTTTTCTAGCAGAATTATGATTATTTTTGAGACCTATGACATCATATCAGATGAAGAAAAAATTATAATTTTCTTTGGAAAATTAAAAATATTTATTTTTTTGAAAATTTACAATTTTTCATTTTATAATTTCACTTTCTGTAAATTAATATCTAAACATTTTTTGATACAGTCCAAAAAAAAAGGTCTAAAAAGACTATTTTTTACTAAAGGCATAAATCATTTAAAATGATATTACCAAAAACATTTGCCTGTTTGATGCGAATATTTTTTTATTTGTTCATGTATTAATTGTGAGACAAATAGGTTGTATGACTTAGTAAAATTGAAATTATCATAAGATAAGTTATAAATCAATTTTGAAAATTATCATTAACTTTGTCAAAACTGTCAAATGAAAATAAAATATTTGACAATTTTTAAATATTTTTTTATCTATCTGGGAGCCTTTATTATCGAAAATTATAATTTTATTTTCATGAATTATTTTATAAATATAAAATAGAGAATAGATTCTAAAAATAAACAAGATTAATATGCATAGTAAATGAGAAAACAAGTAACTAAAACGGACATTTAAAATACATGTGATTGGCAAATTCTATGTTATTTATTGGTTGATACGATCGAAAAACAAAAAATAATTTATGATTTAATACTAAACCATATACTTATGACACAAACTATATTAATTAATCATTTTACCGAATGTATACGTTGTCGATTCTGAATGGTATAATTACTAGTAAGGAAATGAGATGGTCATAAACTAACGGAATACTTGCATGGCAAATGTGTTTGGAATAATAAATATTTCCAATACATAATACATAAGGCTACGCAACTTGCTGTCAAATAGATTTTACAGCCTCTTCTTAAGGGTATAGTCATCCCAACTGGAGAAAGGCAAAAAGATTAAGCGTGCAGTTACGACCAAATCAGCCAAAAAAAAAAAAAAAAAAAAATACAACAAAAAAAGCCCACGTTCATTGATTATGCAAAACGGTCGCTTGACGTGTGTCGAGCAACTAACTGCACGTGTTAATTTAAGATTTTATGCATTTTATGAGCCTCAGGGGTCATAAACATGCAGATGAAACAAGGTTTCGAGAATGATCACGCCGTTTTTATGGTTTTATTATTTTATATTTTTTAATTTGTTCATTCAGGATACCTCTCGAATACAGTTATTCTTTGTAACCTTTTAGTTGTATCTTGGAAATTTATTTTTCTATAATTATGAAGTATTTGTACCGTATCTAAAAATAATAACCGAGCAAACAAATAGTAATAAAGTTTTTTTTATTTATTAATTTTTTTTTTAACAATGATCATATGGACTTTTTGTGATTTCACATAGAAAAGTGCATCTTTAGTGGACAAAAATCAAAATATTTTCTAAACAGACCATTAATTCCTTCCATTATCCTCTTCTTTGTGAGTAATGAAATGGCCAAACTTTCATAATTAATTCTTTTTGAGGTATCCGCTTCATTAGTTACAATTTATTTAATCTAAAAATTGTTTAAAATATTTACAGTATGATGTGGTTATGGTAGCCCAATACAGTTGGGCAACACGCCTTAAATAATAAATTGTATCTCTATACATTTTCAGACATTTAAATAAATATTTAGGGCAAAATATCAAAAAAATAAATATAAATTATAATTAGATATGACGAAAAGTGAACTGTGCATATTACATCAGGATTTTTGATTTTCAAAAATATCTGATAAAGCGATTTTAAAAACTGGACAAAATAGTTAAATTTTTATTACAAGGCGACGTTTTGGTGTAAACATGTGCGCCAACATCAGGGCTAAAAAATGTTATATATATACCTAAAGAGATAGAAATGAAAAAAAAAATACGTAAATCAAAAGCTTTGATACCTTGGTGAAAATATCACAAAAACTAGAAGAAATATATTGTATATATTTTTTAAATATTTTTTTAGCGGTTTTCATTTAGTTATATTAATTTTTTTTTTACTAAATGCATTCTATCGATTTAACCGAAATGCAATCTCTCGCCAGACTACTTTATTTATTATATTTTCAAAAATATAAATTAAAACCTGTCTAATTATTAAAATTATAGCCAATACTGATAAATAAATAAAACTCTGGAGTAGTATATAAAATATAAAATTACACAAATTTATAAAACTATATTAAACTATAAAAACGTAGCAGTAATTAATAATCCTTTAAAATCTTATTCTGTGGCATTAAGATATTCCATTATTAATTTTTTATTTATTTAGCGACAACTTAATTTATTTTACAAGCACCAAAGGGTTCGGTATTCTTGAATTAACAAATTGGGAGACGGAATGAGATAAAATTAGGCATTTAAAATGCAGATGCCGCTGAGACCAGTGTTTGGTATGCAGAAGATTTAAAGCCCTCCAGGTAGTCTTTGATGTCTCGCACTGGAGTCGGAGTAAGACACGCCGGTTTCTACTGGAGAAAGTCAGCCGCGACTTCAATCCGTGTCATAATCTTGATTCGAATAACTCTTTTTCAAGAAATAAAATTCTACTATAACTGCTGGAATTCTGGACACTTAAGGGGTGGTTTTCGATTCCCAAAATCAGGTCCTGGCAACCTAAGGCAGGTCGTTGTGTTAACGAGGTCAAGAATGCAGGGTTGCGTATGATGGCGTAATCGGGCGAGAGGAGGGGATACGAACCCACGCGTCTTCATTCGCTATCGATTTATAATAGATTTTTTTAAATTATTACAATAAGATATAATTATAATATAGTTAATTCAAATCAGTACATCAAGTACATTAAACATATTATATCAATGAAAAACTATGGGAATGGACAGTTTCCCCAAAATTACAAACAAATATTAGATAAACATAAAGCACTTTCTCAACGAAATAAATGACATCCTATATTATAACCTCTCTCCCCCCTGTAACAAAATACTTTACGTGTTACAGCAATTTGCTTTTTCGGATTTAGGACTACAAAATACTTTATTAACACATATTTTCACCAATGTTACTTCTAAAATGTTTAAATTTGTTAACCTGTGTAATTTAACATCATCTTTATCAAGACTGTCTTTATAAAGTTACTCTCTAATCACAGTTTGAAAAAAGTAATTATGCTTGTCTAACAAATTTATAATAGCTAAACCAACAATAATTTTTTATGTATTTTATATTAATGATGGGAATAAGGAGAATTCTAGTTTTAAATCAGTGGAGTAATTTCTTCCTTAATATCTTTATATCCCTTTATTCTTTTTTGCTACGTCGTTCCACCAACGTTTCGGAGTAATCCCCCATTCTGAAGGTGTTCTTTTTTTTATAAAATCTATACTCCTATTGTCTATCTATATCCATCCCTATTGATTTTGTCTGTTAATTACTTTTATTAATTTTATATTATAATATTTATGTAATATTTTTCACTCCTTGCAATATATTTAAAGATATAAAGCACAGTTTTTATGGTTAAATTAATTGTATTTATTAACAGACAAAATCAATCGTGATGGATCTAGACAATAGGAGTATGGATTTTATAAATAAAGAACATCTTAAGAATGGGGGAGTACTCCGAAACGTTGTTGGAACGATGCAGCAAAAAATAATAAAGGAAAATAAATATATTAAGGAAGAAATTATTCCACTAATATAAACTAAAAAAAGTTTTAATTAAATTATATAAATAATATTTATGCAAAAATGGAAGCATTCAAAGCAAAAAAAAAATAGAAAATGATTGATATATTATTTATTGCTTAATATTGTAATATAATACGGAAGGCTGAAATGAAAAAAAAAAGATAAAGGAATAAAGGTTTAGTGAAGAATAAAGGAGAATCTTTAGAGAAGAGTTTATAAAAAAGGCTGGTAGAAGAGAAGGTCTGATGACGCAGCGCAACTGCGTTACGCAGCCTACTTAACTCAGACCCTGTTTTTTTTTCTTGTCCTCTGGCATCCACCCACGGAACAAACGGCTAATATCTTATTTAAACTACCACAACTTTCAATATTATTGAATCATATTGCTCATTTTTTATGAATGAGAAACATTGAATAGAAAGCTAATAATAGTTAAAATAATAATAAATTTGTTTTTGAGCTAAGTATTTAAACAAAAAATTTAACATTTTTAAAGGCTACTATTATTAATATTACTTTTGATATTTTTATTTTCACAAAATAACTTTCAGATACCTTTGTCCCATCTGAACAAACTCAAAATGAATTGAATGAGCTCTTAAAAGTCTATTTAAGTCTAAAAGTCTAATAAAATCAAACATAGTGACTTCCTTCAAATTGTGATTAGAGAGTAATTTTTTAAAGACTGTCTTGATAAAGATAATAATAAATTAGTTTTAATAATATTATTTTTATACCAGTTAAGTGGCCAAAAATTATTAATATTTTGTTTTTGTATGAATAATTGGAAACATCAAAAGTATTAATGTTAAAAATATTATTTTGTACTTTAGCACATCAAATAAAATATTCTGTTGAATTTTTATTCAGTTTTCATTTTTATTTTTATTACAATTTTTCTAATAATGTACTTATATTTATATTTCAAGAATAGAATAATTTTTCTTATGACCAAGAACGATGGCTTTACTTTTGATGTTTTAAATTATACTACTCATAATGCATATTTGAATAATTTGTATGAATAACTACTAATAAGTATACAGCAATACATAAACAAGTATATGTATATATATATATATATATATATGTATATATATATATATATATATATATATATATATAATATATTTATATATACATCAAGGATACTTTAATAAGAAAAGAAAAGTGAACTATAAAAATGTAGAATAAATGTTTTTCATAAAAAAACAAAACAAAGTGTTTATTATAATTATAATACTGACGAGATTAGAAGGAAATAGAGAAAAAAATACAATTATAATCATGTGTTCAAAACATATAAGGTACCTAATGATCATATAAATGAGTTAATAAAAATAATTAAATAATAACATAACTCATTGTCAGTTAAAAATGAAAAAATAAATAATTGCAAGTTGTATTTTAATCTTTTATCAGGACATTTATTATCAGGACTTATTAAATGTGAATTTTAAATTTATTTTTACAATTTTTATTTTATTCTCAAATGTAATAAATACAATTTAATTATTTTAATGATCATTATACAGAAAACTTTTTAGTAAATTACTTTACACGATATGGATTGAAAATTTTAACAGGTCTTTGAACAATCAGATATCCATTTATTTAATTATTTTTTAAACTTTATTTTGATTATGGAATTTCATATATTATCATTTGAAAGGTAACTAAATTCCCTAAAAAAAAAAAAAAATCATCGGTTCTTGGACTGATATTAGCAAAGATAATACCATATTGGATTTCGTAGACATTTTTCTAGACCCGTTTACTTTTTTCTAATTTTTCGGATAGCTCGAAAACTATATATTTCCCGAATGCTCAATTCAAAGATAATTAAGTGGTCTAGAAAACTAAACCTAAAAAAAAAAAAAATTCTCATCGGACCAAAATTAGCGAAGATATAGCAAAAAAAATTTGTGTTGAACTTAGCAACCAAAGCGAGGAAAGTCGTGATGGACACACCAGATATTTTACTATTAATTTTACTTCCTTTTCAATGATCGAGTATTGCAGTTTAAATTGCCTAACCTTAGTGCAAAAGACTTTTCTGTTATATTCATTAACATTTTCTTGAATGAAATTTCGAAATTATAACCATGCAATTTTTTGTATCTATTTTCTATTAAAATGTAAAGTTATTGAAAAAATCAGCGAATTAATAAGAATGAATTGATTAATATATATGCATATTTACTTATATTATAATGTGTTATTTTTTCTCGAGAAAAAAATTATAAACAACATTTTGAACTGAATCCGTTCCTACTTTACGTTATGTGTATCCTTATGGTTCAGTTTGCATACATTTGAATCAATAATAGATGAAATATAGAGGAAATAGACGAGAACAATACGGTTTCTATTTTATACTCAATTATTGTCTTTCAATATTTATTGTCTCTTATTGTAAAACTTCCGCTCATTGTTAAGACGTTTGATAAATATATGGCAATATCACTTCAGATGGTTGAAAAGGATTTTATTATCGGCGGTATTATTTTTATTTTTTTATTTATCCCGCACAGTTATAAAATATAATTGCAACAGGAGTTGATTGATAGAGTCGGGATAGTGGTGAATAAAATTTGACATTTTGTTTGAGTGGAATATTTCCTCCGGGAGATTTTATCTGTCCATTGCTAATTGTAGGGCACCAACGCGGCGGGGTGTCCCTCAAGCCGTCTTTATGGCTTGAATCTGATTATGGTAATGTAGCAAAAAAAAAAAAAAAAAAGAAAAAAGAAACATAACAGAGGATGAAGAAAAGAGGAGAAAAAAAAATTCGGCGTTTAACGAACCCACGTCTCTGAACGCGGAATCCGTACGGACGACCTTCCACGCTTTTCATGGTTTCGACACCTCCGCAAAAAAGTTGGTTTAAAAAAATTTAAATACCCGGAGAGCGATTTCATTCATTGGATTCAACTGGATCATTCAGTGAACATAATATTTTTTTTCTTATATATGACACCGTATCTCTGGTGAAGTACTCAATATGTTGGTTGGTTGTTACGATGTTTTAAGGCGCAATACAAATATTATAACAGCAAGTTATTAAGTTGCATTATTAAATACACAACAAGTAAAAAAAAAAAAAACTGTTTTGATTTTAGTTAAATTGTAATCTGTATATATAAAAATTCAGCCTGCGTATGCTTGTGCTCGCAAAACTCGAAAAGTAGTCGGTCGATTTTGATGCGGTTTTCACTATCGTTTAAGGAATTTCTTCAGGAAGGTTTATATGCATTAAATTCTTCGAAGTGCTACCCTCAAGAAGAGAAATGGGAAGAAACTATAAACAAATAAAAAAAAATAGGTAATTTTGTAATCGTCATGAAATTATTGTATCATTTGTTAATAAAATCAGGGAAAAAAACTTCGAAAATGTGAAGCTTCATTGCCGTTTTGATAAATTTATTATCATTCTGAACTTGTTCCTAGAAAATGTCTCTATGAAATAAGACGAATTCTTAAGAATGCAGTCGATTACGGAGGAACATTTTCACCTCTTTAGCCTTTGAATATTTACAGTCAACATTTTTTTGGTAACATATTGTTTCGTTCTGGTAATACCTCCTCCTTCCCCTCTCCTCCCTCCAAAAGTACTAATAATTTGCATAAGGGTAAGTGCCTAGAGAAAATGTTTTCAGAATTCAAGTTTCAATTTGAAAAATATTAAAGAAATATTACTTGATTAAAAAAAAAAACATTGTTTTTTACAATAAAAAAATATATATATATAATATAAAAAATGATTTTTTTGTAAAAAAGGTCGTTTTTCTTCCTTTCCTTTCATTCCACATGTGACGAATTCTACACAATGCAGTCGATTATCGAGAAAAATGTTCACCCCTTTGCCGTAGGAATATTTACAGTCAAAATTTTTGTTTCGTTGAAAGTTCTGGTAGTCCTCCCCCAGAGAGTTCATAGAAACGCTTAAAAGAGTCTAAATGCCTTTAGAAAATGTTTTTAGAATTCAATTTTCAATTCATTCTTTAAAAATATTAAAGAAATTGACTTAATTAAAAAAGCACATTTTTTACTGATAACCTGTCGTTTACAATAAAAAAAATTATTTTTCCTTTCATTCCACATAGCCACGGTAAAGTAGGGTATTGGATCGAATGATGTGTTTCTTCGGTGAATCTATGTTCGCTATAATACTTTTATTTACTTTAACATTCATTTCATATAGCAATAAGTATGATGAAATGTTCATTATATAAATAATGTGTCAAAAATAATATAAAAATCAAAGTTAAACATAAATCGTTTTGCACAAACTTTACAGTGTGATGATGAATGATGATAAGAACAATAGTTCTGTCTTTTTTTACTTAAATTATCTTTTAAAAGTTAAACAAAAAAAAAACAAAAAAAAAACTTGAAATTCTTTTCACGGGCAACGCCGTGCGGGTACCGGACAGCTAATAGTTATATATAAGCGAGTTTTGAATAAAATTACCTCGACTAAATCTAAACAGATCTTTAATGTTCAATGCACTTTTGTTTCCTGTGGGTATTACTTATAATCAACTAGAAAATAATATTACATTTATTTGAATGGTCATAATTTGACCACTACCGGTAGAAATAGGTACTCACTTACAAAATGTCGCCATGATTTCTTTTGAAGAGGTACATATTGAATATTATAAATGTTAGTTTATATATGTATTTTATATAAACACTTGGTTTTAAATCAATTAAAATAGCCTGCTGTATTCGTCATTGCTGATTGGGCGCAAGAACAGTGACTCATCGCGAAGAATCATTAGAGAATTTTGTTAGTCATGGAACTAATGATATTTTAGGCTCCATTTTTATTTGTTTTATTTTGAATAGAGTTTTATTTTTTGATTTTTTTTTTTTTTCTGTTAAAAGAACATTCTACTTAACATTTTGAAATGTTACAAAAATTAATTATAACGATATCTTGATATCTGTAGGATACGTTGGAATCGTAAGATTATTTATATTTTTTAAAAAGAAAAATTATAATTAATAAAAATTTACGAAATTATTCGAATTTCATTATGGCGAGTATTTTAGAGTGGTTGACCTTACTCGGAAAATATCTTATTTAAATTTATACTGTCATACTATCCTTGCATAAAACTAATCCTTGCTTTAAATAATTAAAGTTCAGATTGGAGACAAGTATGATAGCTTATTTTTAAAATATTCAAAGTAAAAGCCTCAAATAACTTAGGCTAAAGCACATTAACCTGACCACGACTCGCCGATTTAGCCACCATGAGTTCTGAAATCGGACTGTTAAATTACACAAGTCTTACGAAATAGTTTTATAGTTGCTATATTTATAGCAATTCAATTTACTTTGTATTCAATCTACAAATATACGATGTATTTACAAATGGAATGCAGACTAGAACACTAGGTTATATTCTAGAAAGTTATAATCCTGAAAGATGAAATACTTAAATGAGCAAATTGCCAGCAGTCTTGAAATTTTTCTTATAAATACAAACCGCTGTAGCTTTCGACCAGTTGAAGATAAATGGGTACGCAAATATATATTTCTTAAGAAATTTTGATACTCTACAACTTTCATCCCGTCAATGTTTCTGTAAAATAAGAGACTTAGAAGAAAAAAGGGCAAGTTTAACAAAACAAATTCAGTCGAAACATCTTTTTTCAAAGGCTATCCACTTCCTGTACATTGCACCGTTTCCGAGTTACCTATAAGCCAAGAACCGAAACAAGGAACTTTCAAACCTCCCGCCAACTATTTCAGATATTGTTCATTTTTACCGATGAACATCGCGGTAACAATAACAGATAGAAACAAACTTTTACATGCCAATGTGTAGAAATTTTAATCTTCTTTCACTTTTCTTATGGTTATATTTTCTGTGCGATGCACCGTTTTCGAGTAATAAGTGAAAACCCGAAAAAAGGGACCTTTAAACCACTCCTTCATCCCTCACCGCTCCGAAAATCAATGGAACTTAATTATACATTGTTCAGGGGATCTAACCCTACATATTGCCGGAACTATTCGAAGATTTTTTATTAAAAAGGGATTGTGGTTAGTAGAGATGTATTTTTATTTACTAATTGTATTTTATTTGTTTAATATTAATTTTAATCAAAAAGCAACCTTTCGTTTCGATTCTACCATAAATATATCTATCTTACAAACAATTTATTTCATCAGTTGTTTTCTTCAAAGGGCTCTAACCATATCAATTGAGGTACTCCATACGAGAAGGACGAATCCCCCATGTCTCCAATTTATATATATATATATATATATATATATATATATATATATATATATATATATATATATATATAAATAATTTTTTATTAGCTTCTATTTAACGTCACTTCGATTGCCAGAGCCACTTAAATTAGACAAATCATGTTTATTTTCTTGAGATAACTGAGGGTTTTCTGAATTCCTTAGTTCTTTTTGTATGGAGTTAAATAATATATATTGAGGACGTATCTTTCGTTTTTCGACAAAGGAATACAGGCTCGTACGGAGAAATAAGATTAGGTTATTATTTAAGTTTCTATAATCGTCGCAAGTTTTAAGGATAAGAATGGAAATTAGATCTAAAATTGTTATTAAAAATACAAAACTTATATTAGTAGGTACTACTACTTTCGGGAGAGAAGGGGAATATATCCCCTTAACCCTCCTTCCCCCCTGCCTACGCCACTGTAGGCATACATGCTGTATGGTTAGAGATGTGTTGTAACAGATTTGTAACGCTGGTTGATGTAACTCTACAGGCAAGTGGAGATGGATCAACGTGTCCGATCCTTAACCTGCTTATGATGGAGGATTCCTTTGATATTTTTCTTTTGGTGGACATCCGAGTATAATTGCAGTCTTCGATTGAGCGGAGGAGCTTTATTGGTACACTATCCCATTCCTCATTCCAAGTTTTCAAAGCCTTTCTTAGTAATTTCGTTGTCCATTTAGTTAAAAAAGTGGATCGTAAAAGGATACAGGGTGACTTTTTGCTCATGCTTTCGTTCCCTCATCGGATCACTCATTGCCTATTTGTGAAGGAACCCACGACAGTGTCGATTTCTTGCTACTTGGTTTTAATGTCGCGCTCATGATCTGAATTTTTGAAGTAAATTATTTTTGATCCATTGATTTTCCAGCTCTTTTATAATGGATATGAAGTCAGCTACAATAATTTATTTTGCAATATTGAAATTTTCCAAGACAATACTTTCTATATTGTCAATGCATTTAGTATTACTTTTTTATTAATTTCTACTGGCTTGGGTTACCACACAACGCCCCACACCATTTTCTGATTTAGATCCGTCAGTAAAAATTATTTCATGATTTATATTTTTCCACAGGTTTATTTTATCTAAATCTAATTATTTCTAGAGGAGTGTTTATTGGAAATTGATGCAGGACTTTTTCTTGAGCTCAAAAAAAAAATAGCATACTTTTCTCAAAATCAAACATGCTCTAATTGCTTTATGTAAGCCCTCAATTTCTCGTTTTGAATAACTTTATTTGATTAACTTTATTTGTAAGTATCTGACGCATTCGGATTTATCCTAAATAGTCTTACGAACTCATGCTACAGCTTGAAATTAGAAGACATGGAAGAACCATTGCAATAACTTTCCATCAATACCTAACTTGTAGTAACTAATATTTCTCAGATCATCCGAAAATCCATCTCTATCCTCAAACAGCTCCTAAGATTTCGTGATTCGTTTTCCCGAAGAACTTGTCATCCTCCGGTATTCTTCCTCATTCTTCCCCTCTTTGACTGCGGATGCTTAGTGTATTGAGGGTTTTCTGGCGTGTAAGAAATGAGGCAGAAAATATCAATGAATTGCTCCATTAGATTCATTTTCGATGTTCCCAGACGCTCTCACATCTCTCACTGGTATTCCGAATAAGGGTGGCTTTATTCAAATTTCCGTCGGCAATACCTTAAGAATTAAAGATCTTCCTGTATTCTTGACCTCCTCGCCATGCATTCATCCATCAAGGTCTTAAATACAAGACCTCAACCTACTAGTATGTATATCCCTTCTGAAGAACTCCTTCCTTTGAAATATCTCTTATCATTCATACTACCTTGTTCTGGAATTCCCTACCCATCTCCATTCGTCAAGCTTCCTCCCTAACCTCATTTAAACACTGTTTATTTCTCCACTTTTTCAATGACCAATCTTCCGCATACGTGTAAAGAATAAATATCTATGTACGTTTGTACAAGTATGTAAATATGTAGCTATTTGCAATTTTTCATTTTATTTATACAATTATTTATTATTAGTCTCTTAGTTTAAAATTTAATAAAGTTCCAGTAATTCTTCCGAACAAATGCTGCTTGAATTGTGCACTTTTTTGTTATTCTTAAAGGACTATGTGTTCCAGAATAAAGATATTTTTTTCATTTCAACCACTTCCGTACCATTTCCGTAGCTTTTCGAACATTCCGATTTCTGGGTCGGTCCCTCGACTTCTACAGACTCTTTTCAGTCATATCCTTCTCGGAGAAGACGACTCCTGTGAGGATTATAGGAGTAGCAGAGATGAACCCGGTGGTTGGAGCAAGTGGAGTAGAGGGGATAGAGAGGCGGTCTTATCCAGTAGCACCTCCCCCACAGCCGACTGCTACTGGTCTTCCCCACTCCAGCTACTGTTGTCTTTTTTATCAACCCTTTCACAACAGCCAATCACCGCTTTTTTCCTACTCTTTGCCGCCATTTTGTAGTTACCGCCTCTCTTGTACGTCTTCCAGTGAGACTTCTCGTATTTGCGGGTGCAATCAAAGCTGCTTCAGACTGATTTGTATTTATCTCTTTAATCCCATCTTTATAATTATTTCCTTATACTTATTTTAAGTGTTATGTGAAAATAAAAAAAACCTGATAAATCAAGTGACAACATAAGTCCAAAACGGATTTCAAAAATGTGAACTAGTGTTCAAAGGTCAAAAATGATCAAACTAATTACTATATCTACGTCATATAACATATTACGTTACCATTTTGGTAGTTAGAGTATATAAAGACATATATAGTAGCGGATTCATAGGGAGCAAAGGTGGGTAGGCACTGCCGAGGCCCCATGTCATATAAAATTTATATAAATGACTTATACCTTATAGACGAATTTTTGGTTCATATTGAAGGTTTCTCTCGAGGCCCAGCGCCATATACAAAAATTAAATAATAGAATTATAAATTACAGACAAATGTAGTTTACATGGTAGAGCCTAACACCTAACTATCTGATCGAAGGGTCCCATGCTGTACAAAAATAAAATTTGCTGTTTAACAAAAGAAATCATGATGAATACATGAATTTTGAGAGTAAATTTAAAATGCTGCCATTTTGTCTTAACATTTTCATATATATATTATTTTAAAATTTATTGAAGAGTTAAGTTAATAGTACACTAATTAGTCATGAAACTATATTCATTTTACAAATCAAATGAAGATTTCATCTTAGGAAATTTTTTTTTGAATAGTCCATACATTATGAAGCACTCTTTTGTGCTCATTTTTTAAAATGTAATTAACATTAACATCAAATCGGTATATTTTTTAACGATTTGAAAATAATATTGAATGATAAAATTTATTTTTGCCCACATCTACCCATTAGCAGGACGTGGTTTACAAAGTTATATGCAAAATTTTATTAACCTGATATTTATCAAATTTATTTTAATATGTAAAATATATTATATATAAATATTTAGAAAAAGTAGTTTTGTATTGACTTAATAAGTTCCTAAAATTTTCTTTAAAATATTGTTTTTACTTCTGTAAAATTTTTAATAAATTTATAAATTACATCATATAGAAACAAAAGTTTGTATTTATTCAATACAAGACAAAATAGTTATTATAATAGACACATTGTAGTAATGCCATATAAATTAAATTAAACTATATTTGTTCAACCTTATACTTAAATTTCTGTAAAATATTCATAAACTATTTTTTTTTTTGGTTCACTTCATTTATTTGTTATTATTATTTAATATTTGCTCCATTGTTAGGATTTTTTAAATAATATTTTAGGTATTTTTTAAATATATTTTAGGTAAATATATGTTAAAAAGTTTATTCTGTTAATTTATTTTCTGAATAAACATTCTTGAGATCCACAACAATTTTTGTAATTATTTTTGAATTATTATTAAATAGATAAAGTTCAAAGATTAGATAAGATTGTATTAAAAAATCGATAAAAAGTGGATGCAGGTATTTTAAAATAAAATGAGCATGTTGAGATGCTGGGAGTTGGTACAAGTTAATTACAGATGGTAGATATAAATGAATGATGACCTAGCGACAATTCATCAACTCTTGTTGACAGCGATATCAACTCTAATAGCACACGTCAACTCCCACACCTGGGACCTCACAATGTCTCTACTATTATACTTGACTCATAACTTATAATAAAAAATTCTTTAATAATACAATATATATATACAATTATACAGAGTGTCCGATATAAATAGGATCAAATGCTTCTCACTGCCAAACGGACTATCTCATCGAAAAGTGACAGAGGAAAAAGTGGTAGTTCGACTTCTATAGTTTCACCAACCGCTATTGTTTTTCAACTTTGACGCGATACGTGCTAAAACTTAAGATTTGCAGATAACACCTGCGTTTTAATACCTTCATTTATAGTTGTTAATAAGTTATTAAAGACCCCCCCCACCCAAATTGCATTTCGATATCTTTAAAATTGAAGGATTAACACCATTTTAGAATCTTGTATTCTGAACGTCAATTTTTTATTTGAGGTACCTCATAACCTGGAATCTTGGGGATATGATACATAATTTTTATGTATTTTTTCATCGTTTTTCTATTCAAAATATTGCCTGCCAAGCTTGTAAGTTTAGTGTTTTTTATAAAAAAATCGAAAAAAGTAATTTCTGAAGTAATTTTTCCACAATTATGAGAAGGAAAATGATTGTATGAATTAAAAATGTTTATTAATTTAACAATTGAAACATTGACTTCAATAGCAATAGTATTGCATTATATATATAATACGCAAAGCTCGGCTAAGAGAAAAAAGGTTCCAAAGGATGACAAAACGTGTTAATATTATTTTTAAAGAAAGGAGGCTCCCATAAATCAGTATCGAGAAAAAGTTTACTAAAAAAAAAAAAAAAAAAAATTGGAAACCCTTAATGGTTAAAATGTGAGAAAAGCTTCTATTATTAAATTAATAAACATTTTGAATTCATACACTCAACTTCTCTTTCATTATTTTGGAAAAATCATTTAAGAAATTAATTTTTTACATTTTTCAGAAATATACTACACCTACAGGTTTGGTAATATTTTTAATAGAAAGACGCTGAAAAAAAAATACATAATGATTGTATATCAAGTTTCCTAGATTCCAATTTACGAGGTGCCTCAAAAAAAATTTTGACGTTCAGAATATAAGATTCTAATATGGTATAAATCCTTAAATTTTAAAGTTATCGAAATGCGATTTGTGGGGTTTTTCATAACTTATTAATAAATATAAATGAGGGTATTAAAAATTAGGTATTATTTGCAAACCCCAAGTTGTATCCGCGCGTTAACCACATATATCGAGCCGAAGCAATAGCGGTTGGTGAAACTATAGAAGTAGACTTACGAATTTTTCCTCTGGCATTATTTTATTAGATTCTCCTTTTGTCCGTGAGAAGAGTTTGTTCCGATTTATATAGGCCACTCTGTTTAAGAATGAAATGTTAGATTGAAATTATGACTAGACAAGTAATAAGCATAACTTTTAAGTGATGGGTAATTAATTAAGTGTGATGGTAATTCTAGATAATAATACTGCAGAATTCAGTCAGGATCAAATTAAAAAAAAAAAAATAAAAAAAAAAAATATAGGCTATTTCTGCAACACATCCGCCGGGTTTTTAAAGGCGTACTATTGCTTATTAAACGCTTATTTCTGAGCGGAAAAAAATACGTGTTAAAATAAATTTTATTCATTCAATAGGTCGTTGATAGGAAAAGTAACTGATTATGGTAATTCTTGCGAGATGTTCCTTGTAAAAGTAAGATTTATAAATGAATTGCCAAATGTATTAGGATGGTTATTTGGTGTCATGTCCAGATTAAAATGATATTTATGAAATTAAAAACTGGACAGATTGAATCAATTAATGTACAAAATTTTAAAATTTATTTAAAAAATATGTGAGCGGTAATCAACTCACACTCGCAACCGGTCAACTTTACTCCGCCTACTGTGCTTTCGCATTAAGTCAAAATCCATAAATTCTTTTTGTAATCTATAACGGCAAATTTTCTCTTTTAAACGATAATAATTCTTACTTCCTAGCATTTATAGAAGTGGAGTTATGGGCGTTCAAAAGTGACATCAAAAGCGTTTGAATTTTTTTCTGTGCTAACACCCCATTTGGAGCGACGTATTTTTACGTTTTTTTAAAAACAAAAAGAACAAAAATATAATAAAAATAAATAATTTTTTTTTCCAGACCAAACTATTTTGGTATTTTTTTGGGCAGCAACATAGATATGAAAAAATAAAATACAAATTAATAAGAGAAAAATCTAAATAAAAAAATAAAAATTACTTTAATATCTCATATCAACAGTATCAAAAAGACTAACCAAATAGTTATAGTACATCACTCCGAGAGAGTCGAACATATCTGTATCTCGGATGCATAGGATACTATGTCCATTTTTTACCAGTGGCGGGCGGATAGAGGATTAAATTTCGGGGGTTAACACCGGGGTTCTGGGGATAGAGATACCTCATAACAACAGGGGGTCTTCCCCCATGAAATTTTCACTGATCAAAACTGCGTGTTTTACACCATTTGAATCAGTGAACTTGAATCATTAGAAATTCAGTTTTAAAGGTGTTTTTTTTTTTTAGGAACGAAAATTACAGGAACAAAATACATTTAGGAAGAACAATTTTATATGTTTTCTTGGCACGGGCTTACATTTAGTGGCTGAAGTAGTTTTTAATCCATCATTCAGATAGACGCCACTCAATTGTATTTCTATATTCTTTGTACCATTAAAAATGAATATAATTTTAAGCTACTATGAAGAAAAAGTTTAACAATGTTGCCGTTACAGAATTCCATTTTTATTACAATAATGTGTTTACCTTTACCGTCTAAGGTAATCTGATGCAGAATTAACGCAAATAATTAGTTAACTTGAATGTTACAGCACGAGGAATAAAATTTAATAGCAGCCCTACATTAGCAAAACCATTTTCGTCATGTTTATGATTTATAAAGAGGAAATATTGTAATTGTTTAATTATTTAACTCAGATCATTCATAGAAACAAAAATGAATCAATGTAAAAAAAAAGTTTTGTTTGGATAATTCAGAGGCTATAGCCCAAAAGTCACCACCACCTTGTATGCGCTAGTGATGAGGGGTTAACTGGAATATCGATGCAAGGAATACAATGGTGAAAAATGAAGAAGTTTTTGTGTAAATTATCTATTTGTAGGTAATGAATAATTTAACGTAAAATAAGTTTTAGAAATGTTCTAAACCAAATACAATTTGTCTTGTGATCGGTATGCTGTTTGTTGCAATCCAGTGTATCTGGGCAGCATTGTTTGATAAATAAACTCTATGCTCTTCTGAACATCAGCACATTCGCTGGTTGTCTTAAATCTGAAGACTGCCGTGGATTCAAATATAATGAAAAAAAAAATCCTGTGACTTGCCTGAGCGGATGTCTTCCAGCGAACAAGTCCCGTAGCTCGTGCCCTCTGTCCAGCGGTACCGAAACGGATTGTCCTTTGGGATTGGGTGATGAATCCCCTGCACTCGCCAAATATTTATTGCCACCCTCGATAAGGGAAACCGATAAGATCGAGGACTTCCATACATGACCAAATGAATACGTTCCACGGGTAACTAAATCCTGAAATGTAATATCCCATAGGATCGTGTTAGTTCGAACATACATCACAGCTTATAAATTGGTTCTCCAATTTGTTCGCACTATCTTCGGCTGTATCTTGTTTCAAGGTTTGAAAAAAACCTGTATCGAATTCCGGCCATTAATTGTGGGAAAAAACGGCATTGAAGGATTTTACATTTTTTTCCTTCTTTTTTTTTTATGTGGAACGTTAATGCGCTATCATTCGCGAGCCGCGAGTACGATAGAGTTGCGGCGAATCCTATCGCTGAGATACTGAACAAAGTCGGCACCTTCTATCTGCGGCAAAGGGAAGAAGCCTTATCTCTCCTAGACCGTAAACATTTACTGTTCTCCTGCGGTGGGCTTTTTATGAACTAGCCGACTGTTTTGCATTTATCGGAGAGAGAGTTGGTTTTAAATTTCATTGACGAGCAAAGTAGTACTGGATCAGTATTCAAGAACCCATAATCCAGCAAATAATTCACTTTCTGATTTATATTCCAAGAATGTTCATAACCTTTGATTTTTTTTTTTTTTTATATTTGTATCCTATAACTTAAAAAATTACCCTTGAACAACCAAGAGATGACAATGTGCAAAACTGTTCATTTAATTCAGCGATTAAAAGTTTTGGACAGTACCAAAACCTTACATATCTCTCCACATAGTATTATGCACTTCAAGAATAAATCAGAATAGGTAAAAACGTTTAATAACTTTAAAAACAAGTTATTGCAGCTCAGTAATTCAGACGCCATTTGAAGGAATAGGTAAAAACTTTAAAGAAATGATGTTTCAGACTTTAAACAAATTCAAATCGAAGTGGACACCAGGGTAATTAAATTCTGAAAATAAGGCAACTAGCCTTTGATTACGCTTCAAACTTGGAGTAAATAACTGATAACATCTAGTAGTGGCTTTATTACTCTTATATATATATATATATATACATAAATTTTTGTGTTCCTTGTTTTTTCCTTTATTCTTCATTTTCTTCATTTTTGGGGCCCTAACCAAAATAAGAAAGCATTACATTTATGCGTTTCAATTAATACGAAATAAGAATTTAACCGAAGAAGAAGTTGTTAAAATGTTTGTCCACCTACTACTAATCCAATGGGGTGATTTCCAAGTTCACTTCAGGTGCAAATTTGATGTTCAGGAAAAGGAAGAAAACTATATACTAACTAACATAAAATTTTTATTAGTTATGAATTCCAAGAGGAATTGCTGGTGCAATCACTGGATACGTTTTCAATCCCAAAAATACTTAGAGAAACCATTGGGCTAGAAAAAAACAATGAAAATTACCTTAATCGTGCCTCTCCCGGTTTATTTAAATTACAGTTTTTTACGCAAAGGATATGGAACTAAGGAAAAAAAAAAGATTCAGAAACATTTTTTATATTATTTTTTTTTTTACAAATAAAAAAGTTGGTTTTTTATTATCCTACTTTATCCTATATTTTATTATCCTAGATTTTTATTTATAATTCGGTGAATAGTAAGTATACAAAAGGACGTCTTTAATTTATTTTTAATTTTTCTTAGCCAAAAAATACAAAATAAAATATTTTTCTAAATCTTTTTTTTTACCATAGTTCCATGTTCTTTTTTCAAAAATTCAACTTTTTTCTCTTTGAATTTTTTTCCTGTCTTTCTTAGTTTTTTATATATTTGGAATTGGAAAAAGGCCCATTTTTTTTTTTTATTAGTCATAGCATACGTACAAAATGACGAATTCGATTGCATTTTAAAGGTAAAGAGACTACCTTTCAAACCATGTTAGTTTTTATATCCTACAGTAACTGTATCGAAATATGCCAGCAAGAGAATAAAATCAAATATTTTTTTTCATATTTTATCAGCTATGACAAACTGTAATATATTTTTTTTTAAGTCTGCAACTTCATATCTTGAAGAATTATACCTGCCCTTTCGACTGGTGTCGGAATATTTGAGCTCCCATAAATTGGTTAAAATTTATTCTTGGAGTGCCCAAATGCATCTGAAGGAAAGTGCACTTGGAATACACATACCAGACTTTTAAGTATTGAACTTAAACGTTATAAACAACTGACACATTTACTTGACATTCAGTCCCCTCTAAACTTGAAAAACAAAATATTATTACACGAATCAATACTGAAACCAATATGGACCAATAGAGCAGAACTTTGGGATTCTTTAACAGAATCCACAAAATTGAAACAATACTGTCAAAAATACTTGAAACATTTCTACTAGTGCTATTGTACATTTAAATTATTTAAACAATTATTTACATATACTATTCATTCAACAATATATCTTCAACAGAAGGAAAATTACAATTTTATTGCTATAATTTTTAACATAAATATAACTTATATAATATAAATTTCCTCTTCTTCTTTTTCATTTTATCCTCTTCTGCCGTAGCTTAGTGTTGAATAATATATTTAAATAATAAAATGAAGGAACAATTAACAAAATAATAGATTCGAAATTAGCAGGCCATCTCAACAACCCAAGCAAATTTTGCTTTCTTCCTTTCTGAAATACCCATATTTTTTTACACCTATTTCCTAGCATTTTGTTATAAAAATAAAAAAAAATTTACTTATCTTGGTTATAAAAATAGTATATAAAAAATTGATAATCTTAAAGAATGTGAACATTATAATTGTTTAATATTTAAATAAAACATATTTACAGTAATTAGATCTCTTTCAAGCCTTAAGAAAATTCGAGATTTCCAGAACGCTTGACACAAGATCTTTAAATTTATAAACAAATCAAATATTTTGTTTTAAAATAAAAATTGAAAAGTATACCTATTACTTTCGAGGAAAAGACTATTTATTAATTACTTTTTAGTCCTTATAAAGAATTACAACATGAGTCGAAAATTCAAAAGCAAAATTAAGTAGCTCATATCATATTTCGTTATATAACATATTTCATATCAATTATACTCATAATTGTTTAGAATTCGTCTCATTTCATTTAGACATTTTCCAGGAACAGGATCAAAATAATAATAAATTTGTCAAAACGGCAGTAAAGCTTCACGTCTTTCCACTTTTTCCCCCTTAACCTCCGATTTTATTAACAAATGACTCATTCACACAATAATTTCACTCTTCTCAAAATGTTTTTGTAATGAACTTTCTTACACATGTATGAAGTTGTCATGACGACGATTACAAAATTATCTATTTTTTAAATACTTATTCCCAATTTCTCTCCTTAAGGTGAGCATTTCGAAAATTTATTGCATATAATCCTTCTAGAAAAAAATCTCTAAGCGATAGTGAAAACCGCATCAAAAACGACTGACTACTTTTCGAATTTTGCGAGCAAAAACATACGCAGGCTGAATTTTTATATGTATATGTATATATATATATATATATATATATATATATATATATATATATATATATATATATATATATATACATATATATATCATAAAAAAAGCTATAATTATGCTAGGATAAAGATAATTATTCCTCGTTGGTAATTCCCTAACCAGGACAGCTGTGTCCCCTCTCCGAAGGCCATGTGGTCCATAACACTGATGATTTCAATCGTGACGATCTTGTGCATAACGGAGGAAATCTCAACTCCTCAAATACCTGATAGCTTATAAAAGAAAATATTTAACTTACAGGTAAACACTGATCCAAGGTTGTACGGTATGGCGTAATCTTTATTTCGCGTCCATTTACCAGTCGAGTTGGCCTGAGAGTGAATCATGGGCCAACTATAGAACCTTATCTGTTATCTCCCTTCTACCTTTTGCCAGATATCCTCTTCAGCCTGGTAATCCCATATTTGATCTTATTCATCGCTAAACGATTTATAGGCGTGACTAATATTTCCGTATTATACTAATCTGTTTAAAAGTCTTTTCTAAATTGATATTAGTATACATTTTTTACTTCTACACTGGATACCTTTAATAACATCGGTTATAGCCATGAACAGACTATAGCGACTAAAGTCTCTTGAACTTGGTATACCTATTATCATGCAATTTTAACTGGACAGAGCGATTTTTTGCATTGCATTGGGTAAACGCATCGGTTATAACGGCGTGTCAGTGAACAAGGGAAGAGAGAGAGCTCAATATGTGAACAAGCCTTGTAAACATTTTCAAAGTAGATAATGAGCAGAGACTTTCAATAGGAGATGATTTGGACTCAATCCGTACTTAAAAAAAGGTTTTACCAGTAACCAATGACCTTCAGAGCGACATCGTTAAACAGGGAACTGATGCTATTCAGGCTTAAATATGAAATACAAAAATTCTCGAAGCAGTCCTGCATAACTGTTATTTTTCTTTATTATTAAACAAGTATAATATTCTTAAATGTCCAATCTATGTACTACAGTCGAGAAATTTTGTTTGAAATTTTTCTTAAAAATTACAATATTGTTCTACATATTGTCCATATACGTACATACATGCACATATCGTACATATACGTCTAGAATGAAAGGAGCAACTCAAATTTGTTCTTGGACCCCTAACATCCCAAAAGAATAAATTAAAATTATTACAATACGATTCATCCTAGGAAATCCTATCTACTAATAAAATTAAAAATATTATGATAAATATAAAATAAAAGTACTTTTGGATCAGAATCAAAGATCAAAATTTTACAGTAGGGTCTAACAATTGTAACTTAATAACTCTAATAACTCTTAGTGGTAAAGGCGGAATAAATAAATAAATTATATATCATAGGTCTGCTAAAACTCTTATATTAACATTTGTTTTAATTATAGTAGTAAGAAAAAATTATTAAGAAAAAAAATCTATTTTTAATAACTAAAATAAGTAAATATCATATATACATACATATATATATATATATATATATATATATATATATATATATATATATATATATATATATATTATGATATCTATATAAAAATAATATCATATATAAAAATATACAAATACGCTTATGAAAGGTGAAACTGGTCATTGCTTCACTTTCTGTGAATTCTCTATGATTTTATTTTATTTGTATATATTAAACAAACTTTTTGACCTTATAAATTTGATCGGCGATTTCGCACCCCTACCTGATAGTCAATATCGAAAAGAGCGTTGATTATTTTGACAACACAATTATTAGCAACCCAACTGGGCAGCAACATTTTAATGAAGTATTTAATCAAGTGTTTTTATCTGTGATATTTAGTGAATAATGCATATTTTTAATTTAATTCTAAATCAAATAAATCATGTTTAATTTCGCAAAAAAATTTTATATTGTCGGTGCAGTGGTTAAGTGGGAAATCTGCAAATTTTGCTATTTTGGGGTTTTTTATTCCCTTCGCAATGCCAAAAATAACAAGCTGAATATGTGACATCAATAATTAAGGATACAAAATATAACCAATTTAATTAAGAAATTAGCCGTCTTACTTTTGCAACCATAATTTAAACCTAAAGTACTCAGTTCTACAATAATAAATCGGTAATGCACCGACGATATAGAATAGAAAATATAATTTTTCAAGGAAGAATAAAACGCTTCAAAAAATCAAAAAAAAAAAAAAAAAAAATTGCATTCGTAACAACGTTTCAGCACAAGTTGGCACATCATCTGGTTCCCAATCTACAAATTCAATTGTATTTTTAAGATGAATAAATTATGCTAAAATATTATAATATATTGCATTAATAAATATTAATAGGCGTAACGTAATAATAATATGTATAAATAAACTTAATAATATGTATTAATCAAGTTATAGCATTATACAAATATGAAAAAAATATATATACAATAAAAGAGTAAAGATATTACCAAATTAATTATAATTATTTTATAACCACCTAGCTATTTCAGTCTTCATTATTAAAATAAATAATTCATCCATTGAAATTTCTTCGTCAATTCTGTTATAAATATTTTTCAAGATTGCATCATTATAAATTCTAAGATAAAAAAAAATTAAAATTGTGATAATTCTAATTCTAATTTATTTCGAATTTCTTAAAAAGAAAAAGTTTTTAATATGGAATAAGTCAATTTTTATCTTGTCTAATTACATAAGTCTTGACTCTTCATTGTTCATGGCTGGACTGTGCTGTTTATATTTAATATATCTATATTTTTTTTGCATCTGATTTAAAATTGATATATAAATTGATTCAATTAGATTTTTACATATTTGAAGTAAAAGTGTGTCTATTCATTTAAAATTCTAAGAAATAAATTTCGCTTCTGTACGAAATCAAGGAAAATATAAAGTTGTGAGGGCAGGTATGGAGTTCAAAATGAAAAAAATAAAATAAGGAGTGGCAAAATTAATGTGCTTACTTAGCGTGTGATGGACGGATATGGCGAGTTTATTTCATTTTGGGCGTGCAGAAATAGAAGAGCAAAATAAAAACAAAACAAATAAAACCGGCGGAGCCATGTTAGGGGTTATTGCGCGGTCAAAAAGGCCGAATTCCCTGATAATTTAAATAATCACATATTATTTTAGAGAGGCTATGACGATTTAAAATGTGTTTTTTTTTATGTTTGTTTTTTTAAGTTTTTTTTTCTTTTTTTCCCGGCGGAACGAGCAGACCCGAGGAGGGAGATAATGTACTAGGAGAGTGGAGAAACAAAGACCGTGGGAGATAACCTTGAGAGCGGGAGGAGCAGGGAACAGGGAGTAGAAGTGGCCATGTTCGCGATAATGCAAGTCGAGACTGAAGAGAGAAGGGAGTTCAGGAAGAGGATGAGGGCCAAGTGTGAGTTCGTCTGCAAGTACTGCCAGAGGAGGTTCACCAAGCCCTACAACCTCATGATACACGAGCGCTCCCACAAGGACGACGTCACCTTCACCTGCGAGGTCTGCGGCAAGACCTTCAAGCGCCAGGACAACCTCAAGCAGCACAGGTATATAATATTATCTACATTATACACTCTACGCTCTGCACTGCACACCCGATGCCGGTGGAGTGGGGAGTGTCGGGAGTGGGGTGGAGTGGGGATGTCTCCGGTGACATAACAGTAAAATGGGACCTTTTAATTTCTCTTTTTTCGTATAGCCGCAGGAGTCTGTTTTGCAGGAGTCGCGGCTTAGTGATTATGTCTTCTTCTTTGCCATGTAAGTTACTTACTTACCTTATTACCTTTTGCTACGACTCTTTTAAGCCCCTATACACCTTATTAGTCGGTTATAATTTCGAGTCTACCCAACCTTAACAACTTAATTAATAAGACTTAGACGGCCAGAATCAGATTTGTACGTCATTCAAAATGCGTCCCTTTAATTTTAACGACTAGTCAAAGAAAAAAATTAGTTCAAAGTCAAGGACCAATCTATAAATTACTTGCCTTAATTCTTCGTTATCATAAATTTTATTCAGCATTGCATCCATTCACTACTACTTTTCACGGATATTGCATATTTCTTGTCTGATAATAGTTCGTTTGGGCATCACTTTTTTTTTTTGTTTTACCGAAAAAAGGACCTCTTACTTTATAGTAATTTCGGGCTTTCTTTTAAGCCCTTATACGCCTCATTAGTTGGTCATAATTTCGAGTCTACCCAACCTTAACCATTTCATTAAAGGGAAATTATCTAATATGACTTAGACGGCCAGAATCATATTCAAAATGCGTCCGTTTAAAAATTAGTTCTTTTTTTTTTAATCATTATCACCCCAAATTCAAGGGTCAATCTATAAATTACTTGCCTTAATTCTTCATTATCATAAATTTTATTCAGCATTGTATCCATTCACTACTACTTTTCACGGATATTGCATATTTCTTGTCTGATAAGAGAGCGTTTGGGCATCACTTTTTTTTCTGTTTTTTTTTTAACCAAAAAAGGATCTCTTACTTCAAAGTAATTTAGGGTTTTCTTTACTGACGAGAGGGCGTTTTTGATCATTACTTAAAATAGATCCATTTAAGTTCGGGTTATTTCATTGTTACCATCAAAGACTAAGTAAGTTGGAGTAAGCTTCTTTATACCTTTAGGTACTTATTAAGATTTCGGATCTACCAACAGTTAACCACTTCATACAACTAATTACTCATAAAGACTTAGATGGACAAGACCAGATGGAATTTATACATCTCTGAATATATGTCCCTTTGATTATTAAAACTAGTCTTATTTATTTATATATTTATATATTCTTGTAAAAAATAAATAATTTCTTTTCAAACTAGAGTTGAATCCTTCAGAAATTCTCTGTATCATAATCGTTTCCGATCTACCCACCATTAACCACTTCTTATGACTAATTATTTAAGAAAAATTATTTAAAAAGATTTAGATGGTCAGAACCAATTGGGATTTGTACATCACTCAAAATCAGCGGCGTACGGATATACCTCCCTTCCTTCTCCCCCTCTGAAACGTACGAAAAAAAAAACAGTTTGTATTTTAAGTAATATTTTGGGTAATTTTTAAAATAATTATATAATAATATTTTAAAAATAATTTTTGATCCAATTGTCATGCTTATCCTTAAAACTCACTCCCAATGTGGCTGTTATAGAAATTCAGATGATTAATTTTTCTTCTTATTAAATCCCTCTTCCCTGAAAAAAAATGTATGAAAAAAATCCGCGTGCGCCCCGGCTCAAATACGTCCTTTTAATTATAACATTTGTCATATTTATTTATTCTAGCCTAAAATAAATATATATATATATATATATATATATATATATATAATTTTTTTTTCAATCTAGAGTTGAATCCTTCACTCCTTGAATATTCACTGTATCACAACCATTTCTTGCACTTTTCAATAAAAAAAAATTGAGTTCTTATATATATATATATATATATATATATATATATATATATATATATATATATATATATATATATATATATATACATTTTTTGTTTTAATTCATCAAAACTGCAAAGCCTAAGTTTCCAATCCTTTAGGGACTTACTGATAAGTGGTTATTTTTGGTCTTCTCACCTTTAACCACTTCACATAACCAAGTATTTAAAAAGAGATGTACAAGATTCCTTATCTGTTTACCATTCATTTATGTGCATTTAGACAGCCTATTACGATACGCTACACTACAATAATGGAATTTTAGTGACCAGCCCGACTGTGTTTGTACCATATTATTTTTGAAAAATCCTGTTAACTTTATATCCTCCAACATTTCAACGTATGAATATATTTTTTATAAAATTGCGATATGGATTTTCCAATATAACATTTATGAAATATTTTTCTTTTGACAACTCTATAACTGTGTCTTTTGAAACGTTAAGAAACTTTTTAAAGAATGGTATCGCAAATGTATCAAAAACTGAATTTTTTTTTAATGATGAGATATGGGGATATCCCGTGTTAGGCAAATATACTTTCCCTTATTACTGATAATGAAATTTTTTGTTTTAAACCATTTTTATAGACATTTAAGTGATTATTTCCCTTCGTATTATTAACCTCCTTCCCACCCAAAAAAAAATTTAAAGCACCTCCGAAAAAGAATACTCCGTGTACGCCCATGATAATTTTTACCTCTCTATCCAAATACCACAGAATATTGCCAAACCTTTTTAAAATATTTGTAATTTGTTAGTCTAACAAACAATCGTGGATCTGTGAAGCGATGTAAAAAAATCATAATGAATAAAATAGGAATCATTTAACTTTAATACATTTATAATAGTTCACCATTAACAATAAACATTTTAACAGCCTATAAGACCTTGGAAAGAAATGATTTATTACGGATTTCATTGTTATGATTCGCTATCTTCTATATAAAATAAAAGTAGTTAATTCCATTGCATTCGGTTTTTTTATTTGAAGAATCCTTTTGATTTTTCTTATTTCTAATAAATACTGAGAAAGTATGTTAATTCCAACCGAAACGTGAATCTTCATTTTTATCCTATTTCTAATAACGAGGGATATATTCCAAACCTCAATATCACGCCATTATAATTTATAGTCTCCTCAAATCAATAAAAAAAAAATTGTTATTAATTGCGTGTTGACAATATGTCAGAATCGTAATAATGACCTCAACCGAAGTGGGCTGATGGAAATACCCACGCAAATTGGAACCTACTGATTCATGCTTCGTCCTCATGCGTCTCTTTTGCAAGACATGTCCTATTTCTGTCGAGTAACTTAGGTTCTTGCATCGCTACCCTTTTATGAGCCAATAGTTCTTAAACTATAACAATTTTCTTGCTAACCATATGGTTTGAAATCGATAATTATTTTTTTCAACGAATAATGAAATAACCATGCCCGATCTATACCTAAAATTCAGTCTTTGAGTTTTATTAATTCCATTAAATTAATTATCATTCTCTGAGCGATACGTTTTACAATTAAAAGTAATGATTAATTTTTTATCGAAAAAACTTCACTCAAAAAATAAAAATCAGACTGTATACAAATTCGTTTTTTCTCTTTATTTGCAATATTGTTTACGTAATTAGAAATTATGGAATATTAAATGAATTATTCTGATGAAGCTAAACTCTTCCAATTTCAACTAATTTGGATGAATATTAATGCACTTCATCACTTGATTGATGGTTTTAACAAAAACAATTTTTTTCTTTATAATTACTGTCCCTGATAGGGCCAATATTTGTCTATAGTGAAAAGCAAAGTTAAAAAAAAAAAAAAAAAAGATTTTGTGGGATGCGGTAACAGCCAAATAAACATGGTTTTAGATTTATATATTGTTGAAGTAAGATAAGTTTAAAAAAAAATGTTCCACAAAAATGATCATTATTATTGATCGAAAAGATTTTGTTCAGAAATAATGATAAATATATGATTATTTTCAGTTGTTGATCACAAAATAAAAATCCTAAAATGATCTATAAAATTACCTGATATAAATTTTGATCGAATTTAATTTATATTAATTTACGTTTAATTATCAATTTCAAACCCTGATTTAAAGCATGAATCTAGTTCTACCTATTGAGCATTATGTTTGTAATTGGAATTCGAGTGATGAATGAATATTATCGGTAGCTTTTGTCTGGTTCGTTGACCGTAGACATCTGTCGAAATCGTAAGCAATTTTTAAGTCAACTACTTAACTCTTACGTTGGCTACTTTTTTGTTCTCACTTTCAGAGATTACAGAGTCTAAGGGACTGCATAACCAAAAAATAGATACAAAAATATTTTTGTTTCTTATATTTTTATTTCATATGCATTTTACTGTTGGTTTTACTTTTTAAATTCCTTAATTTTTCAAAATTCCGTTATATATATGATTATTTAATTTATTATTTTTTTTGTTTGTTAAGCTTACCTAATTTTTACCATTTATCGCTTTACTTACTCTTTCCAATGATTTTATCTGAAAATGTTTGATAACTAAATTAAAAGGGAATATAAATAGAATTGTTTGAACAAAAGTTGTTAATTGACTACACATTAAAAATTATTTCCCATACTTTTAATTTAGGCAAGTTGGTACTGAGAATACCAACTAGATCCCACTTTTATTATGTATCTCAACCCTCTGTAGCCAATGTTAGGGTTAATAAAACCCAAATGGTTAGTATTTGGCATTCATTATAAAACAACCAAAAAATAGATGATGCTCTCTTCTTTTCTAAAATGCGGTGGATAACAACCGGTTCTTTTAACCCTCATTTTGGGTATTATTGTATTTTTAATCAAAAATTGTTTTCACGAGATTGTAATGACTAGAAAAGGGATCTTTATGTGATAAAAAAGTTAAAATAGGTATCTATATATGTTTTTATGTTTACAGTAATATGGAATAAAAACAGAAATATTTTATTTTTAAAAAATAAAAAATTGGGGAATTCAACTTGGTTATTTCAATTCGTCATGCTCGTCAAACCGTCGACGATTAGATCTCAAAATCGATTGAACATACACATAAGAAATGGGAGCATACATAAAACCAATAAAATACGTCAGCAATCTTCACACGTTTTCCTGCATGTATGCTAGAAATAATTTTCATGTCGGTCAGTCTAGGATTCTTATTCAAAAGGTGTATTTTTTAAAAATCACACATCAGGAATCGTACTTCGGAAGAAAAGGGTACTCTTCCGAGATCATTTATCTTTTCAATTGTCTTGGTGTTTCAATTCAATGGTTTAAAATATCACGAAATGTATCTAGGAAGTATAACTTTGTCGTAGAAGAGAATATGTGAAAACATAAAAATCCTATCCCTAGTAATGAATTTAACTCTAAATATTTTTTCCCTGATAAGCTTATGAAACTATTTCCAGTAAAAAATTCATATCCATTGGGAGACTATCGTAATACGATAATTTAATAAGAAACGAAAGAAATTGATCAGTTTTTAGGGTAAGTACCATTACAATTCTTTCTCGATAACCAATAGAACTTGCAAGACATATATCGTAAATGCTTATATGTCTTAGCAAGACTGACCTTCAGTCGTTTTTTTTTTTGTTACTTTTTTCAATCATTAAACTGATTGATTCGGGAATGATTTTAAAAATTGTGTTGCTGTATTAAATTTAATCAAATGGTGTTAGAAAGGCTAATATAATCTTTTTTTAAATAAAAAATACACCAAAAACATTTGAGTTTCATGTTATCAAGCAATGGATTTTAAGGTACCCTGAACACATTGACTAAAGAATAAAAAAAACACTTTTCGTTCTATATTAAGAAACTTCTACTTTTTGGAGAAGATTAATATATTATGATTAAATTAATTTGTGAAGAACAACTTTCCATTGATACTTAACTTTATATTTAAAAAAATATGATTGTAACATTGTTGTCGACATTTCGAAGTACTTCTTCGTCTTCAGGATCTTTATTTTCTACAATCAAACATAAACAATTACAAACAATAAATATTCACAACCTTCATTTATAACAATCTTGGGGAGTCCCCATATCTCGTCCCCATTTACTTCGTCAATAATTCATAGTTTCATTATAAAATATTCTGGGGAGTGATTTTACTTTTATATCCTGGTCACACTGTACTATAATTTAAATTACCTTTGTGCCAATCCATGCATTTATTGTCATATCCCTCCCTATCCCACTTTCATTTCATTTTCTATTCGTCGGCGTCATTAACCTTTAGCATATCTGGGTCGCAAGTTAGCTGAATCCTGAGTTCTCAAAAAATACTTATTTTTATCTAGTTTTATTTTAAGTATCGTTCCTAATAAGTTATTTTAATACATGTTAGCCTTTTTAAATAGTATATATATGTGTAAATCTTAAACTTTTCTGATCATATCCATTCAATTTAAGATCATATTCATCTTTATACTATTCCAATTATATAGTTTATATTAAAATACAGTGGATCATGGGTTTGAACATAAAAAATATTGGGGTATATATGTATTTTCAGATTTACTGAAAAATTTCCTAGAACTGTATGTTTAAAAAAATATTTTATGCATGAATTAATAATTTTTATATTTATATTGCTATAATGAATCTACAACATATAATCATAACATATATATATATATTTTTTAATTTATGTATATTATCTAAGGATTAAAAATTATCTCTATACGTTTTTCGAAACGTATGGTTTAAAAAATTAAGCGTCATCAGCAGTTTTTGGTCTCGAATAGGAAAAAACAATATTTTGTTTTTGTTCAATCTGAAATCAAAAAATGGAACTGCTTCACTATTTCTTACATGACTAATTGTTTCCTGAGCACAAATGATTCTATGAGCACATTTTTTGGTGGTAGAAAGTGAATGAAGCAAATAAAATGAGATGGTCGAAATTTATTTTCTTGTGAATTAAAAAAAAATTGATTCAGGTATTCACTGGAAATCATCCTTTTTTATCACAGTTTTTAAAAAGTTTCCTATCCAAAATTTATAATGAATACTAAAATCCACGACGTTTCGTTATACCATATTTGCCATTTTCAATCTTATTTTGAGAAATATTTTCTACAATTAAAAAAATAACTTTTTATTAAAAAAAAATATTCGTTTTGAATTAAAATCTATTAATTAACTTTTATATTAAATGCTTTTATGCTTATTATTTTTATAATAAAATTAAAAAAGAAAGAAAGGAGAAACTTTATATGTTTTTCAGTGCACATATAAAACATTTTAATATACAGATATACAGATACAAATACATAATAATTGTTCAAATATTTCTAAATTATTTATAATATGCGCCGTAGAGGGCTGTAATTTCAATAAATTGAAAATGTTGATTAATTATATATTTGAAATGGTGTTTTTGAATTTTGTTGTAGCGAAACACATGGAAGTACCTCTCTCCTGTTTTTTCTTTGTCTTTATTCTGTATTATAATATAAAAATTAATTACCTACTTGAGATTTTAACTAGAAAAAAATTAATGATTAAAAATGGTTTGAAAATTCTATCAAAAGCAGCTTGAAGGAAAAATATCGAAACGTTGTAGTATAAAATTAATTTCAAAATAAAAACTTTTTAAAATGGGGGAAAACTTTAGCGGGCTTAAGGCTCGAGGAAAAGATTTTTTTCTCACATGGTATTCGACGTAAATTTAAATTTAAAATTTATCCTCTCATTTCATTTGCTTCCTGAATTCCAGCTCTTGATGTATATATTATATGATGTAAATATTTTTGAACTCTCAAAGAATGTACTAACTCTTCTGGATGCCATTAATATTAACAGAGTTCCATTTTATAGCTTAAAATATACAGTAACATGCTCAGAATGGAAAAAAAAAGAAAGAAGCAGGAAACACGAAATTTGAATCTTAGAACCATTTAGTTTAAGATTTTTTAAAATAAATTTTAATGTGTTTTTCTTAAGATTCTTTTTGGGGATTGATGGACAATTCAGGGCATTTCGATTTAAAATTATTGGGCTCAAAATAAAAAAAAATAAAAAAATGGAGCTGATTTTGAGTCGGAGTATTAAAAAAAAAAGTTTTGTATGTTGTTGTGTTGTTTAGATGTGGTTGGCGGTAGTTTGCAGAGAGATCTGACAGCCGGCCCAATTCTTATCGCACACTGTAAGCTTACAAATACATTTTCATCGTGTATTTTTATTGCATGTAGCCAACCACTAACATCTTCCAGAGAATTTCAACGCTTTTTAAAAAAATTGTAGTACTATAGTTAAAAAAAAAAAAAAAAAAAAAAAAATTAAATTAAATTTCGAGGACCAAGCGTTGAGGTATTCTGGTTGAACAATTTGCTGCCATTCGTGTAGTTGGACTTTGTCCAGAATAAATTTATTTAAGTTGTAGATAAGTGATTAACTTGAGTAGATATGTTTAAGTGTTGATGTAGGGCTTGATTAATAAGTTTCCCTCTATCCCTGCTTATATATTTACCGTGTATACCACGAAAAACCAAATTCAAATTTTATTATAATATTTATCTTCTGGCAGTGATTCAACCCTTATTTTCTTAATAATTTTTTTTTTTTTAATTTGTTTAGAATAAATGTTGGGAAGTCTTTTGTTATAACGAAAAATGCTGACATATAATTCTTTTAAAAGTAGAAGGAAGTTATTCTTCAAAAATGTACACTATTTTATTTTTTTTTTAAAGGATGCATATTTTTTTATTTTACACCGGAAGAAATGGGTTGCCAAGATCAATAAATTATTATTACATAAATATATTTTTTCCTGTTATTTTAATGTAATCAGATTTTTTTTTTTGAATACCCAATTTATACACAAGAATTGAAAGAAAAATTAATTGTCTTGAATATTCACAAATAATTAACTAACGCTTATATCCTTTCCTTGCCTGCCTAAGTAATATTATTGGTTTAAAAAACTCTACTAATTTTTTTTTTTTACAATCTAAATATTAACTAACTCGTCCATTTTTGGAATTTAAATTAACCAAATTTAACAAAAAATTAATTATTTGAAATGTTTCTTTTACTAACCAAATTTGGACAGAGGGTTTAAATACGTTGCCCCTCTGCCAGTTTCAGCAACCTATGTCGAGACCAAATTAGGAAATCCCGAACATTTCAGTTCAGTGTTGAAAAAGTCCCCGACTGCTTTTGGTATACGTAGATTTGTGCATGTTTATGTGTTTAGTTTTTGTATAACATATGTATTTCATATTTATATTATATATTTGGTAATTACTCAATTAATGTGATATTTATTTGTTGTGTATTTATAATATATGTTCGATAACGTTCAATTCTTGGACTAAAATTTAATTTGTCTACTATTTTTTGATAAAAATTCAAAAATTCCTTTGCTTTAGTTTAGCTTTCTCTCCCTAAATATTGAATAAACTATTAATAATAGAAACACAAAATCTATCAATTTATGAAGATCAATCCAAGGCCTTAACTAATTTTTAATAGTTGAATAAAACGTAATTGTTATTATGAACAGATTCAAACGAAGAGCAATACTATGTATATATATATATATATATATATATATATATATATATATATATATATATATATATATATATATATATATGAAATAGTAATTTAGGTTTTGTGAATCAGTCATAATCTTTAAATAGGTCAAAAAACCTTACAAATATAAGTTGATACTTTTTAAAATAATATTTTAAACATATTTATAAAAAAATAAAAAAAAGCAAATCTTATGAATTCGATAAACAGACAACAGAATATTTCTAAAATTATTAACAAAATATGAATTTTATTTTTACGTTTATAATCTTTCATATTTTCATTTTAAAAAAATATTATTAAATAATATTATTAATATTAAAAAAAAAAAGTATGGGAAAAATATTACCTAGTATAGTAATATCTGAGTAGGGAATAATATAATTTTATTTTTGTCTTTTATTCTGTAGTATAATTTTTTCGGTTAAAACATTTTCCACAGTTTTCTATTATGAAAATTAATCATATGGAATTAATTCAAACGATTTATTAATTAAAGTAACAAAACTGTCATCTTTTTTAAACCGAGTACTTTGTGATTTTGAAGCATAATTTATAGAAACATCTATTTATATAAACGATGCTACATTTTATAGAAGTAAATTAAAAACTAATATTTATTGGTATAAATTAATATAATTACCGTGAAATAAATAATAGTACATTTAAGCTACAAGTGATTGACCCTGAATTTTGCTATGACTTATTTGGATGTCACAGCCCCAATTAATTTTCACGTCTTTAATTAATAATCACATCAAAATTAATTATTACTTATTTTTTAAATGATTTAAATTGCTAAAAGGTAGATAATAAGTAATTGTTTTAAATGAATCACTTCAAAATAATAAAAAAAAAAATCACAAACGAAAGTTATACAATACACAGACATAAATTAAAATGAATAATTTAGACACAAAATAAAAAAAATAAATTAATATTTACAGACAAAAAAAATAAAGAAACGTTACTGGAATATTTTATAAATATACCTACTTTATTTATGGTTTATTACTTTCAATAAAGAACCTTTTATAGTCCCCTCAAAATTTGAGATTTTGCATTTCAATATAAGTAGATCCAAAAGACGAATAAAAAAAATAATCCGTCCGTCCGCAGCTTTGTTCCGTGGCATCGCGATGCCAGAGGTCACTCCAGGTTGATCCTCCGAACTCGAAATTACCAGTGAAACAAAATGGCGGCCGATTAGAGGTTTCATACAGTCATATCTCATCTATTTATGAAGATAAAGGTAAAATATAAAGTGTTTTGGAATCATTATTGTTTTGTATAATGATTCAGGAACACTTTAAATAATGTTATTATAATATATAATAAATTTAACAAATAAATAATAATAAATCATTGCGTAATAATTTGCAACGTTTTTTAATTATAATAGTTGCTTTAAGTATTATTGAGATTTTTCTAATTAAACAAATGCATTTCATTAGGATACGTGTCGTTCAACGTAATGCGTATTATTAATTCGATTTATGTGGTCAAAGCCAAAAAATATATATATATATATATATATATATATATATATATATATATATATATAGTTTTACTAAAAGTAGTTGTATTGATTGAGTGTTCATCTATTTTCAGGACAATTCACAGCCCGACGTGCAGAGCAGGATACATGTCTAGGTTATAACCTTAACTACTCAACTATTACACCTAATTACACTATTATTTATTATTAAAACAACCCTAGTAACCTTCATTGTAATAATTGTAATACTAAAAAAAAAAATTGTATAACTCTTGTATTATTTTTAAGACTTCTCAAGACATTTTCCTAAGTAAAAATGATCTTAGAGAGATTTCTATTTCAAGTCATCTAGTCTCAGAGGACATCAAATGCAGAGACTTTTTTTTTTTTCTTATACGAAATGCGACTCGTTTCCTTATGTCGGAACTTTCGTCTTTTCAAATGTGTACATAATCCTATTTTATTTATATCGTGCTTTACTAGATTACCATTTGTGAAAAAAAAAAAAAATCGTTATTAATTTTGTTTTCGGAACACCATTTGTTCATATGTACTGAAATTATTTTTTATTTTAATTTAAGAACAGCGAGTTTAGAAATGTTGCAATTATATAGAAACTAAGAGCTTCCATTGTTTTTTGTTTTTTTTTTTATTATTTTTTCTTTTTATACATTGATAATATAATGAACGTTTTACGTTTTAGGGTTTAGATAATTTAAGTTAAAGTGAAATGTCAAAAAATGTATTAAATGCAAATGTTACATTTCAAAAAATGAAAATTATTTATTTCGTGTAATATATCATTTAGTTGTAATCGATACATAGAGGCATATCAAAAGCTTATAAGTAGATTATATAAATATAGGATATAAATTTATTGAAAAAATGATGCAATATTGTATATATAATGTTAATAAATTGGAATTCATTCAATGAGCAAAGATTTATTATTTCTTTTATTGTCAAATCCTCATTTTGTTATTATATATTATTTATCATCAAATTTTGTTATTCTCCTGATTGCAACAACAGATTTTTTTGCATTTAAAATAATATTAACTTTCTGAAACTTGGTCGAAAATAAATTATGGAAATCAAATTGGCCTGGTTTAGAAATAATTAAAAGGTAAGTGGCAGCAATTATTTATTTTTTTGTACTTGGACAAAATGGAGTAGATTTTTATTTCAAATACACATTAAAGCAAGTTTTTATTTATCTATATTTTAGTTTAAAATATATATATATATTGAAATATCTATTATTCTTTCAATTTATTATTATTAAATTTCCTAGAAATTACAAAAAAAAATAAAAATTGGAGATCAACTTATTCATGACTGATATAATATCAGCATTTTATTGATTTAGAAACTTTTGTAGTTAATCAATTTTGAAGAGATGAAAGAAATTCTATATTGGAGATTTTTTTTTTCATTACTTTGAGGCAGATACTTGTATGTTACTTCGGTTAGAACAAGTAGTGGAATTGTAATTTATTTTCGTTTACATTATTCTTTTAGGCAATGTAGTGATAATATTCCTTTTGAAAAATTTTTAATTGTATGTTTATTTATTTATTTATTCTTTTTCAATAATAACAACTTCGTTGCTAACGCATTTAGCAAATTTGCTGTCGATGTTTTATTCCTTTGACTTGCTTGATAATGAGCTGGAAGTGAAGCTGGAAATCCCTGAGCTTCGTCTTTTTAACATACGTCGACCGGGCAATAGGGAGGGGGAAAGTGGTAAAACAAGTGGATGAGGTGATTAGGAATTGAAAAGTAAAATGTGATTTATTTGTATTGGATATAAGATTTTACTGTTGGAATGTTCATTCTGTGTATAGTATGATTTGAACCATGGTTCGTTTAAAAATTTTGGATTATATTGTTTCTATTTTGTTTATGTGGACTTGTTTTTCTGAACCCCAAAGTTTTGCTCCGTATGGCAAAATAGGTCATAGTATAGTGGTACTTACAGATTAGTCGCTTGTTCCGTAAGTTAAGTAAGTATCAATGGCCCATAAGATGTGACAGATTATTATATTGTCTCGTCAGTTCTTGCATTTTTAATTTTGTATTTATGCTCCAGCTAAGTGTTTTATACAAGTATAGTTCGACATACCTTTCATAATTTTTAACTGTAGTACTGAACTGTCGATTGCTAAAGGTGAACATGATGCTTTCTGTAAGGGAAGGTGACTTAACTCGATTTGGTGGTACATATTTATTTTAATTTTCTCATTGTGGGACCACTTTTCAAGAAGAAATAAATAGTTCTTAAGTGGAATAGATGCAATAGTCGAATTTCTTTTACAATAGCTATATCGTCAGTGAAGCTTTAGATTGTGGTGAAAGGGTACTTAGGGATATCAGAGGTCTAAAGTGAACAGAGGAGAGGGCTTAAAACGCTACCTTATGGTACCCCTGCATGCTGGAGAAATAAGGAGGAAATGGAAGAAACAATAAAAGCTCATTAAAACCAGTTATAAATCTTTCATGCGTCACAAAATTACATTATCAGCCATTAAAATCAGCCAAAAAAAAAAAACTGTTTGTTATCAGAAACTGATGATTTATTAGTATAATATCAAGTTAATTTTTTTCAAAAACAATTTATTCATTTTTGAGTCATTTTCCGCTTAATTTTATCTTTTGGTTCCCTCACTCCATCAAACTTCTGAAACGTATTAGTTGACTCTTAAGATGCATGATAGCGTTTCAAATAACCGCTAACTGACACAATTAAATGTATTTGATTGAATGAAATTTCGTAATAAATAAATAAATTTTAAAACCTCACCGCTAAGAAATGAAGTAAAGAAAGAAAAAAAATTTAACATCGTAAAATTGCAGTTATAAGACGAAGTCGGGTTCATACAGCAGCGGGCTTTCAGACTATGTTTACATGCAAATTTTTTTTTAAGTCTTGGATAAGAGTGCTAAAAATTCAAACAGACAAAATATACAATAAATTAACATCAACTTCGTGTTATTTGGTATATTATATTTAATTTGGGGGAATATCTTGGAATAATAGGCCTTTTTTAAAGTTATTATTATTAATGATATTAATACAGTTAATATTAATTTTATCAATTCTTCTCTACTGGCGCGCAATCCATTTCTTGGTCCCACCCTCCGTTACTCATTACGACTTCTACTGGACTTTTATTTTATTTTATGTTATTCCACTTTGTTTATATTAATTATCTTCCCATTGTAATAATAATTATACGGCTATATTCACTTATAGTTATATCGCTCCAGATTTCTGATGATTTTAATTTTTCATCTACGCTATTTTATCGCGTGAATAAAATATTACTTTATTATGTTTTTTTTTCACCATAAATGCATCATTTAGCTTCGTGACACTCTCCGCGAAAAAATCTGCACGACTAAAGTTTATAGTATTTTGAAATACCACGTCCTTGCGTTGAAGAGGCGCGTAGTGGGATGAAACTGCAAATACATGCGAAAAATGCAAATTTTCAACTTTAGCATAAAAGAATAAAACTGTGTGTATTATTTTCCTTTATATAAACGTAAGGGATATATCTTGTAAGTTTTTTCTTGGCCATAGAGACTGAATTTATCATGGAGATTGTCATGTACATGAATAGCAGAAGGTTCAAATAAAGATGGAAAAGCAAATATATACAATGTTTTATCATTAACATTAATATTCTACTCTGAAAATTCTTTTGCCTTCAAATAAAAACTAAAAAGGAGCTGTATGAGAGATCTCCTTTAATAAAAAAGAAATATTATTTTCATATAGCATTGTACAATTAAAGGAAAATTTATACATCCAAAAACTGCATACTTCATAATTGCTTAAAGAAATGGTAATAAACATAATATGGTAAATAGATGTCTAGTCCTTTATGTGTTTTACTATTATACTTAAACCTATGTTTGTCAAAGTGAAATGCCAAAATTTTAAATAACTGTTTCTCTTTTTTTCACTTTTAAGTGTTTAAAGACGTTATAAGCAAAATGCTTATAGTAAATATATATATATATATATATATATATATATATATATTTACTATAAGCCTTTTATATATATAATTTATATATATATAAATTAGACATAGTAGTTTAACTTAGGCATAGCTATCTAACACAAACCCGTGGGATTTTAAAGCCGTAGAATTACTTAAGTGCTTATTTTTGGGCGGAAAAAAATGTATGGTACTGTTGAAATAAATTGTATTCATTGAAAGTTAGCTTAAATTAAATACACAACAGGCCGATGATAGGAGCAGTGACAAACTGATGATAGTAATTCTGGCGAGATATTTCTTGTAAAAATTAGATTTATAAATGCATTGCCTAATGTACTAGAAAGGTTATTTGGTGTCATGACCAGATTAAAATGAAGTTGAATAAATTCAAATACATTTTCATTTCTGAAAATGATATTATTTATGCAAGCCAATATCGATTTTTTTTTCGTGAAAAATATGATTAATCTGTTTGCACATGACCAACACACACGACAGACAACGGATGAATATCTCTTGTGCTGTAAGCGGTGACATCAACTCACGCTCAAACTGATCAATTTTATTCGCTTACTATACTTCTGCCTTAAGTCCAAATAGAAAAATTATTTTTTCAATCTCTAATGGCATATTTTCTCTGTTAAATGATACCAATTCTTGCTTCCTAGCATTTTTAGAAGCGGAGCTATGGAGGTTTGAAGTAACACCAAAGGCATCTGAAAACATTTTTCTGTCTTAACAACCAAGTTAGAGGAACACAATTCTACTTAAAAAGATCGGTAAAAAGTTATCGTCACATGATAATTCCAAATTAAAATACACAATATTTATTAAATTTCTATTTAGAAGTTATAAATTTAAATGGAGGATAATAACTATTGGTGAAAAAAATAATGCAATAATTTACGGTTAGTTGCGTGTTTTTTTTTGGTGACATCACAATTAAAAAATTTCACAATTTATACTTTTTAATTTTTAATTAAATAAAATATAGGAATAACTGAAGATAAGACCTTAGTAGTGGTGGTACCTTTCTAATTTAAGGAAACTTATACGGTCATGGCCGACTGGTAACCCCAAGCCATCAGATTGGCATAAACGAGGACATTTGCAATTAGGACATAAGACAAATAGTTGATGGGAAGATTATGTACATTTCTTATAACATGAAAAACATCTATTCAGGCACAATCATTATATGTTAGCTATAGTAAATATTTTATTTATTCATTTACAGTTATTTTTATGATTGATTCTGGTGAAACCTTGTAAATTTGATCTTATTTTGTGATTTGTAAAACCATGGAACAAGAGCGAAAACCTAAATATGGTTATTGGCTTGTGTCTATGCACAAGAATATAACGAAAAGTGCACTAGATTAAGTATTTTTCACGTTCCAAAAGACTCAACTAAACGATTACGTAAAGCCATGAGAAGAAATAAAATAACTCCAATAACTAGTTTGCATTGTTGTGAAGTCCATTTTGAAATCATAATAATGAATACCTCGTTTCCTTTACAATTGAATTTAGAATTTTGTTGTTTTATGTTAAAAAAGTATCGTAAATCAAAAAGTTTTGATTGGACTTTTCATGAATTTATATCACTTTATATTTTTAATTTGTGGGCTATTTATTTGCATATTCAAGTTTTTATGTGAATATAATTAGAATTTTTTTTTTTTATTTACAAGGGGATAGAGAAAATTGTTTTCAATACAAAATAATGAGTCACCATACGATTCCTGTTGAGGTCTATAAAAAAATATTAGATTTAATAATTCTAACTTTATTATATTCTAACAACTGAAACATGTCCATGTACCTATTTAATCGATAAAATAATTCATATTCGTAAACCTGAATGCATTTGTTAATGAAATTATGTTTTCTGAATTTATAGGTTATGTTTAGTTTTCCAAAGTAATATGTAAAATTATCCATTAATAGATAACTGAATTTATAATTATTAATTAATTGAAACTAAATTATCTTGTAGCTTTTACCGGGTTTGACGCGCGTATTTATAGCATTTTTATATAACTTATTATTTAGAAAGAAAGAAAAAACTATTCAGATTTGAATCAATAAGATACAAAAAAAAATTGAACTAAATATATTTTTCATGCATATACCTTATTAAAGAAATGTAAATATTAAATAACAAGGTAGCATTACCGAACTATTAAACTATGACATTACTAAAAACGTGCGGTAATAAAGCATTATTAACTATACATTGGCTAACTTCTTGGTAGCTAAATTAGGATGTAATATCACGGATGTGCGTTCCTCGGGTATCTACAATTCCTCATATGCACATCCGCATGATGGTATAGAAGGATCAATCTAATTAGGAATTAATAAATTATTTGCCACTTCTATAAATTTGTTTTATTGAAAACTAGTTTCGAATGTTATATATTCATCCTCAGTTCTAAAAACACACAAAAAATTCAAAAATAATCAATTCAAAATATAGTTGGTATTATTATACATATTAAATTATATAAATCAGTATTATAAATGATTTATGAATTTAATTAATAAGACAAGAAATCTATTAAGAAATTTAATTAATACTCACCAAGGTTTAAATGGATTATATCAAACAGAAAAGTTTGTACTGGTTTCTTCTCGCATTGTACTGGCAATGAACGAGAGATAGACAGGATATTTTTAGGTAAACGGTTTAAGGGTCAGGGTTTTCCCAGTAAGGCCGGTGAGTAATTGTTTTTTCTTTTATAGATGGGAATAAATTTAAGATTGGACTATTGGAGATATTTATTTGGCTATTTAAGCAAAAATCTGGATTGGATTTGAAGGATTTTATTATTTCAAGTGCTTCATATATATTTAATTTGAGACTGTTTTCAACGTGATGTATTAATTTAACTCCTGAGTCTTTGATGAATTTATGATTATTTTCATTTAAATGAATTGCAAAGTTGGAATTATCTGTCTTATTATTATATGCACGTATATGTTCCTTTAATCTCTGATTTAGCGGATCTTCCAGTTTTCCACGTGCATGGAGAGATTTCAGTTTTTTCGAAGAAAGACCTATAAATGGATTGACATTTCAGAATGTAGAGGAATCGGTATTGTTTGAAGGGAGTCAAAGAGGATGTATTACGGATAGAAATAGGAAAGAAGAAATTAAAAAATGAGATACATTTCTTAGAGAGGTTGCGTTACGTATAGAAATAGAAAAGAGGAAATTAAAAAAAAATCATGTAATTTCGTTCTATATATGTTGAATTGGATTAGTTACATAAGTTTACAATTATCTACAAGTTTTATATTAGCAGGTTTGATTGACTACTGGAAAAGAAAATTGTGGAGAAATGAGAAGGTAGTTGGATAGATTAAAATAAACAAAATATAGAACAAAATGTAGTGTAATCGAACAACCATGAAAAAAAAAATGTAAAATGTATATATATATATATATATATATATATATATATATATATATATATATATATATATATATATATATACATTTTACATTTTTTTTTCATATATATATATATATATTACATATATACACATATATACACATATATATAGTAAGCTGTGTATTGTAGCAACACAATATATTTGAGCAGTATTGATGTTCAATAAATCATTTCTCTCTTAGAGAGTATGCATTACGAATAGAAATAGAAAGAAGAAATTAAAAAATGAGATATATTTTTTAGAAAGGATGCATTACGGGTAGATATAGGAAAGAAGAAATTAAAACAGATATTTTTTCTTTTATAAGGTATATTCCCCATATACTGTATAAAAATGTAAGTACATTTTATGAGGTATATTCCTGTTTCAGAACTAAATATGAATTCTAAAATGAGGAGCCATTTTTCGAAATATAAAGGATTTTTCAAAAGAAGCAGATGTAAGAGAAGGCATGTACATGTCGGTAGGTTGAAATAATGTATTGAAGAAGTGGATAGAGGAACACAGGATTAAAATGAAGATCAACTAAGGAAGAATGTGCTTCTAGAAATTAGGATATAGAAACCCTTAGTTAGCATACCAGTAAGATAGGGTTGCTAATAAATGATTCTTTTATATACATATATTTTTTTTTACTAGTTTATTCAGAAATATTACATGCTGTCTCAATAAAGGACAATAGCAATAATGATTAAAGAGATCATTCACATCATATTTATACAAATTTAAATAAATAAAATTATAACAAAATAATAAATATGAAGAAAGAATGAAAAAATAAAAAAATAAACTTAAATATAATAAAATAAACATAATCATCTTAAACGCAGGCATTCTTATTTAAAATATTTAGAATCGGCCAGGGGAACCCCGAGCCACGCTTGTCCCTCACTTATGGACGAAGAAGCGAGACTCCAGGATATCCCAGCGCTTCTTTCTCAATCGCGTCACTGGCACTGATCGAAGGCGCTACATATTTTATATCTAATGATAATTAATAAAATTGTATATATTGTAATTGTGTCCTATAAAATCAAAACCAATCTCACTAAAAGTTTATAAAAATAATAATAATTGCAGCATTTTGGGGTAGAAAAAATTCATTCATCAAATGAAAAAAAAAATTATAATGTTGTCAGGAATGCGTTTTCATTTTAAATTCGGAATGAATAGACGTATGTTTTAAATAATTATAAGTGTTTTTTCAATACTCTTTAAATATTGATTCATATCATTCATTTTAATGAATGAATGTAAAATTAAACTTATTGGGTTTTTTGTCGCAAAGACATGCCAGTTATATTTTAAAATAACTGATATCATGTTAAATAAAGTATACATTACTTCAAAGGAAAACATCTGTATTTTCACAAATAACCTCAAAAATTAAACAAAAACTATAAATACATTTAAACCTGAGGACAAAATTCAGTGATGTTTTCCAAGATCTTTTGAAACAAGCACTCCTTTGTACCAGCTATGAAATAGGTATTTGGCTCTGTAGAAAATTAAGAGCAGCATCATCGTTACTTATATGTTGACTTAACTGGAATATATTCATCATGTTCCGGTTCAATGTTATAAATAAAACAAAAAACAGTTAACATTAGAATATATCAATTTATGAACATAAACTACTTAGATAACAGTTATATTTTCTACAAAAGATCCAACTATTTTTTATTTATTAGAAAAAAAATTATACACGTCACTTTTTATTTTAGTTGCTTCAGTTTTTTCTTCTTCACGATTTGACCCGTCCTTCAGTTCGATGAGTTACTGGATCCGGCTTCTTCCTTTATCGTGATGGCAACCTTCAGGGGCAGTCTATAATCCTATCTTTTTTTTTTTATTTATTGTTCTTTATAAAAAAAAAAAATAATAAAAAAAACCATTATTTCTTATCTATTCAAGTAAAGAAAAATAAATCTGGTGGGAGCATTTACGTGGGAACATTGCATAGTATAGTATGCAAGTTGACTAAATATATTTTTGATTAACAATATATTTCTTTTTTTGGTCGATATTTACATTCAAACCTGGTGGTTGAGCTTAGATGCTCACTACATCACCTCTACATCGAGACAAACCACTTCAATATAGTCCCAACCGTGGCTGCAAGAGAACAAAGAAGCCTTAATCTTCATTTCCGACCTGATCCATAAGTTCGATGGGAGAATGAGTAGATAAATGAGGAAAAGTGACCTCGATTGTGTTGAAATAAAAGTAAGAAGTCTTTTGTTGTCTGTCCCTCTCAGAGTATTGTGACTGTAGTTCACGTTCTCTATAATATTTAATAATATTGAATAATCAATAGTTGACCGTAGAACTTTATGAAGGAATGAGATGGTCCGGGAGGCGGTCAAAAAAGTGGAACATAAATAGTGAAAACTATTTCACTCCTCCAACCCCCTTGGAGCTTCAAGGTACCAAATTTTGTTTGTTTATTTATTTTTATTCCCCTTTTTACTTAGTTAACAGAATTATTAATTTTTTAGTTATTGTTATTTCTCTTTTAGTTTACCTATTTTTATTATTAGTATAGCCAGTTTTATTAATAATCAGCTTAATATATTAATATTCATTAATTTATTTTTGGTTGCTGATATTACCTATCAGTTTTTCATTTTTTTTTCACTGTCTTTTTAATTATTGATTCATTCACTGAATATACCATTGTTTTTTTTTTATTTTGCATTTTTATTTTATTTAGACCTGAAGAAGTGGGACGAAACGTCGGATCCTAATAAATAGTTTTCACTATTTGCGTTCCAGTTTTTTGACCGCCTCTCGGAACATCTCATTTCTTCATATTTAATAATACTATATTTTAATTCATATGTACAAAAAAAAAAATTAATTTCACTTACCTATGTAAGAAATATATAGTAAGGGAAAGTATTGCGATCGTGATAAATTTCAAATCTTAGTCCAGGAGACTCCTAACGTATGAATGTGAACAGCATAGGTCTAAAACGAAAATGAAATTACGTATTTAAGATCGGTATCTATCTATAAATGCCTGGGTTGTTTTGATAAAAATCATTATATCAATGTAAAATTAAATACTGTTTAATATCAGCAAGGTCTTATCCTCATTGAAACAATCTGGGAGGGCTTAATTGCCTAATTGTCAAAATCACTTTCTCTAAAGTATCGTTAATTTTGTTTATTTGAAATAATTAACAGCCTCTCATTGTTAGTAGTAAAAAAAAAAAAAGGGACGAACATAAACTATGAAATTAACAAAAGAAGAAATATTTTCCCAGGTTGAAAACAAATTTTCGGAAATAACAGTAATAATATAGATTTTAATATACCGTTGAAAAGCTAATGAGTTTAGAAAAATTAACATCTAACATATAAAGCTGAAGAAGATAATGGATATTAACGCAAAACGCATAAATTCAAATTATTGTTGTAGTTAATAATTTATAATTTTTATTATTATAAAGAATGATTTTTATTTTTTATTAAGAAAATGTAATTTTTATCTAAATATAAAAGAGCAAAAACTCAAAAAGAGACAAAAATTAATTGCAATGGGACAATTAATAAAAAACATCAAACACTTGGAAGATCCCAAATCACAAAGCCTCAGGTCTCTAAAATACCGAAAAACAACTAACCACTCAATGTTTCGCCAATTCAGGCATCATCAGGACTATTTTTGATCTTCAAAGATGTGACTTTTTGGTGTATGGCCTGATGATGCCTGAATTAGCGAAACGTTACTGGTTAGTTTTTTACCGGTATTTTAGAGACCTCAGGCTTTGTGTTTTGGAATCTTCCAATTGTTTTCTAATAATTTTTATCTTTTATAATTTTAGTCGAATTATTGGTGCCATTATATCAATGTCCTGTAAACTATTTTAGAGGACGTTTGACTCATATTTTCATTTGTATACTATCGTTTAATTGTAATGAAATTCTTATCATTGCATCCATCGATATCTATATCATTGCAAATAATGTGAATTTAAAAGTTGCCTAATGATCGGAACTTTACTGTTTATAACTGTTGGTAACTAATTACTTGGAGGTGGGAGTCGGGACACCGCGGCGTTAACACGAGACTAATAAAATGCGATTACCACTGGCCGAGCGTCACTAAAGTTATTAACTATAAATAATGATATTTTTTCTCCTAAAGGGCGGATTCAGTGAAAGGGCTGGGATTGAGGCGGGTGCGCTATAGGTAAGGGTTGCGCTGCGGGGAGCCACTCGACCTTTGTGAAGGGCCGCTGGAGTCATTAGTTGTTTATCAATCATCTCCAGCTCTGTCCTCCAGGTTCCAGATATTCCAGGCACTACCTGGGCCAGGATCTCGGCTGCGTTCAGCGGGATAACGGTTTCGGAAAACTGCAGACAAACCCTTCGGAATAAGAAGCATGTTTTATTATTTTTTTTATTAATTTCGGCGTAGTAAAATTATAATAATAAAAGAGGTAAAAATGTTTTTAGAATATAATTAGAAGATTCCAAAAACAAATTCTTAAATCTTTCAAATACCAATATTTAACTAACCAGTCTGCAAAGTATCGACTCAAATATTCGACCTGGTAAATATACATAAAAGAAATAATAGAAACTTTAAAAAATTGGAAAAGTGGAAAGCCTCCAGGAACTGATGGATTACCTCTGAAACACCTGAATTTCGGTCGGATAAAAAGAAATAAATAGGTGGGAAAAAAGTTGCAATAATTCTCACAGCGTTAATAAACAAGATTCTAGCTGGAGATGAAATACCTGCGATATCTATTCCCCACTTTCAAAAAAGGTAACCAAAAGCTGTGCACAAATTACAGAGACATATGTGGCATCAACATGTGTATGAAACTCGTGGGTAGAATTTCTAGTATAGGGTAGATATGAGGGAAAATGATAACAAGGATTAGGGAAGAATCTTGATCTTGATGTTTGCTGACAACCAAGTTGGACAATATCTTGGTTGAAGATATATTGGGCTTGGATCTAGCCCAAAATAGAGAGGACATCAACCACATACTCAGAAAAGTTATAGAATTATATGAAAAGTGTGGCCTGAATTATAGCTAAAAAAGAACATAGCACCGTGGCACTTCATCGGATGAAATAACAACTAAAAAAGGCATTAAAACAATAGAGGATTTCAAATATTTCGGGTCTATCTTTAATAGTGAAGACACTTTCATCATTGACATTGAACGGAGGAAAGGAGAAGGGAGAAAAATCATTGTAATGCTGAATGGTGTCCTCTGGAGCTCCTGTATACAGTCCAGTACCAAGAGATTGATGTACAAATCTATAACGACACATGTCTTGGAGAAGCCTGTTATTAATGCCAAATACCGCAAATGATTGTTAGCTGCAGAAATGGACTTAAACTAGCAGAAGGGCGACGAGGAAATCCATACGGTAAAAGGATTAAAACTTAAAGAACTGATTGAAGTGAAAAAGAACATTCTCTCAACTACAGAAGATTTGGGAATATTAACACATTCCTGTCCGAATAATTTTTTTTCTTTAAACTTTTATTTTAATGTTATTTTTCTTTTACTTCAGTCTCCAAGAATTACTAAAAACCCGATTTAATAATTATATTTTATCACGAGAACAGAAACCATGCTTACCTTTAATTTCCCACTAATCACTTACAGGGTCAAAACTGGGTTAACGAAAATTGTTCTCCTTTAACGGTATCCAAAAAAAAATAATCAACACACAAACCAACGTTGCATCTTACAGACTGATTGTGAGTGTGCGTTTATGTGTCACAATTATTCCCAGAATTGTCATAACTAAATGATCAATTTTGTCATGAGCTATAGATTCTTGCGCTTGTAATGATTTTGAGATTCTTCCTGATCTTTTAGGAGTATTTCCAAACCTTTTCAAATATTTTATAGCAATTTTCCTTTTGAATTAAACTTGGGGTAATAGGAATAATTACAGAAAAAAAAAATCTGAGCATATTTATAAATTTTCTATAAAAATGTTGTAATACTGCCCTACGTACCATTTATGGTACATCTATGTTCTCCGGTATAAAAATCAAACCAAACTTTTTTTAATGTTGAAAAACATAATCAATGATTATTCCTACATTCATTAATATTATCATGAGAAAGTTTTTACATATAAAAAAATTAAAACTTTAATGGGTTAAGTTGATTTGAGCATGTTAAAGAGATGACAAAAGATAACAATGGTATTGGAATTAGAAGAAAGAAGGAAAAGAGGAAAACTGGTAAAGGTAAAATGAAGAGATGAAGTGGAAACAGATGTAGATGTAGTGCAATAGAAAAAAAAATAAAGATATTTAGGTCAAGGAAAATCAGATTAGGGGAAACTTTCTGAAAAAAAAACAAAACATGATGTGAGTAGATATACAATATTATAAATTATTTGAGAAAGAAGTTGGTCGGGGTGTGCGGCCAAAGACTGACACTAATAAGTATGACTTATTTATTTTGTGCCAACGTTTCGGCCTAAGTCTTAGGCCATAATCAAATCTTCATACTAGTAGTCATTTCAATTAATAGTGTTCATATATTTTATTATATCATCTATAATATACTTTATTGTTTCATTTAATTCATAATATTTCCTTCACTTTTCTCAATTTACTTTAATTTTTCATTTTTTACAATATATATTGACATCCTTTTCTTTTTATACTTCATATATTTTTATCTTACTTGTCATTTCTGTTTTTTTATAATTGTTTACTGTTACTGGTGCTGCCTCTGTCGTTTTCAATGTTGTTATTTTGTTTTTTATTTTAGCCTTGATGATGGCCTTAAACTTAGGCCGAAACGTTGGCACTAAATAAATAAGTCATACTTATTAGTGTGTTAGTCTTTGACCGCACACCCCGACCAACATCTTCTTTAATTATATCTACGGTCAAATAAACTGACTTCAAGATAAATTATTTGATTTGAGCTTGCAATAATAGCTTCAATAAAGGACGCTAAATATTTAAAAAAAAATGAAAAATATATATGTGTTGTAAATAGGGGACAAGAAATATAACTCCTGGAGAGATAAATTATGATGTCCGGTATCCCTGTAAACAATATTGGCTTCTCGATGAACGACAGATTTGGCTAAACCTTTAAATGCTGCAATAAAGATCAGATATTAGATTTTTTTTTCTCGAGGTATACTGCTCACAATATTATTAGTTTATATACTTCGTTATTAGTTGAATTGTCAACTTAATTCAAGCTAATTAATTAACTTCTTATAAGAAAGGATACATTTTAACACTAGTTGGTCGGGATTCACTTTCATCATCAGAGGGGTTTTAAGCAATGAAATCATATCGCCCTCTGGGAGATATTTCAGAAACATTAACGACCTAGGCCCTTTCTGGAACACTTTATAGACTTGTAACGAGAAAATATGGTGCTTTTAAAGTAGCGTTACGACCTGCCCATCATGAAGGGGAATCGCTAGGGGCATTAGCAGTAACCGGGAGTCCTCTTGCCGATTTTTTTTTTCTTCCCCAGACCCGCCAACGAGGTGCGTTATAATTCCCCAACGCTTGTTGGGACCTGGTTATAAGCTGTAAATTAATTTTATCACGTTTCCTAGGAGCAGCCGAAATGTTGGCGCGGGCCCTTTAAAGTCTAACCGGGAAATTGGAAAGAGGCGGGAGTTGGTTGAGGCTTTACTGCTGTCTAAGAGATTTGTGGCCAGTAAAAGTTCAGTTCAGTAGCTCTTAACTCGGGGCACAACAGCTGCCAAGTCCAAAAAGTAGTATCTCCTACTGAGAAAACTTATCTGTATATATTTTCAATGATATACGTACTATATATTCGAATATAGAATACATATACATGTGTGTGTGTGTGTGTATATATATATATACATATATATATATATATATATATATATATATATATATATATATATATATATATAATTCAATAAAAGTAATAATGTTACGAAACTAATATCGATGAAACTGCAACTCCGATAACGCAACAATCGACCTAAACATCATTTAAAATGTAAAACAAATTACACGCTAGCGATGTTAAAAGCTTATTTATATTTTCATAAAAAGGACTTCCGATTATCAAATAATGGACCTCTATATCGAGGATATCCAAAAAGTTGAAATAAATCGTTTATCGTGAGGGCGCGATCTTAATATTGTTAGTATTTTCATAAAAAGGGCCACAGATAACTTACTAGTAGACCTCAATATCGAATATATCCGAAATGTTAAAATAAATCGATACGAATAAGATTTGAAAACAAGCCACGTTGTTTAAAAACACATAACTGCAAACAGCATGATTATATAAACATAATTTATATTAATTTATGGAAGTCGAAAAAGCTTGAATTTGAAATGGGAAAGATTAAATTTATCTTGGAAAAGATTTATTTTTAATAGGAGAAAGTAGAATTTGATTTGGAAAATGCTTAATTTGACTTAGAAAAAGTGCAATGTGACTTGGAAATGTTTATATATATATATATATATATATATATATATATATATATATATATATATATACACATTTTAAGATTCCGAAAACAATTCCTTAAGTCCCTAAAATACCAGTAAATAACTAACTAAACGTTTCGCTAATTCAGGCATCTTCAGGACAGTTGGAATGATGTGCTGTATCTGTTTGACAGAGCTTTTTTTAGACTGTCGAAGTGAGTTGTACTGTCTTCTGTGAATATTTGTATGAGAAAATATCCTATAACACAAATCAAACGTAATAATGGTAAGAGAGGTACAGCATGTGAGGAATAAAAAAATTATTGGAGACAAATGAAATATACTAAGAACGTTTTCACCAGGAATAGAATAATATCAGGCCATATGAAAAAGATTTAGTAGATATCAAAAATAATTATATCGAGTATGAGACAGAGAAGGAGATAAACAGAAAAGTAAGCAACTTTAATAAAGATTTTTTTTTACAATGGAACATTTTTATTAATTACTATTTACAAATTACCACTAGACTATAATAATTGATGTATTTACATATGAGGCAATCTCCTCATGATACAATGAGGTGAGCAGTAAGGTATTTTTTAGTATTTTACTAAAATTTAAAATAGTAGGATATATATATATATATATATATATATATATATATATATATATATATATATATATATATATTAAACATAGTACGAAAATAAAAAAAAAAACATTAAAAAGGAAAAATAGAAAGATAAAAGTAAATTAATTAATAAATAAATTATTTAATATCCATCTCACAGTTATAGATAATGAACAGATAATTAATACTTAATGAAAATATTATACATATACACAATATACAATAAGTTTTATACAAATTAAGGAATTTTTCACTTTTAATCTATTAATACATGTTAGTAAAACTTTGTTTTCTGTATAAAAAGAGTTTATTTTGTTTTTTGGGTAGACATTTTTGCTTATTGTTTTCAACTGTCACTACTCAAAATTAAGTTAAATACTTATACTTTCTTAAATTTATTTATATATTAAATTTATTTAATTATACAACAATTGTTTCATTTAGAAGAGAGTGCCATCAGGAATCAAGATTTTTATATATATATATATATATATATATATATATATATATATATATATATATATATATATAAAACCTGTATTTAGTTATTTTCTAACCTCTATATGGTTAGTACATATCATGTATTTTTATCAGCTCGGTGTAAAAAATAAAAAATTTTTTTACACGATTTTGAGATTTTGACATCATGAACAGTTTGATATCTCGGAAACTACTATACTAGGAGACGTATACTAGTGCTCCAACTGAAGATGAAAGTAGTTTGTAATGGCCTGCTTCGTTATTTATTCCTAAAACTGTATCTCGAGCATTATTACGTACAAAGCTCCATTAAAGCTTAAACAAGCAAGTTTACTCTATCTTAAAAAAATAATTATATATATATATTTTTTTTTTTTGTGCTATATATGTTGAAAGCGCCTGGAACGCCCGACATGGCGCTCAGAATTCCCCGCCATAGGAGCGACAACTCCGCCTGAGAACAATGTAGCATTTGAATGTGTGAAGCAGATGGATGGTGTCGGCTAGGTTGGGCGCCCGCAGTGGATTAGGATCTCCCATTATTCAGGATGAAAAATCCCCAGACACTGCGATGACGTGGAGCGGTGATGTCAAAACAAGAGGATGGATCTGGGTCGCGAGGCAAACTGTGACCTGTACTCTCTCAACAATAGGCCATTGACTCCGTGGTATTAATACTCCGTACGCCGAGCTGTTCCTATCCTTAGTGGTCCTATCCCCGTCGGCAACTTATCCCGGTCTCATCATCTTCTGGATGCCGTATCCAAACAAAACTTTCAATACAGAATCTGAAATATGTAATAAAAATATTTTTTATTAATAAAAGAGCAAAAATTCAAAAGAAAGAAAAAAACTAGTGCGGTGCGCGCATCACACAATTTTCACTTACCACTCTACTGGAAAACAATTTAAAAAGTTTCCATGGAAATTCTCTTCAGTTTCCATTAAATAATATAAAAGTAAAAATTATTAACTACATCAATCACTTAAGTTTAAGCGTTTTTCGTCACTCTCTATTAACTTCTATGGCTATAATATATGTTAGATATTATTTTTTCTAAAATTATTAGAATTTTAAAATTATGTTTCAGGAAATTATTATCTCTTATATACTTCATCAATTTTATTCAATCATTTATAACAACGTTATAAGTATATATATATATATATATATATATATATATATATATATATATATATATATAATTATGGGCTTATCTTTGCCCATTCATGATTTCGCAAGTTTTGAGTGATTCATTCACGTTTTTCGTTGTTTTGCTATGCCCGTAAAACATAGCTTAAATTAACTTAAATAGCTATATGAATTTGCTGATCTACTAATAATTAGCTGATGAATTAATTGTAAAAGTAATATAACATAAAACTCCATAATAATATGCACTAGCATAAACAAGCAATTTAGGATATCACCTCCAAAATGTATTCAACAATTATTTTTTCTTAATTAAGATTTAAGTTTTTAAAAGATTTATTTATTTATCAATGCTATTTAATTTTTAAATTAGAACTGAAAGAAACCAAGTCAAATTTAAACATAACGAAGTTTTGTTTTCAAAAAATATTAAATCATCAAGATTAGGAACAGTAGGTATTCACAAAGACTGTACCTTAAAAAAAATACTGCATTTTGTAAAAATTCATTATGGAATTGATACTTTTGGAATGTTGTTAAAAATGGTTGAATAACATTATTGAAGTATATAAGGAATAATAATTTCCTGATATATGATAATTTTAAAATTTTCATATACTCCTATGAAAAACTTGAAAGTGAGATTTTGAACTCATTTAGAAGAATTATAAAATCTTTAGCTTTCCAACGGTATATAATATATTTATACTATTACACGTATTTACGGAAATTTGTTTCCAACCTGAGAAAATAATTCTTCTTTTTTCTCCTTTAGTTAATGATAAAATTCTTTTCATAGTACATATCTGTCCATTTTTATTACAACTAACAATGAGGGACGGTTAATTATTTCAAATAATCAAAATTAAAAGTACTTTAGAGGAAGCCATTTTGAAAATTAGGCAACTAAGCCCTTCCGGACTGTTTAAATGATGTTAAAGCCTAGCCGATATTTCATGGTACATTGATATCTTCACGATTTTTTTTCAAAATCGTCAGAGCCGTTTTTGATAAAATCAATAAAGATGTGTAAAGTCAGTGATATTAAAGTTGCACTTCCGGTAAGACGATATTAGAGAAAAAGTTGCCGTAACAGCCCAGGCATATGCCTATCTTAAATTCGTAATTTCAGTTTCGCTTTTGAGCTAGGCTGCACATATTCATGCTTAAAACGTGTTTCGAATTTTTTCACCATCGCAATATTTCCCCTTACTGCATTTTTTCATATGAAGCGTTGAGCTTCACGTAACAAAGTAACAATGAATTGTAGAAAAAGTTATCCTATTGTGTTTAATCTATTTTTTTATCGCTATCATGGAGAATTATCCTGAAGTAAATACGACAGCATCGAGAAATTTTTTATAAAATCAGTGGATTGAACTATCTCTATTTTCCATTTTCTTTTTAACGTTTTCACATTCATCATTTCCAATGCAATTAATAAACTAATTAGATATACCGTTCCTGAAACTTGTGTATGGATGTTGGAATGTAAAAACAATAAAAATTAAAATGTTCCATTATGGCCCATCATGATAAAAGTTTTTTTTTTTCTTCACTATCTGTTATTTTGCTTCAATAGTTTTGTATCTTAATTTTTTTTTATTTCTAGCTCATGGAAGATGTTTTCATTACAAAGTGTCTATATCGAAACCACAAAAGCTAAAATACTTTTCGGCGCTTGTTTTAAAAAAAATTAAAAAATACTAAAAAAAAAAAAATAAACCATAAATAAAACCTTGATGAGTACCAATATGTATTTGATTTCTTGTCTTAATTAAATTCATAATTCATAAATGTTTTATAATACTGATTTATATTAATCTAATTTAATATGTATAATAATACCTAACTATATTTTGAATTGCTTATTTTTGAATTTTTTGTGTGTTTTTAGAACTGAGGATGAATGTATAACATTCGAAACTACTTTTCAATAAAACAAATTTATAGAAGTGGCAAATAATTTATCAATCCCTAATTAAAAAAAATAATATCTTAAAATAATAAGTTCCTTTTCACATTATTCTTTGATTTAATATTAAATGTTTAAAATCATAAAATTTGTTAATTATCATTAGTATCTTCCTTATTTATTGACTTTTTTAAATTATTCCTAGCAGAAATGGATACTTTTTAACCTGGGAAAATATTTCTTTTTTTTCTCATTTTGTTAATTTTCAATTTCTTTCATGGTTTATATTAATCCTTTTTTTTTTTTTTTTTTTTTTTTTAGCACTAGCAATGTGAGACTGTTACTTATTTCAAATAAACAAAATTAAATGTATTTTGGAGGAAGTCGTTTTGAAAATTGGGCATTTAAGCCTTATGAGACTATCTCAATGAAAATAAGACCTAACTGATTATACATAAAGACCATTTTATTATTCATTGATATAACAAGTTAAATCAAAATCGTTTGAGTATTTTTCGATATTTGTAAAATCAATAATATAATGTGGCACTTCCGATGAATCGAGTTTGGCGAAAATGTTGCTATAACATCCCAGGCATTTAACATCAACTGCCTTAAATAACCAATTTCAGTTTCGTACATCTTTTCGTTTTTGAGCTTGACTTACCACATATACTCACACATACACCCACATTTCGTTTTGAGACTTAGTTAATTGTACTCGAGGGATCTTAAAATGTGTATTGCTCGGATTCGAAATTTTTATAATCGCTTTACTTTCCCTTACTACATATTTGATAAATAGGTAATTGAAAGTAAAAAAAGCATTTCATGAATATTCTTGAATTATACAAGATATACCGACTAAGGTTGGTAATGGAAAAACGAGTTAAGGAATAATGATAATAATTTAGAATAATAAATACAGTTTTCAAAATAATCATTATTTTAATTCAATTTTGTTCCTAATTGTTCGTAAGATGGGATTTGCACTATTCAACCCAGAAATGAAACTAAAATAATTATCAGCAAAAAAAAAATTATTTATTTTTTCGCCAATGAACTCCTTTATAAATAATAATATTAAATAATGATTGGTTACAGGTAATTAAAATGTAAATATATATATATTGTAAACATGGTCCAATATCGACCATATGAGTATTGGAATTTCAAAATGTCTCTTGTCTATTTTTTTTTTCTGCTCAAAAAACTAAGCTCAATTTTTTATATAACTGACAGGAAAACATTAAAAGAAATAATAATGCTATAGGCAATATTATACAGATGGCGCAGATCCAGATAGACCACAGACAGAGGGGTACATGAATGAATGCAGACCCCCTAGCATTATGAGCTATAGTACTAGAGCCATTACTAAGGGCCAAAAGGACTCGGTGCTATTATTAAATGGGCCAGTGAATTGCCATTGAAGGATGGGAAAAAATGAATGAATTCGGGCCATTGAGATGGCCAGGGAACAATCTAGGTGATTGTCGCTTATTTTGTACCTGCCCGCTTCCTGGGTCGCTCGCCGCTCTGTTTTATTATTGTAATTTCGTAACTGTTAAAGTTAATGACATCCACAACTACTCCGGCTCCTGAGGTATCTCCCCATTCACGGCTTAGGTTACGTGTCGAAACAATATATGTCCATATTCAGAAAATCTCAAATTCATTATAATTTGTCAGAAATCGGAAGTCTCTAAAATACTAGTAAATTATTAAACAACTGGCGTTTCATCATTTCAGGTATTATCAGGGCAGAAAAAAAAATCACATAACTAAAGATCAAGGACCGCACATCTCACATCAACAGTGAAAAAAAGACATATCGATGTCGTTTTTTTGGGGAAGGTTCAAGCGCCATTCAGCAAATTTACAAGTAAAATATGAAACTTTTTTTCCCGAAATAACAATGTATATTTATTTTTTTATTTTATTCTATATTGTGTAATATAGAATTTTTTAAGGCGGCAAAAGTTTTTAATTACAATATATTTTTAAGGCTTCTTCTAGCACTAGCCAAGGCCAGAGTGACGACTGAGAGTAGTCCAGTATTTGGTGCTTACGTCATCAATAGCCGATTTTAGACCATTTTCAATTTTATTTTTCGTCATATCGTGAGTGGGAATGGATAGAGGTAGTTTTTCATCCCATAATAAATTGAAACCTAAATTTAGAATTTTCGGCGCTTGAAAACTTTTTCAAAAAACGACGTCGATATCTACTAGATACACTCCAGGTCTTCACACTCAACGAATACTTGAGAGTACCAGCTGCCTCTTATTAATGTCTTTTATCTTATGTTGATGTGAGATGTGCTGTCATTTGTCAGTATATTTGTGATTTCGTTTTTATCTATTCTGACGATGCTTCAATTTGCGGAATGTTGACTTGTTTGTTATTTACTGGTATTTTTGAAACCTAAGCTGGAAATCTTCCAAATATATCATAACAGTTATACTGGATACCAGATTGCTGGAAATTATCAAACAAAACCATCCAGCTTCTTCATGCTTTATTTTTTCATCTTTTCACAACGTTTCGAACTCAATTTTGTCATCTTCAGGTATATATTCATTCAATCTAAAATATTAAAAAACTTTTTATACAATATTATTTTGTACATTTACATTTACATGAATCACTATACTCTCTACCTCTCTACCGTATTTTCTGATTTAGATCTGCATTTATTTGCTTTTGAAAATTAGCCAGAAACACATTTTTTTTTGCAATTGATCTATTTTAAAACGTACCTTAAATTATTTTTGTGTTGCCCACTTTTTTCCACTTCATAAAACCTACATTATATTATCTGTCAATTTCTTAAATTATTAAATCATTTATATGGTCGTTTTCTGTATAAAATTTCTTTTAATTATTATATTATCTTTGGTTATTATATAATTAATTGCTTTTATTTAATGTTTATATTTACCCAATTCAATACCTCTCCATTCCAGGCCAGCTATCTATTGTTCCTTGTCTTACAACCTGTATCTAACAATGGATTATCCTCCACTAGTTCTCTTTGTTTTTTATTTTGAAAAATTAAAATCTGATATTCAGGATAATTTATAGATACAAACATCGAAAACAATATAAGAAAATAGTAAATAACAATTTTTTTTCTCTTGTTTTTTGGAGGAGAAGGGATGAATTTTTTTTATTTCTTTGTTGTTTTTAAAAAATTTATTTCAAGCTTATTTTCAAAATATTCTGTTTTTGTAAACGAATTGCAGTGTTAATTTTTCTCTTTTATTTTATTTTTTTGTCCTTTTCATTGCTTTTGTTGAAGATAATTGCTATTTAATATTATCTATATTTATTGTTGAAATTTTTGTGACAAAAGAGTAATCCTCTATCAACAAATCGGTTGTCTTATTAAAATAAAATTGAAAAAAAAGACAAAAAAAAAACTCAAGTTAATGCTGAAGTTATCGAGACCTAAAATTCATTCTCTTAAAGTATTGTATGATATTATTATTTAATTTTTTCCTCAAGAAAAACTTTGTATAGATGAGATATATCCATACGAAAAATATACATATCCATACGAAAAAAATCTAATAAAGAAATTTTATTTAACTACTTATAAGGTTTAAATAAATAATGAAATAAAGAAGTAATGCATATTTTTAAATAAAATCAAATTGGTTTAATTGTTTTAATATGTCTATAGTTCAAGACAATCCAGAAAAAGTAGTTAGCTTAATGGAGGTCATAGAATTAAATTTATAATTGTATTTTCATCGAATTGAATAGGAGCTGATCACATCTTAACTCGACAGCAGCACTAGCAATGAATCTATATACCATGGTTCCAAATAATTTGTGCATATTCTAGATAATAACTAAATAAAAATACGTGGTTTATGCAATTGTTTATAAATATTCAAGAAGGACTGAAAACAAAAAGCATTAGCTACCTACGTAAATAGATGAATATTTCCCTATTTCCTTTGATATTTTCCTCAAAGAGGGTTGCTGTACAAACAAGAGGGTTGGGGTTTGTTAAGGGCGGTTTCTTAACCTTTTAGCAAGTGGTTAGGCGCGGCTGTTGGTTTTGCCGTTTGTTTGTTCAAGATAACTCTTTCACAAATATCAACCTTAGATCGGTTTGCGCTCTACCGACCCCGTTCTTTTCTCGGGGTAATTCATTCTTCTAAAAGGTTGAAATATGAAGAAGAATTTCTCATCCTGCTGTGGTCCATTTTTGGGCTATTTTTTTGCCATTTAAAAAATACTATTATATTATTAAATGAGATTATATTACTAAATAGAGATCAAGGTCAAAAATAATTTTCTATTAATGTCTATCTTATATATATATGTATAGAAAGAAAAAAACAATTGGCCTAAACAAGAATTATTATTCTTTGAATTGAGGTGTTATTTTAGAGTATTTAAAAAATAACCTTGTTATAATATTTTTTTTTTTTTTAACTTACAATTTAAACAAAATAAGAGACGTAAATTAAAAAAAAAATTCGAATAATAATACTTAAAAATTATTCAACGAAACCTAATTTTAATTGTGAGCAATATTTTATCGTCCAACATTGCCAAAGTTCGGTCATGGAACATAACACAAAAATATTAGAAATGAGAGTTAACATTCACATGAAGAGAAAATGCATTAAAATACTTAGTTCTTATTTCATAAGAGACAAATCTTTCTTTATTGAGTGATGCTTCTTTTTGATTGCTACGAATCCTATAAAGATTGGCAAACATTTTAATAATTATATTCCCATAACAACAATTTCATAACACAATAGTAATATAGAATAATATTATATATATATATATATATATATATATATATATATTTTTTTTTTTTTTTTTGTTATAAATTTTCTATCTTTATTTATTTTCATTCATTTTTATCTCATTCCATATTTCATCAATTTTTATCATACAATAATTTTTATGAACCCTTTTCTTCTTTTCCAATGAATTCTTACTTTCTTATTTCTTGTATCTTCTTTTTGGCTCCATCATCTCACTGTTTTCTTTTCAACGTTTAAGCTATATTATTATTTGTTATATTATAATAGAAAGAATGTCTAATCCAAAGCATGATTCCAAACTTTTTAAGCTTAAAATCAGTTAAAACTTATTTAAATAAATATGCTGTTAATGATTACATATAGCTCTAATGCCTATTATCATTAATAAACTGATTTCTTATTTAGAAATAATATCATATTCCTCAGAAAAAAAATCAGATTATCCCTCACACAGATTAGTTTAAACTTTAAAATAGTATAAACTCAGTAAACATTCTAAAATTTTATATATCCATTTTTTTTTCTACTTATTTGTCATTTTGATATCCATGTTTTATTAAAAATTAGAGCAATAATTGAAATCAGTATTTTTGATCAGTATAAAATGTTTTGAGACGCGATTTTTCGTACAAAATCATAGAATACTATATATAAATAATTATTATTGTACATAATTGTTAAAATATTATTGCAATCGTAAATGGTGTTGGATTTCATACTGATTTGAAGGTTTTTCAACGTTCATTATAGCATTGAGGAGTGATTTCTGTTGATAGTTCAAGGGAAGAAATAATGACACGACTTACCAGGACAATAAAGAAATTGTATTTTATCCCTAAAAATTTTAAAAAAAATAAAGAAGATATCCTCAGATAAAGTGTACATCCCCACCAAAAAAGGCAGAACTTTATTGTTTTAAAATGTGTTGTACTTTTAAAGTATAAAGAGGGATTCCGAGGAAAAAAATATCTATCTACAATTCGATGTTTTTTGAAAAAGATTTAGCAAACTTTACAGGAAACACACGAAACATTTTTTCTCCAAATAAAAATATATATTATTTTAATTTTATTCTTTATCGTGTATAGTAGGAGTTTATTAAAATGGCAAAACTTTTATAATTAGAATATGTTTTTAAGAATTCGAGCACTGGTCAAGGCCAGAGTGACGACTGAAGTCGTCATTATTTGACGCTTACGTCATCAATAGTTGATTTTTAGACCATTTCTAAATTTTTTTCTCGATATTTCTTGAGCGGGAATCGCTTGAGGTGGTGTTTACGTCCCGTAATAAATTAAAACCTAGATTTCGAATTTTTGGCGCTTAAGCCTTTTTCAAAAAACGACGTCCATAAATTCTTATTTATTAATTATTATTATATAATTTAGTTATTAGCGGAAATAAAGGTATGGTAGAGCTATTAACATCGGTACAAATTTTAGTAAGCTAACTTTTGTAAATAAATAAATATGTTTCTCAGGACTACTGCCAAACAAGGCGTTTATTCCGCTTAACAATCTATTTCGACTTTTATGATTTGCCCATTGTCTAAATTGACAATAAGGTAATGATTCTTATGAATTAACCCAACAAAGACAATCCGACATGTATTTATTGAAGTATATGCGGTACTCTCTTAGAGTCATGTACTATCTTTATTTGGTTAGTATTTTTCTTAGCTGTTAATTTGAGATGTTGTATCTCTGGTCTACATTTATATTATCTTATCTTTTTTTCTGTCCTGAGGATGCCTGAATTGACGAAAAGCCGACTAGTTAATTACTTTTTGCTGTTTCAGTGATTTAAGAGTATATTTTTTAATTTTCCAAAAATATTCGAACATTAATTTTTGTTTATTTTATTGAATTTTAGCTTTTATTAATTAATTAATTTTACCTAGTGAATATAATATAATTGTTGTTCAGTAAAAAAATAACAACTCTGTCCGTTCAGATATCAATCGGTCGTTGCCAACTCCTTGATCCATAATTAACAATCCTTTTCAGCTGGGTACCATAGATCTCTCATCCATTAGGAAATGGATTATAGCGGATTTACTGAATGACTGAGACAAATATTGGCAAAAATCTCCCAAAGGACGATCCTTGCACAAGTACATTCCAAATATCATACTACAAAACAAGGATAAAGCAAAAAGTACACTTTACAAACTAATACAATTGCTGACGGTACACGAGCAAATTAAACATTATCTGAAACGCTTCAACCTAAGAAATTCAGACACATGGACAGACTCCACAAACATTCCAGCACATCTTATTCATATGTAACTTACAAGAATACAACAGAGCAAACTTAATTAAGACTATCATGATACAGGGGAACATTTGGCCTGCTTCTGAAAAAATTGTTTCCCAAATATAGAAAGAAGTAGGTAAAATTCGTCACCTCAATCAACTGCAACTATAATACTTAAACCTTTATTCCCTCCATCTTTTGTTTACGGTGGTTTCGATTTTTCTATCTTTATTTATTATTTTTACATTATTTTTTTTTAATTGCCTATTGATTTACTAATTTTCTAATTGTCACAATTATTCAATTGTATATTATAGACTATTGTTTTGTACATTATTTTTATTATTACATATATGTTTTTTTTGTATTTTGCATTTTATTTGATTGCAGTATTTAGTTTAATTGTAAAATTATTGTATTTTGTGTATTTTTTTAGTTTAATTATCAAGTTGAGTTTAAGTTTCAATATTTTTAATTTCACTTTTATTTTCTCGCTTTATGATGTTTATTTTGTATTGCTTATTTGTCCCTTGTTTTTCTTCATACTTTATTGTTTTGTTTATTACAAAGTTAAGATATAGTTTTTTTTTTCTTTTTCGCTTTTTATCACCCACAGTAACACTGTGAGAGAGCTATTTATTGATTTAGCATACATGCTCCATGCTCTGAGAGCATATGGTCCATAGGAGCATATGGTCTGTGACCCGTCGATATAGTTAAAATTTGGTAAAGATTGAGTCCGTTGTTTTCGAGGTTAGCGCTTAGAAACGAAAAACGGGTTGTCTTTTATATTATAGTATGATTAAGGATTTCCTATTAAGCGAATATTGTGTATATATATTTGTTAAAATGTGGCCAGAAGCGATGTGTTTTTTTGTGCATTAATGTCATTCTTAAGGAGCTAGGCCCCAGAATATTTTTTTTTCTATTCTATTCTAAATCTGCAACATTTTTGTATTTCTAACCTATAACATCATATTGTAATTTTTTTAATTCCAGACCTCCCATAAAAAATTCCAGACCACCTATCACGTCCAATCTCGCCATCGGACGACAGGGATTTACGATAACAGAAGAGGGATCATTACTACAGTGTGGAAGACGCAGCTCATTACCTAGGGCTCAAACTGTGACCGGGGTATACTACCATTAAGGTTTAGTAGCCTCCGACTCCATAATGTCTTCAGCTCGTAACCCAGGCCGTATATAGCACTCCCGATGGACGATATTTTACCATTCCTCCGCCCTTATTGGCTCCGCTAAATCAGATTCATTAATTCCGATTGGTCCTCGGTTCTCCTAGGGTGGTTTATTGTCTTCACGTGTTCTCACGTCTAATCCGATATGAGCCAATCTCAGAGAGATACCTCTGCGGCGGTTAAACATAATGTGAAATTTGAAAAGTAATTTGTTTTCGTTCGACTTCATTAAAAAAACGAAAACATACAAAAAAACAAATAAATTAACACCGACACGTTAACTGAACTACCCTAGGATCCAAATTAAAGTACGATATACAAACAAGAAGCTATGCCAAGACAAACACTAAAATTTAGTTTAATTTTATAAAATATACCTTTATAAAATGTGGTTTTTATAATTAAATCATATAAAATTTCTATGTAAAATAACGTATAAACTTAAATAAAAAGAGTAAACAATAAAAACAATATTAAGGAAAAGATAGTAGGACGCAGTGTCGGCTCCCTTATAGAACTGTTGAACTGCGGACCCCTATTACCACTTGATATTATCACTAACATGCAATATAATCAGTCATTTTATCTTTAATTCTTCCTTTATAATTGTACAATACATAATCCTTAAGCTTAATGCCGTTAACCACTATTTATACAAAATATTACAAAAAACTTCGCAAGGAACTGTGCGCTTCACAGTTCCAACGGTGAGAAGTTTATCTGTTGTGCGCATGTGCACATAGGAAGCTGCACGCGAGTCTGTGGTAAGAAAGTGCACTGTCGACCCCACTGTACCCACCCTTGATTGATGGTGTGTTTAAAAATCGTCTAGCATATTCTTGGATGTAATAATGTATAGAATTAGATTGTTATCCTACTTCTAGCTATTCAATTTGATTAATTTTCATTTTTATTAAACAGAGAATTTATCCATAGCTTTTAAGAAGAAGGATTTCATTTTTAAATAAATTGATCCTGCTTGAACTGTAACAATTTATGTTATAATATGTTGTTCTTTTAGGATTTTAACAAGTTTCTGATTAAATTTCGTTATTATACCTTTAAAATCTTGTTATACTCGTTTGTTTTCTGTTCCACAACTTTAAAACAAATGCTAAAGTTTTTCTGGTGCAGCTTAGTGGGAGTGCTGCCAGAAATGAAACGAAGACTAATGTCATATATTGTTTTAATATTTCCTGACGTTTCGGAAAAAGTTGTAGAAAAACAATATAAAAGAATAGAAACAATAGAGAAAAAAAAGAATGAAGAAACAAATAAAAACAAATTTAAAAGGGACACAACAAGGATATAAAATAACATATTTTAGACAATCAAGTAGAATTATTTAAATTGTTTTTATAGTTACTTGCATTTATAGTTACAACTATAAAAAAAAATAAAAAAAATAAGAATAAAAATCAAATAAATAAGATATTATATACTGGTAAATATTTGAATAAAATAAAATAAATTAATATAATCATACAATTAGAAAAAAATAATAAATTAAGCACAAATAAATATTTAACAAAAGAAGATAACTTCAGTTAGTTCAGTTAGTTCAGAAATAATTAGTAATAATTAGAAAATAATTAACATATTGAAATTTATTATCTTTTCATCTGAACATTTTATGAAATTTAAATATTACAATAAATATTTTTTTATATATTTATATAAAAAATATATTTTTCTTTTTTCATTAAGTTAGATCTTAAAAATAATATTGTAGTATCAGTATACATCAATGCTAATAGCACTTTTTATGAAAGCCGCGAAATTGCCTCCAATACAATTTGCCATCTGGCAAACCTATTTGTTTTTTATATTTTCAGTTGCTATTTTTTCACTATGATCTTAATTACTGATAAGCCTTGGCTAGAAAATCAAACGTCAAACAAGAGCAAGCAAACAAGGGAAGAAAAATACCGTTTCTAATACAGGATATTACTGAAAGACATAAAACAGTTCTGCTTTCTGTACGTAAGTATCGTAACAAATTTAAGTAGGATGGTATTACGTAGTTCTGCCTTTACCCGATAGGTAGTGTAAGTGGTATGACTTGCTACCTCACTTACTCTGTACTTGCAGTACCCGGTTCTGGGGGTCGGATCCCTGGAATGGTCAATTTTAAATTTAAAATAAATTGATAACATTGTTATATAATTTTAAATGTTAATCTGTACCCAATTTGTTAATAATATGCAGAATAAAATTTATTTATTTATTCCACAGGTTCATATTTCTCCTTTAAGTTCCCGAGGACTGAGCCATACTCAAAAAATTATTTTATTTTATTTCTTAACGTGATTAAAAAAAAAATGCAATGGTCATTGTTATACAATCATGCACTTCACAATAATTTTTATTACAATATCAATACTATAAAGATGTAAAAATATTACAATACATTTGTAACATCTGATATTTATTTTAATTAGAGAAGTTTTAAACATAAAACTAAATATTTCCTCTGATTTATTAACCGTCCAATGTTCATTTTATTAACCCTTTATTTTTATTGAAATATTTAAATTCATATTTAATCAAAATAATGGGATGATAAAATAGAAAATAAAACAATGAATGGCAATTTTTTTAGTAATCAAAAAAATTATTTGAATGATATATTAATATAAATTACTTCAGTTGTTCAGTTCGATTAAATGGCACTGGTCTAGCTGATTTTTTTTTTTTTTTTTTTTTTTTTTTTTTTATAAATAAGAGTTTTCCGATGATAAAGGATTGCGCTAATGAGGACCGAAAACTCTTAATCTAATGGATGAAGCAAAATCCTTGCGCGGGATTTCGAGATACATTTTTCAGATAGGCAGATAGAAATTGCACGGATCAGAGCAACATTATACCATCTACTTGTAGCTCATTTTGCATTCTGCGCTGAATATCCTGTTGACGACCAACCACGCGATCGACCGAACATGAAAAAAATTATAAATACCTTATTTAAAGAGAATGAATTTTCTAAAATTCGATCCCTAATAGGGCTCTTTACGTTTAATATCTCCTGAAGCAATGTTTTAAAAATAATAATAGAGAAATCACCATTTTTAAACTTTATATTCTTAATATCGTGGAAAATGTTCTTCCTACGAGGATAATGATCATAAATTGTTTTATGGTGCATTTAACTTGCTCCAATTCGAGTGGTAATAGACATTATAGTTCTCGATATAAAGTTTTTCAAAAAACACTTTCTCCACGATTTTGGCATTATGCAACGGAGTGATATATTGAGAAAAGTTAAATATCTCAGCAACGATTAGACGTACAGACATCTAATACAATTAAAATGGGAGTTAATTAAATACGCCATAAAGTATTTTATGATGATTATCTTCGTTGGAAGATCGGTTTCCAAGGTATTTGTCCAAATAAGATTACAAATTCGTTTTTCGATAAGATTTTTTTTTTAACTATTAGACGTACATATGTCTATTACCATTCGAATTGGAGCTAATTTAATGCACCATATTAGTAGTAGTTTATAATGATTATCTTCCTAAATAAACAGTTTACATGATAAGTGCGAAAATAAATTCACAAAATGGTGATTTCTCCTCTTTTTTTTCCAGACCCTAAATACTTCAATTTCTCAATGTATTGAGACCCATTCTCCTATTATATTTATATCACTGAAATCATGATTGTTTCTTCTACTAACCATATATTTTGTTTTATCCGTATTTATTTCGAGGTCTGATTCTTTACCAACTTCAATCAATTGACAAATAGTTTCCTCTTCTTCGCATATCATCAGCATTCCCAAGCACAGGCATTTTACTTTTTTTTTGTTGGCCATTTTGGCTTTCTAATTCTAAACATTGGTCGCTACAGATTAAGCTTTATGTATATATATATATATATATATATATATATATATATATATATATATATATATATATATATATATATATATATCTTTAAACTTAAAATTAAATAACCAAGTTTTACATTGGAATTATGTGATAAAAGGAAAGCAATTTATGCGCATTTCCTTATTGCATTGAAAACAACTAAGTCTAGCGTTTACACCCATGTTGTTATGAACTTACGAGAAATTGTCCATCATGTCATTCTTCCAGCTGATTGAAGAGGGATGGATTCTATGGCCTTTAATTACTACTCTACTAGCAAAACTCTCTAAAGTTTTGCCAATAACTACTGTTGCTTAATAATTTATTTTTGTAAGAAAAATTATTTCTATCTCTGAAGTGGTTCTTGTGTATAGTTTTGAAGTCGTTTTCTTTTTTCTAAAAATTTATTTATATATTTTTAGTGGCTCTTGTGTACCGTTTCGATGTATTTTTTTTTTCTTTAACATTCCTCAGTGAACTTAAAATGCGAATTTCTTGGGTAAGACCTACTAAACATGCTGCTTCCATGTGAAAGCAAAGAATAGCTTATTTATTTATTTAGTATGAAATTAAAACTATTGAATTCACCTTTATTTTTTTTTAAGTACCTTCCTATGCTCATTAATTGCCCATTGTGTATCCCACTGTTGGGAAAATGACAGTTTTGATTTATTTGAAAAGAAACAAATAGATTTAGAAAAGTACCTGTAAACAAAACTATTGTAATTATCGCGAGTGATTAACAGTTGTCCATTGAGAAGTTCATCTCTCTATTTTCAATAAGATTGAAAAAATATTTTATAATAGTTTAACTATTCTCGACTTTTTGTTGCTGTTTCATATTATATCATGAGTAAGTTCGTGATAATATGTAATAAAATATAAATTTCAAATACTTGAAAAACTAAAATGTACTCTATCTCTTAAAGTTTCCGTTTAATTTTAGATAAGTAATTTTGATTTTTTTTTTTAATATTTGTTCCTGTTCGAGGATATTGGCCGCTAAAAGGTTAATAATTAAATAAACATGTGTAAGACAATTTTTTTTATGAAGGCTTATAGTAGGTAAATTATTAAAATGCACCAAGGTAGGAAGATTGATCATATGCCTTCAAACTTCTAATAGCTTTATTCATATATTGACGTTTCGGACAATTCATCCATTATCAAAATTCATTTTTGTATTAAAAAAAAAATTTATATTATATACTACTATATAATTATGTACATTATTATATAGTTTAATCATATTTAATCATATAAAAGCTGTTATCATGTAACCTCCCTTTTCCCTCAGTATGTGCTTGGGTGTCTCGGTATGGGATGATGTTTCTGTTTAAAGACTCTAGATGTGAGATGTACTGCATTTTGTTCTTTATTAGGTTTTTTCTTTATATTTTATTTCTTTCTCTCCTACTGTCCTGATGATGCCTGAATTGGCGAATCGACAGATGATTTTCATTTTCATTTCTGTTATTTTTGAAACTTTTGGCTTCTTTTTTGGACTTTTCCATTTATGTACATAATTATATAAAACTTAAAATTTAAAATAGATAATTATCACTATATTAGTTGATTTTAAATCATGTACATAATTGAATTTCATTACCATAATAAATTATTTTTCCTTCCTATATATACATTATTGGCCACTCGAATGCCCATTTTATGATTTTATTATTACTGTATTATAAAAATCAAAATGATGGTTATATGCTATTGAATGGTTTGCAAGTGCTGATGTATTGATGTTTTTTTATTTTTGGTATTAGTCTTAATACCTACTAACTAACTAAAATTATGAATATTTTTTAATTATGCAAGGTTAATAAAATATAGTAAATATCATAGTATTTATGTATAATATCTATTTTTAATTAATTAAATTTTATGATAAATATTAATATTTTAATATCAATTATTCCACTATCATTGTATCAATATCAATATGTTCTTACAAGGCCATATACTCTCAGAGCACGGAGCATGTATGTTAAATCAATAAACGACTCTCTCACTGGGTTGATGTGGGTGAGAAAAAAAAAAAAAAGGGTAATAAAATGGACACTCAAATGGTCAATAATGTATATATAGAAAGGAAAAATAATTTATTATGGTAATAAAATTCAATAATGTAAATAATTTTAAATTAACTAATATAGAGATGATTATCAATTTACAATTTAACTTTTATATAGTTTAATAATATGTTGATAATTAATTTTATATATATGACGTAAATATTTATTTATAGAAAAATTAATTTTGATTATGCACGAATTGTGTGAAACTTCAATCTACGAAGTTTGAAGGCATTTGATCAATTTTCCTATTTTGGTACATTTTAATTTTAAATAAAAATATATATTTTTTTTCTAATGATAGTATAACTGTCATGTCATTCAAACCAAGCTTTTAAGGGATTGGCACTGTATACTCGGGCAGTTTCGAGGGTTCCTTGTTTTTGTTTTGCCAAACAGTAATTTGTAGGATGACAGATTTGTTGGCCTGCCCTGAACTATAAACGACAGCGTGGACAATCGCTCTGTGTCTGCTGCGGTTCCTGGGAAGGAGGAAGGAGGAGGCGCGGTCACGGTGGGAAGGTGCGCACAATGTGGGTTCGGTTCCCGCACCCACATGCGGGTTATTGACCATGGCTATGGCTTCCTGGGGGACCTCTCACCTCTGTCGTCTCCCTCTTGTTTATAGTCTCTGGTTTGCAATTATAATCGAGTTAACATTTTTAAACAGTCTCAGTGCTGTATCTCGTGAGCCTTAACAAGGGGATTGCTGATTGATGGGAACGGCGGAATGGATTGACTCGCAATTATGTACATATTGGCTCATTAGCAAAAGAGAGCTGCAATCAATAGTCGACGAAACCAATGCCTTTGAATGAGGCGAGAATGGTATGCGAACTTTAGAACAGTTTTGCAACTTCATGAGACCTTTACAGAGAGGAACAATAGTACAGTAGAACTTCTATTAACCGTCACTCGTTTATCCGTTAACTATCAGTACTGTAGAATCCCAAAAAAGATGGGGTTTTTAATACATGGTGTAAGTAATTCAAAGGAAAATATTCACAAACGTCTTTTCTAAATAATTACGTAACGTACAGGCAATACAAAAAATAATTTAATAACATACGCACCACATTTTATTTTGTTAAAAATATTTTTAAAATCGCTGCAAATTATTACACAATGGTTTAATATTTCCACTTGGTATATCTCAAAAATGACTATTCTGTCCAAGTAAAAAAAATTAAGCAGTAGGCACCTAAGGAAAATAAATTTGAAGCTTGTCCCAAGATGATCGCCGGGAGTGTTAATAAAAAACTGTGTCAATGCAAGTAGGCTGTGATGTAATCAGGGGGTTAAATGATACAGAGGAAATATTTGATGTAGGAAAAAAAAAGGAAAGAATAAGGAAGCTAAATAATCCAAGGAAAGATAAAGCAGAAAGATGCGAGGAAGTCAGAAGCCCAATAGATAAGTACGATTTTGAGGGGGTGTTACAAAAACGTTTTCCTTGGTCGATTCCAAAGGTCTATTATCGAAAATAATAAACCAAAAGCATTTACAGATAGAGATTTTTTTATTTTTTCTTATTTTAATGCCTTGTTATGCTGATTCCAAAACACCTTATATTTCTAATCTAACATTATAAATGGCGAAGTTATGGGCATATAAGATCTATAAACGGCAATTATATAGATTTTTTTTTTTTTTGTAATTCCTTGTTATGCTGATTCCAAAACACCTAACATTTCCCCTATATCTTTATAAATAGCTGAGTTATAATCTCTAATCGGCCGTCATTTTGAAACAAACAGACGGATGGTAATGTCGAGTTCCCAGAGTTCTGGGGTGACCTGTGATATTGGTACCGAATCTCAAGAAAATCAGTCCAGTAGTCTTGGAGAAAAACCGCGGACGGCGTACGGCGGACGGGGGACTGACGGATTTTTTTTTATTCGATATTTGGATTATACCTATCTTGAAACGTAAAACCTCAAATTTTGAGGGGATGTTAAAAAAATACTTTCCCTGGTCGATTCCAAAGGTCTATTATAGAAAATAATAAACCAAAAGTAAAATTAGTAAAGACTAATTTCTTTTTAATTTACTATTTTTTAATATAGCTATTTTAAATGCAATCGTATTTCAACATTATAACAGTGTTTTACCAATATATAACATCTCGGAATCGTTTTTCAACAAGAAGTGAAGTAACAATAATGAGAAAACGGTGTTCTATGAAAATTTTAAACTAATAAATATTAAGGAAATGTTAACGCACTAACAGCCCTTCCCCCCACCACCCCACTGATCTGAGGTCTCATTTGTGACATTACAGCTTCTATGTGTATATTACATTTTATTTACTAATTTGAAACATACTTCGGAGGAGAAAGAAGTAAAAAGGAAATAATAATTGAGTAGTCTCTAGTCCACTCTAAAAAAAAATAATAAAATATATAATCGGTGATATCGGTTCCATATTTCATAATAAAATACAAAAGCACATGTGGAAAGGTTCTTGTTGAGCGGTTGCAAGTTACTTATCGTCATTAGATTATAATAATTTTATTATTTTATTTTTTTATTTACTGTTTTTTGAAAGAATTATTTTAAATGTTATCGTGTTTCAACATTATAACAATGCTATAACAAATATAACAACTATATAACATCTTGTACTTCACTTTATAGACACCCTCTGTTTCATAATAAATTACAAGTACAAGTCAGCCTGGAAATAAGTACGCCTGTGACTAACACTGTACAATTTTAAAATATAATAAAATTTAAATTAGTTATATTAAAAACAGAAAATTAAAAAAAAAATACCTTGAATACAATTATTATTATCTAAAGACGATAAGTAATCTGTAATCTCTAAAAATCTTTCCAATAGTATTTTTACCACTTATCAAACGGAGTATTAAAGGCAGTTTTAATACTCCGATATTATGTGAGGTCCGGTCTTTTGAATTTAAGTTGTTATCGGCATCGAACCTCTGGAATCGATACGCCTTCATTTATTTATCATGAATTTTTAATATGACTGTTCACAAAATAGTTACAGATGAGTTAACCAAAATAAAAATGGCACTTATTATTAAAAATACGATCTGAAAGAGTACTTCTTCTGTACAATTATCTATAAAAGCAGTTTTTCACAATTATTTTTTCCTAATCTGATAGTTTTAACGAAGATTCGATGGCGATGCAACCAATAGCTGTTCTGTCCTAATCTGGTTGAAAACAAAAATATATATTAAGATATTATTCTTATATTTTCTTTTCTAAGTAAGTGTATAACATTAAGCTCAATACTTAAGTAACTGTACTACTAACCTTAGTATTAAGATTACTATTAAATAACTGTACTAATAACCCCTATAGGTTCCTGTCTGGCTGTAATAATCTTTAAGTAATTTTTCATTTCTTGATTGTAACTTTCTAACTAAACTTGCATATTTCAGCCGTTACAATTTTTAGGCACATGAATTTTATGTTTTAATATATGCTTGATTTTAACGATTAGTAGTAATACCTATACATTTTTAAGATAATTAAAAAGTGTTTGATGAAAGAGACACGATGTAATAATTTCATATTAAATATGTTAACTAATAACACATTTAAATGTTTTCAATTGATCAGGTGGTGGATTCAATGTAGGAAATACAACACTTTTCCTGCTGCGCAACACATTCCAGCTCCTTCATTTTTAAATTTAAATGCATGGCAATATTCACATACATTTCGCCAATAATAATTTAGAATATGTTGAATATTCTATGTCTGGTTCATATTAAAATGAAAGATGATCCTATTATTCCACATTGTATTTCCATCCACTGTCCCTTTACGTAAAACGTAAAGTATTCACCGATACAGGAACTAACTTGACAAATATAGAACTTCTATATAACTTGACTAAAGCACTACCTATCGGATTCTAGCATAGCTATAAACCATCGTCTCGAATACAAAAATACTTTGTGTGAATATGGCATTAATCGGTAAAGTCGTTCAGACAAAAAGACGCGCCAAGTATTATATAATAATAATATAATTATTATTATATAATAATAATATAATTATTACTATATAATAATATAATTATTATTATATAATTATTATTATATAATAATTATTATAGAATAATAATATATGCCCAATAAGGCCTCCCAAGCCCATAGTCGATCTACGGTAAATATAACAAAAAAATAAACGATCTGTCTACAGCCGGACAGGAACCTAAGGGGTTCGTAGTACAGTTACTTAATTATTGAGCTTAATATTAAGAAAAGAAAATACAAGTATAATATTTTAATATATATTTTTGTTTTCCATCAGATTAGGAACAGAACAGCTATTGGTGGTATCGGCATTGAGCGTTCGGGTTCGCTAAGCATTTATTATTATTATTATTATTATTATTACTATCAGATTAGGAAAAAATAATTGTGAAAAACTGCTTTAAATTGTATTGAAGAAGTACCCATTCAGATCGTGTTTTTAATAATAAGTGCCATTATTATTTTGGTTAACACATCTGTAACTATTTTGTAAATAGTACAACTTAAGGGACCTAGCCCAAGAATAAAATTCTTCTTCTATTCTATTCTATATAATCATTTAAAAGGCAATTAAATTCCATAAAAAAAACTAAAAACAAATCAGCCAAGCCGGACCATTATTAGCAACGATAGAGGAACTAGAGGGAAGCGTTATGTTTATGCAGAAATTGAAAAAAAAAATTATTTCCTCAAAATCGAAAATTTCCCTCCGCGTTTTACTTTTTAGACATCGAGGAACAAATCTGATTACGTATTTTTAATCGGATGTTTGATCGTGCATGAAAAATTTGAACTATAATTTTTTTGTGTTTAATTTTCCGAACTATGTCGAGATAAACAATTAAAACATTAAATTTGTTTTTCCTTGCACACTTATTTTTCCTGATGTAGCCTACAGAAGTAATGAGGAAACTATACTGAGCTACTTAGCAGTTTTTTATTAAGTTTCGAAACCTGTAATTATTTTCTAATAATTGTAATGTTATATCTGATTGAGACATTTGATGAAACTGTATATTTTCATCTCTTCAAGAACTGACTATAGAGAATTTTAGCTGAATGATACTACTTTCATAAACTGTCGAGTCCATACTTATGACCCTTCCTCGAGCATAAATATCCCCGAAAAAGAGTAGCTTTCTATTCCCGACCGGCGAGCCTCAACTACCTGAAGAAGGTGCATTGGGTAAATAGTGCAATAGTAAGTAGTGAGGAAATGTATAGGAAATATGGATGTTCCGGGTAGGGATGGCATTTTAGTGAGGGCGTAACGAATGGGAGGCAACCACAACCCGTGGGAAACCCCTCGGGCGACCGACACTCTTCTATATGAAGCTGCCCATTAAGCTCTTATACAACAGACCACCTTATGCAAACATCCAGCATTTTTATTTATGCAAAAATATAATAATATATCTTTTTATTCTTTTAAAGAATAAAAGAAAAGAAAAAGTGCGTTGTACACGACTTGGAAAGATTACGATCAATCCGTCATTAGAAGCATAGATCGTTTAATAAAAAAAACACGTCATAATTCAAAAAAACGTTGATCCGTATAATAAACCGGTAAACCGGTTAGCAAGGAGGAAGGAGAGAGAGAAACACGGTTTATCCTTTGGAATCCAAATATATTCATTTGCAACATTCAATAGGTGAAATGAATACAACTGTACTCATTCCTCAAAAAACTGAGCAGGTTTGATGTGAATAAATAGAAGTTACACAATGAAAGGCTTAAATAATCTTTTACTATTTCTTTAAAACCGATTTTCTTTCAAAACTAATTCTCTTTATTATTCTTTTACAATTCTTTTAATTATTATTTTGCGAAGTCTATGGAACAACCTGCTCAACAAATATGGACCGATTATTGATTCGGAGTATCTGCTCACCTTTCCACGTAAATAAAACGTGAGAATACATGCAATGTGAGCAGGTACTCAGTAAAATACCGTTTTAGTCTTTCGTAGTCTTCACAACATCATCCATCTTAATATACTTAATAGTATCCATCTTAATAAAAAGAGACAACAATAAAAAATATATATATATATATATATATCTTATATGAATAGATTTAAATCTTACAGATTAGTGAAGTTATTATTTAAAATTTAAAATTATTTAAGTTATTATTTAAAAATACTTCTTTTTAGTAATAGTAAACTAAGAGCAAAATACGAATAAGTGATTTTATTTCATGGCGCAGAAGGTGCTTATAAAAAACACTTTTTAATGTGTACCGAGATTTCGGCCTAAGTTGTTGGCGCCTTCATCATGTGCTAAGAAAAACAAGATACAAGAATAATAATAATAATAATAATAATAACGAGAACGAAAAATTAGAAGGATTACATGGAAAATATGAAAAAATAAAATGTATACAATCATATATGAAAAACGAAATTAGAAAAATACAATAGTATACGTTAAAATATCGACGCTTCAGGGAAGAAGTTGCCTAATTCCAAAAATTAAATTCTACAGAGGAGGAATTTTTTTACTTTTTATTTTATTGTTTCATGATATGAATGTATAAACAAAATTTTTGATTTTTTAGCTTAGTCCTAAACTTGCCATAACATTTTTGTGAATTAAAAAAAATATTCTTTCTAAAAAGTTTTAAACGTTATTTAATTTCTTAACGAAAAAAAATATTAAAAATATATATATCCCTAAACTTTGCAGAAAATTTGAATAATGGAACTGTTTCGAGGTAAAAATAAAACGTTTGATAAATACCTTTACACGATTCATCTTTGGGATCCCGAGGGACGGCCCTGCCTGCCGATATTAGGAAGAGTTTAAGTGGCTTTACCCTTCTTACCGTCGTAAGGGTAACGCTTGGCATCCTTCCTCTACCAAGTTATCCAATCCCTCTGTCCATCATACATTTTCGACCTCATTTAAATCAAATCCTCTGTTCATTCCCACCATACCCGTTCTCGACCTTCAGATTTATATACAGCGGCCCACCGATCCCCAGCTTTCGACAGATCTCTTCTTGTCCGATCCTCATCCTCATGGAATTCCATTCCTCCTTCCATCCGTCGCTCCAATACTCTTATCACCTTCAAATCCTTCTCATTCAATCACTTATTTTCCATCCAGTTCCAAAAAAAATGTAAATAGATTTTCTTTTATTTCGATCAAAATTTGCAAATTATTACTTCATTTTTAAATTTTGTATATGTTATTAACATAAAATTTTCGTGAGGTTTTCATTTTAAGACATGAACAATTGGGCCATAAATACCTATTTCTTATGCTAGAGGTTCTTGTATTATGACTCGTTATAATTTTCATTTGTATTTATTTATTGACTTTTCTTTTTTTTTCTTTTTTAATTACCTGTTAACGCATATGTTCCTATATCATCTACTCTAAGGCTCTGAAGCCGACCTATCATTGCCTGTAATTGTTATTCTTAAGGGACTTGTCCCGGAATAAATTAATAGTATATTATTTTTATTATTTCCGAATTTCGCACTCCTCAGTCTATACTGGGAATATTCACCTACCCTGACTAAAGTTAGTCAAGGGTTATGCACGTTTTATGAAATATTTATAACTTTTCTGACAATGCTGGCTATACCTAGTAACACGGCCCTGTGCCCTTCTTCCAGGATATAATCAGCAAGTCCCAATTCTTTGCAGCTTCTAATCGTCTCCTCTGGTATCAATCCATTACTGGAAATGATAAAGGGCAACACTTTGCCTTCTTTTAGGCAATTTAGTTGCTCCAGTTCTTCACACAGCTGTTGATTCTTTCTTATCTTCTCTACAACCACTTTACGCATATTGTCGTCATTGGGAACTCCTATTAAAATTATTGTAGCCGTCTTTTCCACTTTTCGTAGAACCAGAATATCCGGTTTATTATATGACACTGTATGGTTTATTATTATAGGCTGGTCCCAATAAATAGTGGTGGCTTTATCATTGATAATGTTGATACTGCGGAGTATAACGGTTGTAAGGCTTTGATACCTCTATCAAGTTGTAACTTTTGGCAAGTTATTATGCCTTAGATATTCCTATCCTGCCAATATCGTACAGCCCGTTGTTATATGCTGAATAGACTCAATCGCCAATTTACAAAGTCGGCATTTATCATTTATGCTTTATTTAAATATATGCTTGCGGTATGTGTTAGTTGCCACCGCTTGGTCCTGGTATTGAACAGTTTTCCTTTTTTAAGCCATTCAACCGAGGCAGAATGATTAATTCCTCTTGAAATCAGGGCATTTCAAAACCTACCGTGTAGCTTTATCATTATTATTTATTACATTTATTCTTCTCAGTGTCCTGGATTAACATCTTCTTTCCGGAAAACACTTCAAGCAAAGGTAGATGATATAATGTAATTTATTTGTTTAAAAATTTTCTCACAATCCTGCAAGTATCAAGCAGGGCTGCTTTTTGAGCTACTTTCAAGCTCTGAAGATCAAGGCCAAGTTCTTCTATACCCTCTCTAGTGCTTTTTAATATGAGACCATTTGAGGATATAATTATTGGAGTTAATATTACTTTATCTAAATGATAAAGTATTTTTAGTTCTAAGGCAAGCTCCTAGTACTTTCTTATTTTTTCAGCCCTTGTAGTGAGTAAGTTGGAGTCATTTGGGACAGCTATGTCTATTATTCTGGCCATTTTACCTTTTTTGTGTATAATCAGAATATCTGGTCGGTTATGTATTACTCTGTGGTCCGTAATAATTTGTTCATCCCAGTATACTTTTATATATGTATTTTCAACTAGTTTATCTGGAGTATAGCGATAGTATGGGACCTCGTCATTGTCCAATAACCCCAGTTTTCTGCAGATGTTTTGGTGAAATATTTTTGCCACATTATTGTGCCTCTGTCGCAGCCATAGATTCTCATCCATTTGTAACATGCTGGATAGATTCGTGAGCCTTTAAGCAAAGGCGATATTTATCTGTAACGACTATGTACTTAAGGATATAGTTGCAATAACTTGGTCTTGTATTACCATGTAAAACCCTTCTGTTTCACCAAAAATTTGACCCGTCTTCAACCAATCAACTGAGCATTCGTTATCGATTTTCGGCTCATGCAGCTGATGGTAGAACCTACCATGCAGTTCCTTTTCCTTCCATATAGTTTTTAAATGATCCTCACTTCCAAAGTCATGTAGCGTTATTGTTATTATTATTATTATTATTTAATTTTCAACACTTTCAAAAAAGCTTTTTTCCTGGAGAGGGGGAGAATCAACTCCAACCACTCAGGTCAGTGTTTGTTTGGTCGTTATTATTATTATCATAAGAATAAGAAAATAAAAGAGCGGTGGCATGTGTGGGGACACATTGCCATATTTATGGTTAAGTATTATAGAAGTAGAGATAGGCTACTTCTGTATCTAATCCGCAGTAGTTTCAACTATCATAACTGATAAAAAACAGAAAAAGCCAATTTCGGAGAAAGGATAGTTGCACTTTGAAGGGGCAATAGATATTTTTAAGTTTACTATTGTATATTTCTTATTCTTCCATGTGATCCTACTACATTTATTTTCATTTTTATATCATGTTTGCTTTGTCCAGATAAGGCCCACAACTAAGATCTAAACGGAACGAAAAGCGAGAAGGATGGGTTATAATGTTAAACACCAATTCCGACTTTGTTTTACAAAAAAAGTGTCTGCTACAAGACGTTTTGAGTTATTTTGTTAAGGGATTCCTTGGCACCTGCTCGCCAAAGATTACACCTTAGAAAGACCACAGATCAAACTTTTTGCTTCCATGTTGTTTGGTGAGGCTATCTTGGCTACGTGGATAAAGATCTGGTGAAGGGCTGGAGTGTCCCATGACAGATTTACGGTGGAGCGTTTAGAGGGCCTGCCAAAACCTCTATAAATATTTTGACAAGACCCAGGCAGTGCTAACGGTACACTTGGACTCTCTTGGGTTTTCGTTCACTTCCTGAGAAGCAATAATTTAAACCTAAACTATGACAAATACACAAACAGTATTATCTTCTCCTAATCACTCTTTGAACAAGTTGGATATCGGTGAACAAAATTGAAGATACCCGATACCCGATCTATTTGAATATCATAGGTTAAATATTGGTCCTCAAAACATGACAAAAATGAGAAAAATTTTGCGTAAGAATTCAACAATTTTTTTATTTATTTTTTTTTCTCCTAACCCCTATATTTATATACAGACTGTATTTCAAAAATGTTTACATCATTTTCTTTTCATGAATTATACTTTTGCTGTAGCTTTGCTACATTTTAAGCAGTTTTTGTTTTTACTATTGAATTCTGAGATGGTATTTGATAGTCATCTAATATTCAACAATTTCCTACTTTACTTACTTTACTCAAAACAAATCATAAAATTATATCGGGATTCAATGTAATTTGGAACTTAATTTTCAGACTTGGATTTTTTCTGTTATATATTAACCCTACATTTATAAGAAGACATTTATTAAAAAATTGTATACACATTCCATGCAAAAAGCATACTACATACATATATGTATACTCACTCACAAACATAAGGGCCAGTGTTATAACGAGAAGAATCAAATGATTAAAATCCAAATACATTTTTAACGAAGAGAAAGAAAGGCATAAATAAATAATTAAACAACAAATAACTTATATTAAACAAAACAAAATCACAGTAAAATTCAATAGTGTAATATTATAAACCTAAACTATTTCCTTTACAGTTAAATTTTTTATTGTTTACAAATCTTTTTAATTCCGTTTTGTTTCGTTGAATAAACTGTTCAGTATTACTGACCAGTCCTCTCCCTTTCAGTAAGATGCTTTTAATCAGATAGCATTGGTTTCCAAACTTTTTTGTCTGGTGGTACAATGAAATAATTAAATGAAATTAGTGGAAATCCTATTATTATTTATATTTTTTTCTTAATAAATAAATTATATAATAATCCATAGAAGTGAAGAAAAATTAAAACCGTAGGACTGCACTAAAAAAAAACGATGTTTTTTATAATTGCTTATTTTTTATAATCATTTATTTTATTTAAATTATAATTAAACTTCATTATTTATAATTTTTGTCGCGGCACCAATTTTGAGAACCATTGGTATAGCTAACTGTCGTAAATTTTGTAGTCTCATCAGTCAATATATTACATTTTTTATACTTAATGTTTAGTCTGCACATTTTCTGTAAGAAATTGTGTGTTTGCAGTTTTTCGATATTATTTTATTTTATATATATATATATTTTCCTCAATCGATTGGATGAATTTGTATACCTCCCTAGATTGTGTGGCCTTTGTCTTTATTACAACCAATAATTGTGTCCTGTTTTAAATAAAAAAATTAGAGCCTATGTGTATAATAAATATATATTTGTTATTATCAGTTATTTGCTATTGGAAAAACGCTGTAAAATATTACAATATGGTATATTATTGCCAAATAGTTATATATTTAAAAAAAATAAATGTTTGGATTTTTTTTAAAATTATTTCAACACATATTTTATTTTTATTCATAAATCATTGAGATATGTGGCTATGAAACATCTGCCGCCAATTTGAAATGAAACAGCGGATGTTAATTTCGATTTCCGTGGATCATCCTGAAATGACCTGTGACTTTAACCAAAAAAATCAACCTAGTAGTCAGATTTTATTTTCTATTCGATGATTTGATCTGCGTATCTTGAAATGTAAATCCTCAAATTTTGAGGGAGTTAATGTAAAAAATATCTGATGTGGATAACACATGACTTCCTTGTACGTCTATTAAACTATAAATCGGTGGCTCAAAAAGTGATCCTGAATTTGGTTACTAGTTTCCGAAGATTGCAGTATCTCAAAAACTACATCTACAAATTTAAAATTTAATTTAAAAAAAAAACAACTACTTTTATCGCGACATCTATGTATTAACTCACACACACACACACACACACACACACACAAATGGGGAGGAAAACCAGTATTTTATACTCAATTTTAACACTTAAAACAATTAATTAAAATGTTTAATTGGTTTGGAAACCAAATTGCGTTTGCAACCTTTATTACCGAAACATACGATTTATGTATTTAATTTAAATATAATTTTTGATGTAAGCTTATTATGATCTTCAAGTAAAGTACCCTTTTCGGCTCACCAATTTTAACCAAAATATAGTAAATACATTCATATCGATATAAAAGTCCTATTTACCAAATTTGAGATGTATTACATTATATTTTAATATAAGTTTTGATGAAAGTCTATTCTGACCTTCAAGTAAAGCACCACTTCCGGTCCTCCATTTAAGACCAAAATCTATTATGTTATTTAAATCAAGATATAAGTTATAAATACTAAATTTGAGAAGTTTTGCATAGTATTTTAATATAATTTTTTATGAAAATCAATTATGACCTTCAAATAAAGTACCACTTCCGGTGATCAATCAGTGACCAAAAAGGGAGGTTCACAACTAGATTTTACAGCAATCCTAAATACAAATTTTCAACTTTCTACGGCTAACCGTTTTTGAGTTATGCGAGATACGAACGTACGTATGTACAGACGCCACGACGAAAGTAGTCAAAATGGATTCAGAGATGGTCATAATGGATATTTCCGTTGAAATATGAAAACCGAAAATTTTCGCGATTACAATACTTACTTCGTACAAGGAAGTAAAAATCAGTCGATTTTTATTTTTAATTTAGAACAAAACTGTAAATGAGAAAAATCTATCTAATTTTCGACTATTTTTATGAATAGAATATTACTATTTATATTCTATGCATATAGAATATAGTTATGCTTACTCATTTTAGAAAGCCTTAAATCAAAATTTTTTTTTTTTGATTGCACATTTTGATGCTTTTGAACTGTATGATTAATTCAAAGAGTTCGGCCATTATGAACTGAGACAGTGCCTGCAAAGAAGTTTTAAGAAATCGGTGAAAAAAAGAAGAAGAAAAAGGATCTATTTTATTCATTAATCATTTTAAATTTGGTTATAGTCCCGAAGACAAGATAAGATCCAGGAAGGATTGAGTAGCAGGTACCTCAGACTACGAGCACAATATGAAGAGGTTGAGGAGCGACTGCGGTAGTGCCTTTTGTCCTTAGAGGCTGTCACAATATTGTGCTGTGCCGGAGGGCAGCTTTCTACTCCCACGCCACCCTTCCTCCTCCGAGGGTGAAGGGTGAGGGGTTCAACGACACCACATTTCCTCCACAGATACAATAACCCTTGGGTAATATTTCTCTATTGGCATTTCTCCGGCTATACTTCTGGTCTTCGTGATTTGTTGCGTCTTCTTGCGTCAGGCCCAGGTAGCATTTCTTCGTAAATGTAAAGATGGGGTTGTATTGCTGTCAGTTATTCGCTACACATGCTCTATTGTTTCAATATTCTGTGTATTTTAATTGTTTTCGCATTCAAAATTTTTACGTTTAAATTCCTCCTGAATTCAAAATGTCGAGTACAATAAATTAGTAATGGGTATATAATAAGAAGTGTAGATGCAATCAAGAAGAAGAAAATAGGGAGGTGTTTGGGAGAATAATGTCACTCCCCCCGATTATTTGAAAACCTAAAAAATTGGGAATTTTGAGATTTGGAAACCTACTTGCAACTGAAAAAATGTAATAAAACATTTTACTCAAAAATTTAATAACATTTAAAATCAATACCTTTTAAATTAAGAAATCGGGATTTCATCGATACATAATTACAACTAATAATAATTTTACATAACTATTATAGAATATAAATAATTAATAATAGAAAAATAATAAGCATTTAAAGTAATATATAAATAATAAGGCACTATTTATGTATTATGGAATAACATAAATTACTTTGAAAATAAAATATGTACAATAAACAATATAGAAAATAAAATAAAGAATTAAAAAAATAAAAGTAAGTAGAAAAGTAATATTGTATATTTGATGTGCTTCAGAATAAGATATTAAAACAACTGCCTAAGGATATAATAATACTATATACTATGTAACACAAAGAATAATAATTATGGAATTTACCTTTTTAGAAAATAATAATATAACTAAAGAATGGAATATTAGTTAGTGATATATGTAACTAGATGGTTGTTTAACAAGATACAGAATACTATAAAAAATAGTACTAATAATTAAGGGGTTGGAACGTATTATAGCAAGTGAAAACATCTAACTACTCTGCCATTTTCTCTGTCAAAGCGATATGTACTGTCTCTATTGGTGATTTACTGATTGGTTGCTTCGTTACGTCTACTTGAGAGAGTTAAGTAGTTTGAAAAGTTGAATCGTGTTATTGTATTATCAGTTTAGAATTAGACAATAAAATCACGTAAGGTGTAGATTGATTTATACAATGGCTTCAGAAAATTAGCCAGCATCCGTTCATTGTACTCCACACCGTCTCTTGTTCGGCGTAGTAACTGGCAGGGGCTAAGATAGAATCATGAATGAACTTCAATGAATGAATCAATGAACTGGAAGCTATGAATGAACTTACTATCAAAAGATATCTGATCGGTTAAATGTGTGGAACCAAGTCCGGTTCGTTGTTGTTCTCTTCTAATCAGGGTCTTCTATTGATGACAGGACTTCCTGCGCCCCGGTGGGGAAGTACCGGTTCATAATTCCGGAGAGGCAAATGGTCCACGATACTATTTAATTTCAGATAAAATAACATGAAATTGTAAAGCGAAATGAAGTCTGTAAAATAATTTTAATTATGATCCTAATACATTCCTCCTGGTGTCTCTAGTCCCTCGTTAACACGAAATCGGGGCTGGACCGAATTCTCCAGTTCGTATTAAAAATATTAGTATTAAACAAAATTGCTATAAAGACGATTAGGTAAGTCTTGTTCGATAGACTAAAAGTTCTCTATACTTATTCTGATGTAATCATTTTTCAAATAATTTATATCACAATCAATACATAAATTTTGCAGTGAACTTGTAACCAACCTGAGAGAGGAGAATAACAAAAACAAAACAAGTTATACAATAAAATTGGGAATTTAATGAACATTAAAGAGAAATACAAAGTTAAATTATGTATAGTAAAGTTCTTCATGTGAACATAATATTTATGTATAACAAGTGAAAATATCGAGCCAACGTGTCAGACTAAGAAAACAAAGAGAAAAAAATGAATATCAAAGGACATATCGAGCTGCTATAAGACCACGAAAGTGACTTTTCGACGTTATACAAACTTGGAAAGGTGAAGAAGTGAGAAAATCTCTAGAAAAAAATAAAATAAGGAGAGGAAAATCTCAGAAACAAATCTGCATAAAAGTACGTCACTGAGTAATACCCTCAGTCTGTGGACGGCGAAGGCTAGACTGAAACGCGCGGAATCATATTTTTCTTCTATAATTCATTTATTCTCCTTTGTTTTTTCTTCATTCCCTTTTCTTCAATACTCCATTTTGTATCTTATTACCCCATCTTATTCCCAGTGCTGAAGACTCTATTCATGCGACACTAAGTCTCTTATGAGGATCTCATAAGGATATAATCGAAATCATCGTTGTTTCTACAACTAACCTGTTATTTTTAATTAGTTATAATGATAATAATGTTATAATAGTTATAATAAGTTCCTAATAACACCAAGGTTTTTTAATGATATTCGAAAAAATTGACAACTCATGTGATATACGAGATTAGAAATTACATATTGAGCCATAACTTTTACATTTATGTTTAAAATGTAAAATAATAATAAGCTTGGAATCTTATCATTTTTATGATTACTACTCTGATCTACTTTCTACTTATCTTCACTGTCGTATAGACATTGAAAGCTATCTTGTGAATAATTTCCATCTATCAACTTTCTATAAACTAATAAATAGTGGTTACGGACTTTTACTAGTAACCATGAATACATAAGTTCAATAGATAGATGCCGGAATCAGCTCTGTACATTCTTGAAAAACAATCGTAAGTTTGTTTACCAACAATATAATATAACTTATAAATAAAAATATTGTTTGCCATCACTCGAAATATATAACATCATGATAATGGTAATCGGATTTATTATTTTTTAAATAATTCTTTTCAGGTGGATTTTGGAATCATTAAATTTTACTGAATTTAAAAAAATTATCTTCTCTGTTTTATTTAATATATACATTTAATACATTATATTAACGTTTTGGAAATGCTTCATTATAATTCTAACTTATTTATTATAATATTATTTATTTTATTGTATGTTTTTATCTTCGTCTATAGCACATTTGTTATGCATTAATATTTGTCTATTTTATTTTAAATCTTATTCTTTAATTCTAACAAATTAAGCATATTTATTTAAATAGTTAAGTAAAATTTTATTAGTTGTAAATCATATTTATTTCCCTTCATATTTTTAATTTTTTCCCTTTAAATTTACTTTTGTAAATATCCTATAATCTGTTGCAACACCTGCCTCATTATAATTGTAAAAAATTACTATAGTTTACATTTGCAATTTTTATATGTTTAATCTTATAATGTTAAATAATAAATAAGTAGTAATAAATAAACTTATTTGTTTCTAGCAGGACTAAATAATCCTTAAAAGCTTAGCGATAAACAAACAAATTTAATTTCAATTGCTTTTTGTAAGTTTATCTATTTTATGGTAGTTATGCTAGATACCAATTTTTCTCTTAATATTACAAGTTTATAGAAATATATATTTTTTTAATAGATATAATTATTATAAAATTAATTATTAATATTAGAAATTATCATTAACGGTTTTATCAGGTTTTTATATTTGAACTTTAAAAATAGAAAAAAATTACAAATCTGCAATAAAAAATGAAAAAAAAGAGGCTCATAGAGATAATCCATTTTAAAAGTATAGTAAATTCGTAGGTAATTTATATGGCCGAAATTACCAATTTCTAGCAGAAAATTTATTTTAGCTAATCGTGGTGTGAATTTCACTCCCACGGAGTTCCAAAGTTGATGGATTGAACACTTACAACAAGGAATTCCTTAGGCCTTACGCACTTACAGATTACATCTGCGAATTCACACAGCTACAGAATGTAAAAAAAATATATTTAAAAAAAAATATATTTATTGTAACTGTTGTACCGGCAAAAATGTACCTCCGAATATTAAACAACACTGCTGAAGTTGTTCAACATCGGTTTTGATTCAACTGGATTATTGTTACGACACCCTGGATGTTTATTTTTTTCAAAAAATTTTTGTCACTCTTCGACTGTTTATCGATTATCCATCACATATCCTTAAGGCTTCATTGAAAATAGTTCAATAGAATAAACTTCTTCCAACTTATGCAGTGGAGTAAGTGAAATAGATTATAAATACCTATATATCCTTCATTTGGAAGAAAAGTGCCAGAATACGATAAAGAAGAATTTGTACCAGAGAATCTTTTGAAGTTTGTACATTTAGGTTTATCGTTGGCCCTCTACTTTTTTCTAAAACATCGAATTTGACATTTTTTCAATCAATATTAATTACCATTTTTGTTAAAAAAAAGTTAATCTTCATTTTTTGATCGTTTAATCATGAATCATGGACCACATTTTCATTAAAAACAGTGAAAACTACATTAGAGTTTATGGATGCCGAATAAAGATACATTATTGTGAAAAACAAAAAAAAAAAAATCATTAAATAGTGAAATGTATTTCAAAATAAAAATCTACCCAAAATATTTTATTGAATGCTGCAAAGTAAAAAACAATATGTTTGTCATAAATAATGATGTTTTCAATTATTCATACAGAAGTAAAATATTGATAATTTTTGGTCCCCTTACTAAGAAATAATTTAATATTACTAGCAGAAATAATTTATATTTTTATTAATACTAATACATTAATACATACTATATACATAATACATCATTTATTTGTATTAATATTAATACAATGTTAAAAATATTTTATTATTATCTTTATTAAGGCCGTCTTCATAATGTTATTCTAAAATCACAGTTTGAAAGAAGTCATCGTGCTTGAGGAGTAAACTTATAATAGCTAAATTAATAATAATTTTTTGTTGCGGTAAAATTGAAACAAAAAATCTGTCATTTTATTTTCTAAGAAATATTCGCCAATGGAAGCCTTACAAAGAAAAACAAAATTTTTCGAATCCTTATCCAAATTAACGATATGTATAATTGCTTTCAAATTTGATAATCCCCTCAGGAATATACTTATTTAATTTATTCGTTCAAAGTCCTCCAAAAAATTAGCTCACTATTGCATTGTCATCACTACAAAAATTCCATGCAAGTTAACAAGAGAATATATATCCATCAGAAATTAGTCACTTCTTCAAATCTGGTATAATCATTTTGAAACAGAGCTGTCACAAAAGGTTAAAATCTCTCGTGACCCATGCTTTTATGATTGCGTACGAAAGAATAATGCGTGTGCCGAACACAATGAAGCCATTACGAAGGACTTGGTACTTTCATTACCGATTACGAACGTATAATTGTCGATATAGGTACACTCAGAGATCGTATCGGTTTAGCGCAAACGTGAGTTGGTTACAACAGAGACGTTTGTCGCCATTTCGAAACGCGATGAATTAAACATTAAAAAAAAAAATGCGGTTACTTTATTGCCAAATGTAAATTTCCTTGTGTATCATTGAAAATTATACCCTTACGAAGTGATCCCATCGAAAATATCAATGAGCATGTTATTTTTATGCAATAAACAAACTATAAATATAAATAAATTCTCATTATATGAAAAGTTATCAAATGTTCTTCAGTTATGTATATTTTTATTTTCCTGTTATATATATTACAGATTCTTATTTTATTTGTACATTCCCAATTATGCACATAGTTGAGTTATATAATTTGTATTCCTTGTGTAATATTTTTATTATGCCTTATATTCAATATTATTTATTTTACAGTATGTTTTTATCTTCTTCTACAGCACATACATTAAACATTAATATTTTTCTATTTTAATTTTAATCTAACTCTTTTATTCTAATAAATTGGGAATGCTTTTTTAACAGTTAAGTAAAATTATTGTTAGTTGTAATTTATATTTATTTCCTCTCATATGTTTAATTTTTTCATTTTAAATTTTAATTTGTAAATGTTTTATAATCTGCCGCAAAACCCCGCTCATTAAAATTGTAAAATATTACTATTTGTATTACATTCGTAATTTGTATAAGTTCATTCATATAATGTTAAATAACAAATGAACTTTATTTATTCCCAGTTAGGATTGCGTAATTACATCCTTATGACCTTTGCGATAAACAAACAAACAAAGTACTAAGTCCGAGGGAAATTTTATTGACTTGTTGCACACAAAATCTTTGGAAATATCCGTCAGATTTATAAAGCCAGAAGTATTTAGTACATTACTCTCTGGTAAATAATAAAATATAAATCTAATATCTGCACATAATGTAATACATATTAATAAAATTCTTAACAGTTGACAACTGTAACAACTAGTTGATGACTGCAGTGGAACAGGCCACAGGATGATACGTACCACAGGGTACTAATGACTCAGAAATATTTTTATTTTCCTATATACATGCAGAAAAAAGCAAAGTTTGTAGATTAAAAAAAAAAAAAATATATAAAAAAAAAAAAAAAAAAAAATAGGTTACTTATAACTAAAGCTCAAATATTTCAACTAAAACTTTTTTGAAGCCCAAGAGTGTTAAATATTTGATTAAATTTTAACACAAAAATGGTTTAAAGTATGTTTTAGGCAGCATATTTTTTTAAACAATTTCCAGGGGAGTAAAGAATATCCCCGGAATGTCTCTCCTATTTTGGTGCCCCCTTTATGCGGAGCCCGGAGCGGCTGCCCGCTTCGCCCTATCCTTGCTACGCCACTGATTACTAATATCATTGAGGTCATATCAAGAAGTTTCATGTAGTTTCATTCAGTCATGTTTTCAAAGAAACAACTGATCAATCATTTCGCAAAATATTTAAATTACTAACTACAAATTCATTCATTAAATTATTAATACAATTTTAATTAGCCTAGATAACTAATCGATGATAATGAATTAAAGTAATAAATAAATAATTTTATTTAAAAAAAAACAACCGAGATGAGCAAAATATGGCAATATTCACATCATCGAAAAAACAGTCAAAAAGAGTGATTTGAGGATTTTTTTTGGAGTTCACCGAAAATATTTCTTATTTTTTTTTACTAAAAATGAAGATTACATTCAAAATATTTTACAGAGGCCTATGCTTTCATGCTTTCTCCAGCGTTGCTTTGAAGCGACCCGTTGAAACCCTCGTCAGAACCCTTCTAGAGTTCGTAGACCGGGAATATTGGCAGATATTGGCAGTACCTGCTTTCCCGTTTATGGTTATGACGGAACTAAAACGGTTTACAGCAGCCAGTGCCGCGAGCTGTTCAACCCCCACATTTTTTCCCTTCAACCCCCTGTGATTTACTGCTCATGGTAGCTACTAGAGTGCCGCAATAAATGTTTCCTCTGCCTAATGTTACGACACCACTTCGGGAAAACTCCGGGGTGAGTGACTTCTTCATGGCTTCCGACTGCCAGTTGTCGGAGTCGAACCCTTGCTTATGGCGTTACTACATAAACTTATTCAAATATTCACTGAAGAAAAATTTTTAATAAACTGTTTTGACTCATTTTGCTTCCTTGGCTACATTAGTTATAATCCGCCCAAAATATTTTTGGAGCTCTTAATTGATTTACACCTTTCCAAAACAGTTATATTAGAAAAATATCCTTTAGTCTTTTTAATCGTCTTCTATTACTAAAACTCCTAAACCGTATTTGAAAAAAGCTTCAACGGTCTATTAGCAGAGCTCTAAACTGTTATTGAACTTTTTCAAAAAGTTTCAGTTTAACTGTTTTACAAGAACTTTTAGACTTAAAGTACCAACATAAAAGTTCTTTACAAAAGTACCTTCTGACAAAAAGTTCCTTAAGAGCTTATCATTAAACGTTTTTGATAAAAGTTCTGTTAATATAAGCTCTAGCCAAAACTTTTTTTATAACTGCTCAGTTAATAGAAGTAATTACTAAAAAATTTTATATATAAGTTTTCACTGTATTAATGCTTAATTATTCGAAGGTAGGTAAATATATTACTAGATGTATGTTAACTTCTGGAATAAGTTTTCACATATTTATAGGACAAAGCTTGAGAGGGATCTTCGGTAGGTGGGGGAAACCTAGATAAAACCTAGATTATAAATAAATTTTGAAATATAAAAACAAATAGACAAATAATTACATTTTTCTTTAATTTCTTTAACATTTAATTTTTAATTTCAATAGAAAGATTGATTTAATTTTAATTAAATCCACTACAGAATGCTTATTTATAGAAATATCATTTTGAGAAAAGAAAATCTTTCAAGAAATAATTCCATGAGTATTTTCCACATTTAATTGGGAACTTCAATAATGAAAACTTTTATTATAATATCACTGAAAAGCTCTAACGAAATTTTTTTCTAATATTGAACTTGTATATATTTTTCTTAGGGTAAAGTTTTTAAAGAATTTTAATTATAAAAGTTCTCAAAAAACTTTTACTATATAAGTTCTGACCATAAAGTTCTTGTGAGAACTTATAATAAAAGTTTCATCATAAAAGTTCTTGTATGAACTGTTTCCAAATATTCCTAAGAAAAAGTTGAATTTAGAACAGGAATTTTTTGAAATTAGCCCTGTCTATTAGTTTCCATTTTTTTTTGTCAATCAAACCCTTTCCAGGATAGATCATGCATCCCAAATATCCCGTAGTTCTATCTCCAATCTAAAGATGACTCCGCTCCAACCACTCCACGCCAAATGGAGCGTGGAAAGACCGTAAGTGTGAAATCCTCTGTGAATTTTTTTGAATGTTGCGCAATTCTCAACGAAATTCCCAATCCAATCACTCCAGCCAACCATAGGTCTGGAAAACTGGTGGAGTGGGACAATGGACTGCACATTTTTTTATGACTCGTACAGTTTTTCACACTGTTCTATAATAATAAAAATTATTGGTCAGTAAATATATAATAGTTTACAATATTTATTGTATAAAATATGTTACAAAAATATTGATATGAATAACATACAATTGTTTTTATTCTTTTACAGTCGACTGTGTTAAATAATATAAATATTAATTAAAATGAAATAAACATTTTAGCGGATTTATAATTTATAATAAAAATTGTCTCTATTTTTTTATTTTTTGAGTAAATATCATTTGTTGATTATTTTCTTTTAATTCTTAAGAGTTATATTAATCTGTAAATTAAAATATTTGTAGACTGTTAATATCATACAATACGTGTTACTTACCAATTCAATACCAACCGTTTATATTTTATTAAAAAAAATTGTCAAAAATTATCAACTAGGTATTGTGTATAGGAAAGTTGCTAATTTCACCCTGCTGACTGTTAATATAATTTTCATAATATCCAGATATAATTTTTCATATTAATGCCTAGTTTCATAAATTTCAAATGCAAAGTAGAGACACTAATGATTACATAACATGTAAAAAAAAATCAGCAAATTTTTACATAATGGTTGATTGTTTCCAATTAGGTATATATCCAATGAAAAAAAAAATATTTGGATTGAATATATATATTTTTTTACATACTTTAGTATTATGATTCCAAAAAAACTTTATTTTTTTCCTCTTACGAGGAACATCCTGGGGAGACCAATGATAGTGGTGCTAAATCTCAAAAAAATCGGCCCATTTTGAATGGAATTTTATATTGGATTTTTTTTATTCGTTTTGGATTCTACATTTCTATACTCAAATATAAATCCTGATATTTTTAGGGGTTAATTTTTAATTTGTTGGTCGATTAAAAAGGTTTATTATTGAAAATAACAAACCAAAAATTGATCTTTCAAAGAACAAGGTAAATTACAGTTCATGCAAAGATATTGATTTAATGATTTATTGTTACCATTTAAATATTTTAAAAATAAGACATCGTGGAAAAAATTTGGGATAAGAAGAATAAAAATTCCCTTTCAGGCCCAACAGTCCTCGCGATGCTTGGGCATTGGTGGAAAGAGAGACATTAGATAAAAAAGATATAAAAAGACAGAAACACCTCTCAGGAACATTCTGGTATCCGGAGGACTAAAAGGGAGTGCCACTGAAGAGCTCATGAGAACCTGGAGATAAGGAAGAAACAGAAAGAAGCAAATTTAAATGGAGATGACGAAGATGGACACTCGAATAGAAGGTGATAATCCAAAGATAACGAAGGAATAGATTAGGAAACATGACTCAAGCCACAACTAAGAATAAGTTGCTATAAAGAAAATGGCAATGTCTTGGGTAAGAGTATACAAATATAGATATTTTGTAATTGCCATAAGTTAAGAAATAGAGGAATAAATTTTAAATTATGGATAAAGATGTTTCAGTCGCACAGGGTCGTGCGATCAAAATCTTGTGAATATAAACTTAGCGGGTAGCTTTAATTCACAAGATTTTGATTTTGGTTTGCGCGGATACCGGTTGAAGGGAAGAGGATTTCACAGAAAATGTACAATAAATTTCGGTAATGATTTGATATGATGATTATTACTTTCAGTTGACATCCGCATGATGGTATAGAAGGATCAATCTAATTAGGGATTGATAAATTATTTGCCACTTCTATAAATTTGTTTTATTGAAAACTAGTTTCGAATGTTATATATTCATCCTCAGTTCATGGTTTAAATGGATTATATCAAACAGAAAAGATTATACTGGTTTCTTCTCGCATTGAACTAACAATTGTTGTTGATATAATCCATTTAAACCTTGAACTGAGGATGAATATATAAAATTCGAAACTGGTTTTCAATAAAACAAATTTATATAAGTGGCAAATAATTTATCAATCCCTAATTAAAATATCACTTTGTTTTGATTAATCATCATTATCATTCACAAATAATGTTATTCAAATATTTTCTTAACATCAACTCCTTTTTTTTGTTTAAATTTATTTATTTTTAAATTAAGACTTGTCATCACGTTTAAAACAACCAGCGAATGTGCTGAATAACACAAGAATAAAGAAAATAATATGTAAGACATGATGGAGGCAAGATGACCGAAATCCATCCCGTCGCCTAAATTCGTCTCCCCAGTTATCGAGCGTTGATATTGCTACTACCAGCTGAAAAATTCAACAGTAGGACTAGGAAAAGCTGGCTAATAATTTTTCCATCTTCAGAACATTATTCTGGTGCATCAAGAAAAGATATTTCTTAATTTATCATTACTATTTGTAGACTAGAGTATTGTTTTCTTGTTCAAATTCCCCCAGATCGGTAAATTTCAAGGCAGGGAAAGATGGCTTCACAAGTTTTCATAGGTCATGTTCTAAATTCGTCCCAACAAGGTTTTTCCTCTCTTACCGGAAATGGACTTGGGGTCCATTGATTACAAATATTCTGAAACTCGTTCTCCTTCTTTTATGTTATTTTATCTCTCTTATTTTCAATATTAAAATTAATTCTAATATACAATGAATTGTCACTTTTTTGAAGAAAATAATCAATAAATAATCCGTTTTAAATATTTTAATGTAAATAAATTTCGTTTTGGAGAGTTAATTGCCTAAATTTTCCTGACTCTAAATTAATAGTAAATTGTCAATTTAATTGGGAGACGAAATTAGGACTACTTTCATAAAATCCTAACATTTAGGTAATTATTGTTTTTGTATACTAAGAGGAAAAATTATTTATATGAATTGTCTGGGATGTTAATTTTATCCATATCTAGTACAAGTTTTTTTATGATGGTGATTATGTTTGTCGTGAAATATTCTTGTTGTTTTTTTATGCTATCTTGTATAGCAGGTATGTGAAAGTCCTATGCTGGAAAATCCATGCAAATAAGACAGACAATAACGAAAGAAACTGGTGTCTTTTTGAATAAAAACAGAACCTGAAATGATATTGAAGAGAAAAAGAAGTTCTGGATTTGATTAACGGGATCATTTCAAGATGACTCAACTTAGCTAGTGTATGAGCTATTATTTTATAATTATCAAAACTTGTTTTTTGTACTTAAAGATGGGCTGACATAACAATTTAACTAAGAGAAAGGAGAGAGAAGAAATATAAAAAAATTCTGCAAATTATTACGCTTTGGTTTATTAGTACCAAACAGTTGCAGGTATATTAAAGAAAAAAAAAATCTACTTGGATTTTTTTTAAAGGCTTTCTTATTATGATTTCAAAAATCTTTATATTTTTTCGATATCTTTATAAATGGCCATTTAGAAACGGAATGCCGGACGTTAATGTCGAGTTTTGAAAATCATTTTAGTGTACAATGACTTTGTGGCCAAATATAGGCTCATTAGTCTCGGATATATATATATATATATATATATATATATATATATATATAGATATATTCTTTCAGAATTTTATGACCAAAAAAACACCAACGGTACTGGAGGAGAAATCTATTTTAGAAGGCATTAATATTCTCGAATAATTAAAATTAACTCTAGAATGTCATATTATCATACATTATATAGAATCCTATATTATTATCATTATTACTATTTCATTATAAAATTATGAAATTAATCCTATGTCAACACTTATAACATCCCGGAACAGCTATGGGATTTGTAAAATGATAGATGTTTACGGCGAGAGTGTTACTTGGGGTATACGAGGCTTAGGATGACTGGTTAAATAAATTTGTATTTAATTTAATTCCAAATTTGAACGAAACCAATGGAAAAATTACCTCTACTATTTGCAAAATACTCCTTACTCCACATGCTTTGTAATAGTTGTATCACAGTTGCTCTTTATCAAATGGTGGAGCTTTTGATGATGGATTGAAGAAGACTGCGGATTTCGTGTAACTATTAACGCGAATTCCAGATAACTAGTCCTGATAGAACAACTCCCAGAGGTCAACGTTCACCAAATATTGAAGAGAGGTCATCGGTCAGGAACAGAAGAAGACAAACAGAAGAGGACAAAGCCTGGAAGGTACCAGGAACTGGAGAGAGCCCGATCCGTCCCGCTGCTTCTTCTCCAGTTGTTCCTCTTCCTTGTTTGTTCCTTTTGTTGATGTTTATTAGTGGGGTCTGTAACGGTCCGCAATTATCTGGCTTTGAGAATTCTACGGCAAATTACTGAAGTCAGCAAACATTCGACTACCTTCGCTAACTACACAAGAGCTGTCATAAGATTCTAATCATCATTAAACAATTAACGCTGTAAATTATTACACCATGGTCTATTATTTTCAAATATTTATACGTACAAAAAGAAAAAGTTAAACATTATTTGAATTTTTTTTTTATTTTATTGTTTAGCCTTTGGTATAATGATTCCACAACATTTTATATTCTTCCTTTATTTTGTATCTTCATAAATGGCAGAGATATAAGCTTCGAAACCTCTAAGAATTCCGCGATTTTAAAACAAAATGACGGATGGCAGTGTCGAGTTTCGAGAATGATCCTAGGATAACCTGTGACTTTGGTACCAAATCTGAAAAAAAAAATCGGCCAATCTTGAAAAATAGCCATTAACGACCGACGGCGGATATGCTTCTTGAAACGTATAATCTAAAACTTTGATGGGAGTTAAATTTTTTTTGTTCTTGTTCAATTACAAAGGTTCATTATTGACAAAAAATAAAACAAAACCAATGAATAAATCATCTCTATACCTTATTCTTATTTTGGAAATAATTTACGTAAACATTATGTATTAATTTATTTATAAAACGCTTTGGAGATCTACAGGAACTTTCACTCTATAACAAATTTAATTCACAAAATATTTAAAAAATTACTAATGATAATTTTAATCACAAAAAATAAAAAATGTTATAAATTACAAAATTTAGAAGCTTTAAAATTCTAATAAAATATAATTAAAGATGAGTAATAAATTTAAAGTAAGTTGACTTCCGCATGATGGTATAGAAGGGTCAATCTAATAAGACATTGATAAATTATTTTTCACTTCTATAATTTTGTCTTTATTGAAAACTAGTTTCAAATGTTATACATTCATCTTCAGTTCTAAAAACACACAAAAATTCAAAATACAGTTTGGTATTATTATACATATTAAATGAAATGTAATTATTATATTATATTACATTTAATTTAATATGTATAATAATACCAAACTGTATTTTGAATTGCTTATTTTTGATTTTTTGTGTGATTTTAGAACTGAAGATGAATGTATAACATTTGAAACGAGTTTTCAATAAAAATAAAATTATAGAAGTGGAAAATAATTTATCAATCCCTAATAAATTTAAAGCTTTAAAATAAATATAATTTTTTTCTTATATAAATTCAATTTTTCTGTCCTCTTACTACATTTTTTCATTTTAACGTAATCTCTTTCTGTTCCATATGCATACTACTCTGTTAGAATATGCATATCAAATTCGACTGTGCGACACTGTCGAATGTGCACCGTAGGAAATACATTGAGGAGCAGTCATCCTCCTTATAAAATACTCGTCTATTAATCAACAAAATAAGAATTTATATATTTCATGGTTTTAATTAAATGTTGTATTTAGTATAAATTAAATATTTTATTTTAATCTAAACAAAGACCCTATCCTTTCGAAATATCCCTATCCAACTAACCCAAATCCCATCTCAAAATAATATCCTATGAGATTTAAAAGAAAAAAGAAAAAAAAAATATAGATATAATATAATACAGTGTATTTAATATATTAATTTATAGTAAATACAGTCGAACCTCTATATATCAAACATGAAGGTTTCTTGAAAAAAATTCGATATATGAAATTTTCGATATATAGAAACTTTCCAATATTTCACCCTTTTTAGGCTCAAACACTTACTGCTATTCTTTAAGATTAAAGAAGTATCTAAAGCAATTTTTTAGGGGTTAAAGAAAAACAAAGCTGAACGATCAATAGCACTTATTTGAAAAATTGTACAATATACATCTGTGATTGCAGATTTTTTACAAATGTACATTTATAATTTAATAAGGACATGTATTAATAAATTAAATGTATTAAAAAATGTATTAAATTAAATTAAATGTATTAAAAATATGCAAACAAGCATGAAAATTAATTTATTTTTGTTTTCGGGCAAAATAGCTTCTAATATCTATTTGTGTATAATTCATCACCGAAGTTATGTTTAGGAGAAATGTTCACAACAAGAAAGGCAAAGTTAAACTAAAAATTTCATTCTATTTTAGGAAAGAGATATAGAAAATTTAGATGTTCCTGTGCTTCTGAAACAAGATCTTCCATGAATTTCTACTGCTTTGCGAACCAGCGGAGCATTTTTTTTAATATTTTTTTTTTAATTTAATTATTACCATACTTATGTACGTAAACTAAGAGCTCTTTTTATGACAATCACATTTTATATTTTTTAATTTGGAATTTTTAGTTCGATGTTTAGAAATTTTATTCGATATATAGAATATTTTTTTCTAATAAAAATTCAAAGCTCCTAAAAAAAGTTCGATATAAAGAGATTTTCGATATATGGAAGTTCGACTGTAATGCATATCCTCTAAAATATTTTCATATTTGTTTAAATGTGTTTTGCAAACGTTTTCTGATCCAGTCTAAGGGCTGAATTGGAAAGTGCAGGTTAAAAAAAAAGTAATAAAATAATAAATATAGGAAAAAAATATGACAGTTGTATAACGGAAGTCATTTTAAAAAGGAAAAAGTACCGATACTTGCGTAACAGGTTTTACTGACTGACCGTACGCTCCTGGAAATAGACTCCGGTATCGAGGCGGCGGTACCTGGAAGCACTGGAGAGAGTACAGTTAAAAAAGACTGCGGTTGTAAACAAGGCATTTTTAACAAACATTTTTGACCGGCAATGACATTCCGTTACATAACTTTGTACCCCCGGGCAGTAAAAAAAAAAAAAGATCCAGTGAAAGGTACTGTTAGATCTTTACAACTGTCGTGGGAAAACTGTTTCTCAATAGTAAAAGTCAAAACACGGGAGGGAGGTTGATGGCACTCAAAAAGACATAACGGGAAAAAAAAATCCTAAGAAGAACATTTGCCTATTGGGTAATAGTGCACAACCTAAGTCAATGCGAAAGGACATGCCATAAAGTGTGCCCTGGATGGTATTTTTATACCTCGTAGAATTTAAAAAGGTCCAATCCATTTTTTTTCCTTTGCTTTCAACACGGTACGCTTCAATTACTATCAAATTTATAAAAATCCCAGAGTTAAAATAAATTCCTTTAGCGATTTGTTTTTATTTATAGGATATGAAAAAAAAAAAAAATACCGTAGAGAAATTTTATTTTTAGAAACATCCGTAGCGGAACATTTTACGCAGGAGCTTACTGAGTCTGAAATTTTTAGATTGTAAATTTTAATTTTTTTTTACTAATTACACTAATTTTGATTAATCGTATGAAATGAATAATTAAAATTACCATCCCTAAAAAAAAAAAATCTGATTTTGGCTTGTTTAAGCTTTTTAGCGCTAAACTGTTTTTTTATGGTAACACTTCTGACACTAAATTTAGACTAAATACTTTTGTTATATATGAATATTAGAACATTTGTTTATTAGAATTGCAACTACAAAAAAAAAACACTAACTGAAGTTATAGTTTCAGATACTTTTTGGCACATTATTGGCTGGTGATTTCAAACAAATTATCATTTTGATTAAATCCACTCATTAATTCTAGTGGGCACAGCAAGCTCGGGAATTATTTAATTTGTTAATATGAATAAATAAATACAAAACTTATAACTTGTAAAGTCATGCATTTTACAATATTGTTACTACTATATTATAAAATATATGACAAGAGGCGTGCACAGAATTTTTTTTTTGGGAGGGGATTTAATTTGAAGACAAATAATCACTTAAATGTCCATAATCGCCAAATTTTAAAGATAAGAATGAAAATTAGATAAAAATAATTATTAAAAACACAAAACTTATGTTGGTGGGTATAAAAAAAAAAAAAATCGGGGGCTGGGAAATATATCCCCCTGATCTCCCCTCCTCCCCTCCGTAACCAATAAAGATGTAAAAATATAACAATAAATATATAACATATTTATATTTATAATCATTAGAGAAGTTCAAAACAGATAAAAAAACATTCTCACTGCTTTCTTAATAGTCCAAAGTATATTTTCTCGTCCCTTCATTTGTAAGAAAATATTTAAATTCATATTTTAGTAAAGACGAATGGAAATTAAAATTGAAATTAAAATAATTAATGGCCAAACTGTTTATTTAAAAAAATTCTCCGAATGAATTTAATGTGAATGAATTGATACTATTAGTTCGGTTTAATGATGCATTTTGCTCTTTTTATTCACTGTTTTTCGCCATGACCTGCTTAGTTTTTTACTAAATAAGAGTTTTCCAGTTGTAAAGGATTACGCTCATCGATTTCTGAGGTCCGAAGGCCTTATGATAAAGATAGATAAACATTTAAGTAAAATCCTCGAGGTTTTTCTACATCCATTTAACAAACAGAAATTACTCATATTAGAGAAGGGGCAGTATTCTCAAATATCTTATATTTATCCCACATTGGAATCGGGAGTCGTGGCGAATTTTGTCGACCTTTAAGCTTCATTTTATTTTGTTTATTCCGTTGTATTTTAATGACGATGAATACAATCCATAGTTTATCCGTCGAATTTTTAAAGCAAGAGCAAAGCTCTGTAGTCCAAATCAGAGATTCCCAAATTTTTTACCTTTAAAACTTAGGTAATTTGTGCCCATAATTATGAAAGTGGTCTAAATCAAAATTAAAAAAAAATGAATTTATCACTTATTTCACACGACATGATTTTAAACTAAATTTGTTCAATGTAACTTTTACGATATCGTCAAAAATGAACCTTTAGATAGTAGTTGTAAGTACAACGTTATACGGAATTCATAGTGTTAATTATGAAAGTGGTCTAAGTCAACAATTTAAAGAAATTATATAAACATAACTTAAACTATTATATAAACCTAAAAGAGGAAGACCAAATATATACGAAAATATTCAATTACTTCCATTATACAACACCACTAGACCAGTAACGGAAGAAAAACATAAAGATCTTATGTGTTTACTACCATACATCCCTCCATTTTTTCAGGAACATTTTAAAAATCTTAAAAACTCGAAATTATGATAAAAATGGATTACTTGTTAAAAATGTTTAAATGTTTATGAATTATTTAGTTAAAGTTGTTGTTTCAAATAAAAATCACAATTTTTTATTACCTTAAGTCAATTATAGGACATTCAGTTAATTTTGAAAATGGTTTAAATCAATTCAAGCTTTAAAAACAACTTTTCTATGAAATTCACACAAAAATCTATAATAAATTTCCATTAATCAAGACTAATAAAATTATAAATTTAAATGTCGCATAATATAAAAATATTTTTTAATTTATTCAAATGCGGTTCATTAAATATCTCGAAACAAGAAATATATGACTTAGACCACTTTCATAATTATGGGCACATTTCTTTCTTTCCTAACATTGATTTTTCAAATTCGTCAACTTTATATGTCTTTGAAGCTGACACAGAGCTACCCACTATGATATGGTTCAATGTAGAGTTGGTAATTTTAAATTAAAACAAATAGGTTAATTTTATAGCTTTACAGTTGTTAATTAATAATACCGAAAATGAAAATATAGTAAAAATTTTTCCATAAATAAAATATGAAGGGTTTGGGTTTCAACAAGCCACATCTTTGAAGTTAATCTAATATTTTGCGCAATCGCTACTTTTCTATATAGCTTGATACAGCATTAGTTTGGGTACATTTCATGAGATAGTCCTATATCTCATGGAACGTACCAAAACTAAAATAATGAAGTGCTATGTAGAAAAACAAACTAGAGTTTTGAGCAAAATACTCATTAACTTCGAAGATGTGGCTTGTCATATTCTTGCCCCAAGCCCTTCATAAACAAACAGTTCAATGCTTTTAATAGTAGGTGGTTAGCCTGATGCTTTGATAACAAAATTTCAATGTTTGTCTTCAATTTATTCAGGTTTAAATGAAAACATAATTTTTGGATTAGCAGATTTTGATTCTAAAAACCTTAAATATTTTAAATTATGACTTTATATTCATCCTGTATATATTATCATACAATTTTACTGTTTACTTATTTCACTTATTTATTGAAATAATGTGTAATTACCAATAATGAATAATTTTAAATTACCAAGGCTATGTTAATGTATAATTATATGAGCATCTTGACAGACCAACGAAAGTTTATTGTCTATTTATCGAAGTCGTTTAAAAAAAACAAAAAAAAAAAAACGCTCAAGTACTAAAAATTTGAAATTTAGGTTTAAATTCATTATGAGACCAAAAGACCACCTCTATCGATTTATGCTCACAATATACCAAGAAAAAAAAATTGGAAATTATCTAAAAATCGATTATTGATGACGTAAGCACCAAATACTGACGAACTTTCGTCACTCAGGCTCTGACTAGTGCTAAAAATCTTAAAAATATATTGTAATTGTAAAAATAAAAAAAACTTATATAGTTGTTTGGGATAAAAACGTTTGATATGCTTCCTGTAAAGTTTGCTCAATGGCACTTACGCCTTTTCAAAAAACGACGTCGATATGTTTAGCAATTTCAAAATAATATGATGTATTATTTCTGTAAAAATAAACGTCCCTATCATCTATCGGCCTATCTTTCTATCTATCTGCTATGCATAGTAAGATAGACTATAAAAAAGATAAAATGAAAATAAAACAGATATTTTATCGCGTACTCGTATCCCTTCTAAACTTGATGTCGGTAAAATACAACTTCAAAGTGGTTAACGTGTTGACAAGGATTTGGAATCAATGCTTTGTCTTTATTTTCAATTGGACTTCACCGTGTGTGGGATAGAGTACGTATGCGTGTATCCTTGTGGGCGGGCTAGTGTGCGTGCGTGAATACGGTGAATAAATAGAGACGATTGTGAGAGAGTGAGCAGATAGATAGAGTGAGAAGGGAGACGATAGGGGACTGACACAACAGCTCAATCCCATCTGGGGGGTCGCTCCCAAAGAAGCACTCGTATCCGATTTCAAGCCATTATCTGTAAGATGTCCCCACGGCCTTCCATATATGTGGGGTTCTACTTTACTATATAGGTGTCGCTTTATATAGGAGCTCCCGCTGTCTCCAATAAAGAACCAGATATACCTCGGTATCTACCGATCATCCAGCCAGTGGAGTACGACCTCTTAAGCAGCGAGAAAAAAAAAAAACTTATCCATCCCAAGGATTGAGGAACATCCGAAGAAGCCGAGCCTGGTAACTTGACACCATCTTGAAGAGAAATTATCTCTCATTTTATAGTCGGGCCTTATGAATATTATCATTATTACCATCGCTGTATGATCATTTTATTGCACCTCTTCTCAAATTTCTACGTGACATCTCGTTTTCATGTCGAAGCAATTTTTTTTTGCAATATTACCACCATGAGCGCTGTTCAAGATCATATTCCATGCAATGCGATATTCCTATATTTTTTAAAATGAAATTTACAACTGTATTTAAGATTCAACAAAGCTATATATGAACATTCAGTTAGAATGAACCAAACCATAATTTTGCATCTTTACAAAACATTTTATAATAGTATAATATACTTAGTTAAATCTACTTATACTCTTGGTGCATGAGTTGTTAAATTGGATTTATATATTATGTATGTTGACATTCATTGACAAAACATTTTTTTCTATTTTTGCTGTATAGAATTATTTTAATAGTAGTGTTATAACCCATTCACAAAGCAAAATTATTTGGATCATTTTATTATAAATATTAAAATTCATCAGATTTCACTAGAAATATTATATGTATTAAAATTTTGTAATTAATTCTTTGTTTTATTTTTTCAAATTCTCTTTGTCTCTTAATTTGTAATTTTTATCATGCTCATCTTTCTTCTTCTACTGTAACTGCAAGTATTTTCTGTTAGAATCCTTCAAATGTTTTACAATTTTACAATTTACAAAATTATCCTTATTCAGGAAAGGATAATTGGGACTCACCTAATTGGCCATTTATTTGTAAGCGGCCCCTACATGATCAATATTATCGTCTGTATATTGCGCAATAATTAATATGTACCGTATTTTTTATCGTATTGAAATATTGCGCAATGTATTGTGCAAATAAAAAATTGATTCACGGCCATACAGCGAACATCGTTTGTCAAAGATGGCTAAAAAAGGGCAAAGAAGAAAAATGAAACATTATTGTTTAATTTTGGAAAATCACTTGGCTCACTTATGCTTAGTTCATTTTACAAATTTTCATAAGCGTGCTAATTACTTTTTTTTAACCATTCCTTCATTCACCTGCGCTTCTTTTTATAATTCATTATAATATATATATTTTTTAAGATATATCTAATGCAATGGCTTCACACCTTTCTTTCCTTTTTATCCAACATTTTGACAGCAGAAATGTCAGCCGTGAACTAACTTATTGGACAATAATATTGCACGGTGTGGTGGTTCTCAGCAATATTATTATACAATATATTGACGATAATATTGATCGGCTAGAGGCCGCTTAGCAAATTAATTATGCTAAATAAATAAATTAGGCTGCTTACGTTGTATTATAACGAAATAAATTATTTTAATTATTTATACATAATATTTAATAGTTATAATTTACAGTTAATATTTAATAGTTATATATTTATAAGTAATAGTTATATATTTATAACCCATTTTACCAGTTGATAAAAATATTTAGATGAAATTCTGATTCTGAGAAAATATTATAGGAAATAAATTAAGTTAGGCCTTTATATTGTAATTTATTTTTATTTTGTTATTAAATTGATTGATTTAGTGATTTTAAATATTCCAACATGTAGAAGGGATGTTAGGAAAAATCAATATATCGATATATATTTTTTTAAATATCGATACTTTTGTTCGATAGTTTTTAACCGATATATCATATCAATATTAAAATTTGAGCATCGAAAACCGATATTTTTTCCAAAAATATAAAAATATATATTAAACAAATAACAAAGAACCGCAGGTTTGACAAAGAACCAAAAAAATCTTGTGGTATCGTCCACAATTTGAACCAACATCTTAACAGTTTCTGGTTGTAATCAGACAGTTTCAAACACAAATATTTTGTCATAATATTCGAAAACAGTTTCGATGTAAATATTGAACAAAAATATCGATACATATCTTATGGAGAGTTTTCAAATATATCGAAATAATAGTTCGGTATATAAAAGAAAAATATCGATATTTCTCGATTTTAACCTATGAATACAGAGAAGAAGAGGGTTTTTACATTGAATTAAAGGACATGATAATATGAATTAACAAATATTAGATTTCTAATAGCTTTAATAGCAACAATTAATTATTCATGGATTTCTTCTCACAAAAAAAATGTATTAATTTATTAACATTAGTCAATAAAAAAAAAAAAAATATTTACTAAGAACTAGAGAAAACATTAATTATTTGTTTGAACATAAAAAAAAAAAAAAAATAAATAAAAAGGACGAAAGAAGATCTATATTGAACAAATAACTAAAAACCTATAAAAGTACAAATTATCATTTATCATTAAATAAAACTTCATGAAAATATAAAACCTTGCACACATTTTTTATTTCATTAATTTTTTAATTGTTTACTTAATTATTTGTTGAAAAAAGTTTCTGACAATCAAATTTTAATATCGATATTACAATATAACGAGTTATGACCATAGAACTAAAATAGCGATATATTTATTTTAAAATATTGATATTTTCAACATCCCTAAAGGAAAGGGTTAACAAAAATTTAAAATATCGAGACGCGATATATCGCGCTACTGATATTTTTTTCGATATATCGAACTACTATTCGAAAACTAGATAAGATATTTTTTTCGATACTCACCGCCCTAACATTTAGCAATATTTTATCGCCTTCTTTTACCGAATCCAATGATGATAACTAATAAAATATTGTAAGATTTAATTGGTGTCAGTGTAGAAAGTCAGTGGAGACAAAGATAACTTTACTGTTGTTTTCAATCTGCACCTTTTGTCTTTCTAATTATTCCCAACTAGATAAACTTTCTACCCAAGTCATTTGTAATTATAGATTATTTGTAAATAAAGTTTTGTCCTAGAGGCTAACGGGCCGAGCCATTGTTTGAGAGAGTAGAGATAAGTTACTCACTCGCTTCATCTTTTTTTTTTTTTTTTTTTTATTCTCTAATTTTACTTTTATCTCTTTCTGCTTCCACTCTAATTAATCATCACTCAATTAATCACGGCTATTGTCGAGGAGACAATAAACACTCACCGGTTACAGTTAGCCGCCAACATTTGTCACCGGTGAGACAACTGCCCGGTTACATTTCTTATCTTTTCTTCGTATCGGTCACCTTAAATTTATTACCCTTTCCAGTTTTGACGCCATGAAACCGACATTGCATGGGCTAGTATACAATAAAAAAAAACAAAAAAAAAAACCTTTAGCTAACAACAGGATTAATTCGTAGCGTATTATTGTTATTATAATTGTTGATTAGTTTAATGTGAGGTTATGACTTTCAAAACCAGCGGAATCCATTTTTGTAAATTGTTCAGAGCTGTCCGATAAAGGCCATGTTATAAATGCACAGCTGATTTTAATTTTTTTTTTCCACTGCCACTTAGATACCTATTCACACATAATAATAAAGAATTTCAACAAAAAATAATAAATTTACATGCATCTGGCAATTACATACTTTTTGGAGTTCGCTGATATTAAAAAAATATGTTAGTAATTTTGTAATATATAAATGTAATATATAAATTATTGTAATTAATTTTTTATTAATTTTTCGAGGAAGGTAAGTATCAAAAACATATAAATAAATCAAACAATATCATTTTTTTATTAATTTAAAAGATGATAGAAACATTTTTTATTGATTAAATTTTCAATACAGTATTTTTTGTTTACAATACAAAAATAAGTTATATTACAATATTATACAGGCAAGTTAATAAAATATCTCAGAACAGTAAAGTTAAAAATTAATACGGCCAAATTGTAAACTCTGGATAACCTAACACTGAGGTGCTTACAAAAAATTGTTTTCAGGAGAGATTTAATAAGAAGAAGGCAAGTAATTACCTAATAATAAGTGCCTATAATCACCAAATACGTTTTAATGAATCGTTATTTCGATTCATCAATTGATTTTGTTTTTCGTTAAGTACTTGTGATTTTATTGCATAAGTATTAATCAAAATACAAACTTTATGTTCATGGTTATGAAAATCATACATTTAGAGGGAAGGGGATATATCCCCTGACCCCCTCCCCGCCTTCTGTACACCACTGCTTACACAGCGCTAAATATTTTAATGGGACCATTTTCTATGCGATTTAACTACTCTTGGAAGAATAACTAAGCTATCAACGTTTCGCCAATTCTGGCATCATCAAAACATAAAATTACGTGCAAGCTGACCAAAGACAGTATATCTCACACCGATAATCCAGAAAAAGACTCATCAACTATTGACAGAACATTACTCAAAGGCATCATAGTACACATCGCATGCACGTGTTATACGTTCATCTGAGGCGTTGAGATGTCTTGAAGTGGTATGCTGTCTCTAATTGATAGGTCTTTTTTACGAATTTCTGAGAGTTAAGGCTTTGTTTATGGAATTATCCAATTATATTAAAAAAGGAACAAAAAACTTTGTATATATTTATATATTTTATATCCATTTATTTATAAATTGGGTATTATTGTGAGAGTCTAGACTATTACACAATTTCTTAAGAAAGAAGTTAGTCCGGGAGAGGAGGGGAGAGGGGGGAAGACAAAGGCACTAATAAGTATGACTTGTTTTTTTTGTACCACCGTTTTGGCCTAAGTTTTAGGCCATCATCAAGTCTAAAAAGAGAAAACAAAATAACAACATTGAAAACAGTAGAGACAGTACCAGTATCAGTAAAAAATTATAAAATACATAATAAGATTATGAATATATGATTATGAATTTCGTACATGAAACAATAATGTATATTATACAGGATATAATAAAATATATGAACATAATAATAATTATGTACATAACATAATTCATAATCTTATTGAATGAATAAAGCCTTTTATTACAAAAAGTAACAGAATTTTACCATTTTTACTTCTGATGTTAAAAATGGTAAAATTCTGTTACTATTATGCATAATGTTATTATGCACTAGTAATTCATAACCTTTCCTTCACTGTTTTCACATTACTTTACTTTTTCATTTTTTACAATTATATTGACATCCTTTTCTTTTTGTACTTCATATATTTTTATCTTGCTTGTTATTTCTGTTTTTATCATTTTTTACTTTTACTGGTATTTTTACTTTTACTGTCGTTTTCAATGTTCTTGTTTTGCTTATTCTTTTTAGCCCTGATGATGGCGTAAAACCTAGGTCGAAACGTTGGTAGAAAATAAATAAGCCATACTTATTAGTACTTATTAGTGTCTTTGTCTCTTATCGCACCCCCGACCGATTTCTTCCTTAATTTATATCTACGGTCAAACAAATTTACTCCAATAAAAATCCTAATTCATTCATTTGAAATTCGGTGTTCACTGCAGGTACTTTCCATTTTCGTAATTATGTTTTCTTGTTTCCTATATCAGTAGCCTTCAACATTTTTTTTCCCATTCCAAATTTTTTTCAACTTTAGAGGGTTCAGCATTTATCTTTCTCCCTCCTTTCGGCTCGAGTTGTATCGCCGGAAGAGAGATGTCGCCTCTTCAACCTGTGCCTTCGTGGGAGGCGGTCTAAAAAAGATGGTGGGGCCAAATTAACTATCAAAGAGGCTGGTTGTTTCCATTCAAATCGTTTTATAAGGCCTTTTAAGGGCTCGCCCCTTGAGCTATCGGATTTCAAAGCCAGGCTCGGGCCATATTTGCATATCATGATTAACGGTCTCCGTTCACTTGTTTCCGTCTTTTCTGCCAATCCCGGGGTAGGCGTTCCTTTTGAAGGGAATGATTGAATTGCAGGTGTTCTCCAAGTATCCAATAACAAAATAAAATAAATAATATTGATAACCACGAATTCGGAATCCACATTTAGAAATGGCTAAGTTTGGAAATTTCGTATTTGGAAGGGAAAAACCGTATCTGGTATTTCGGGTCATTCCATACTAAATCAGCCAATAAAAAAATAATTTTAGACTTAAGGTTTACAGCCATTAAAATATAAAAAAATTGTGGTAAAAAAAAATATGTTGGTAAAAATAGGTGTAAAATATAATATAACATAAAATATAAAAATATTACACAAACTTTTTTAATTAAATCTACCTTTTTTTCTGTTTTTTTTAGACCCTTATTACACTTCTGAAGACATGATTGTCTGGAGATTCCCCTTTTTCTGCAGATATAAATTTTAAGGAGTTCTATAATGTATCTTCAATTTTTATTAATGTTTTATAATTGTTAATTATTACTTAGGTGATGACGCTCGCCTTTCATTACATCCACACCAAAATTAAATAATAGGTATAGTCAATTTGGTCAAACGTGTATGAAATTGTCATAACAACGAAACGTACGCAAGCTGGACACTTTTCTTTTAGCAATTTATTTATGTAATTAGAGATTGATAAATTATTTTTCATTTCTATAAATTTGTTTTATTGAAAACTAGTTTCGAATGTTATACATTCATCCTCAGTTCTAAAAACACACAAAACATTCAAAAATAAACAATTCAAAATATAGTTTGGTATTATTATACATATTAAATTAGATTAATATAAATCAGTATTATAAAATACTGATTTATATTAATGTTAAGACTTTTATAATACTGATTTATATTAATGTAATTTAATATGTATAATAATACCAAACTATACAAACAGCGCAAAGCAGGACTCAAGGAGATACATTACAGTAGTAAAAGCTATTGGAGGTTCAGCAAGTCCTGTAGTCTTAAGCATGAACTTAAGTAGATTGCAAGAACTTCTATAGCCATACTTTACAATGGATCTCGAGCCATGCCAATTCAACCGCCGACGAGGATTAAAGGGATAACTGGATATGAATAAGGACAGAACCAGGGGATTAAGATGATTGGGAACTTTTATAAATTTGGGTGGTATAAAGATAAGGACCTATTATTTTCGTATCAAAAACTGTTAACCCAAATATGAAAAATTATGTTAAATTGTAATGGTTCTAAATTATCTAAATCGATTATGTAAACTAAATTAAATAGAAACTAATGTTATGATTACAGCACGATTTCTGTGAAAATTATTGCATGGAGGGCGTGGTGAAAATTCTGATTGAAAATTGGTTCGCAAATACTAAAATATTGAGAAACACTGCCTTAACCAATGCTAAAATCCTTTAAAAATATATTGTAATTATAGAGGTTTCGCCAGGTTAATAAACTCCTATTCTATATTATAAGGGATAAAATAAAAAAAAAATATATACTGTTATTTTGTGAAAAATCATTTCACGTGTTTTCTGTAAAGTTTGCTAAATGGCGCTTACGCCTTTTTCAAAAAACGATGTCGAAATGTAAATGGCTACCCGCATGTGTATCCACCACAATCTGCTCGAGGAGTGTGGTCCGAGTGTAATAGAAGCTGCGAGCCGAAAACCGTGGAGCTGACTTGTTATAGGGTCCGTGGTGGAAACAAGTAAAAGTATTTTAGTGTTAACTGTCGTGGGAGGGAGGGGGCAGAGTGGGAGGGGGAGGGGAGGACGTGCATAAATCAGGGAGGGCAATAAAGGTCCGGCTGCTATTAGGGCCTTCATTAAATCACCCGCTCCCAATCACCCCATGCAAATCCCTTCCAGCCTCAGCAGCCTGCTCTCGTTGAATCCTTCGGTAAACTGGAGAATGAGCTCTTGCCAAAACGAGGTATTGGTTCTGAGGTTTTTGCCCTAAACATAAAACTGAAGGGCAAACAATTTGTCCAGGAGTCGAGCTTTCAATGAGCTCCACAGTAACAAGTCTTACAAGAATAGAGCGTGGTTGAAATAAGCACATCAGCACTCAGGACACCAAAATGTAAATTTAAAAAATACGAAATGACATATTAATATCAACCCAATTTTTTCAATCAATATTTTAAATTAGTAATTATTATATCATAAAGTTCGTCGGATTCAAATCAAGTTATACGGTACTGATGACTGCATAAATGAGTCTTTTATTTCCTAAATGAACCCTATACAATTTTTTGGAAATCGCGACCTATTAAAGTAATCAACAATTTTCTGAACTAATAATTTAAGTTTCTGAAAGGAAGTTGCGAGTTGAATAATTTTGCAACTGAAGAATAACAAGCATTTTCCGCCTTTATTTCTTCTTGAAATGAAGATGTTTATTTCATTTTTCAAGTTATTGTAGATCTTGAATACTTAAATTTCTCAATGTATTCTGTCTTACATCTTTTTTTATGTAAGATTTCTTCACGTATGAAGTTTTCTTATACCCAATTCCTCCTTGAGCCTCTTTCTCCATTTCTTCCTGTACAGTGCCCCCTCTTCCCCCAATCCATGACTTGCCATGCTTTCATCTACTTTATTTGTTTATTGTATTCGGAGCCTTCCTCTATTTCTTTCACCTTCTGCCTCCCATTTCATCATCAATTTCGGTATTCGACTTGAATCCATCCGTTTTAGGTGACCATACCAATTTAATCTTCTTTTTTCGATCACTTCTAAGATGTTTATTTTTTACTTTCATTCTTTCTCTGATTTCGCAGTGGCAGACCTCCAGAAATCCATCTCCACCGTGAAAAGTCGTTTTTCCTGTCCTATATTGAGCGTCCAAGTCTCAGAGCCATACAGAACCATAGTTTCGACAAGTACATTATATATTTACTTCTTCATCTTATTAAGTGCCGCTTCAGAGTAAAGATTTTAACATTCCGATTACCTTTCTACCACTGCTGATTCTTTCATTCTTATATCTATATCTCCAAAATTGACGTAATTTCTGCGCTAGTCACACATTTTGTTAGATACGTATTTATTTCGGGATCTAATTCTTTTTTTTATTTATTGTTTTTTTAAAATTTTCTGCGTCTTCACAAAACGGTAACAAATTTTCAGGATACCCAAGAATAGATATATTATTACCCAGAGTTAAACCTTTTCGGAATGCATCCCCTTTCTAATAACTTATTCTTGTGCTAAATTGAATGGGACAGGAGAAAGGGGATCAACTTGCTTTAAAACCTAATAAACCTCAAACTCGGAATTATCATTACCGGTTTGAATTTTTGAAATTTTTAACCTTGTACATCCCTACTATATTTACCAACTTCTTTGGTATTCTCTGCTCAATCAAAGTTGTGTAAGAACGTTTATTTCCCCTAGCAAAGGAAGAATCGTGAAATATATCCATAGGATGATGAATGGATTCAGTTCACACCTCCATTATCGACACCTGAGCCGGAAGATCGTTTTAATCACGGCTGTAGGAGACTGAGCAATGTAGAAGATAAAGCGACGAGGAGGCTATGACTGATAGAGTACAAGACATTAGAGGGAGGTGGGTGTGCCTGGATTTGTGGTCGCTGGAGGTTAAGTGTCCTTTTAACAGGTCGTGTTCGGCTGTGTGGGGTCTTTATCGGTCCCGAGGTGAAGTATCGCCCGGGGCTGGGTGGCCCGATCCTATCGGGGGGCACAAATCTACCTGTCCCCTTGCGGAAATACACCTTTTTAAAATATAATTTACTCGCCACCAAGGAGGCGTTTCATTAGATGAAGATGTTTATGCAGCTGTCGCGCCGCGCTGGAGATAAGCGACCACGCCGCTGACAAATTAGCCGCTCAAAGATGATTCAAGCCGATCCTAGAACAGATGTCCCTTCCAGGAGGGTATCCTCTTACACATTCCCTCCGTGGTTTATGTCGTCCGCCCTCGGTCCGGCCATGGCGCCCTGCGGTATTATTTTACTTTAAAACTTTCCGTAATCAGGGTGTAACGGAGACGATAATATTTTTTTATATAAAGTAAATTCAGTTTTAAAAATTAAATTTGGCCCTGGAGTTAACCCCTTTGGCACATCAAAAAAGCATTAGTCAATTTACGGAAATTAACTAATTACAATCATATTAATAGAAACTACAGATTGTGCATCTCACTTCAACAGCGTAATCCAAAACAAGTGAATAGAAATAGTACTTACTTGATTCATTAGAAATTCAATATATACAGAAGAACTCCATTTATCCGGATAATTCGAAATTCCAGATAACTCTAATTTACGAGTATAAGAGATGGTATGATCAATAAATAAAATAATATGTTATTAATGCCATGAATTCCCAGGTAATGTGCACAAATAAAATATAAATATGAGTATTTACATAGCAATGTTATAATAAGTGCAATAAAAATCTATTAAAAAAAATTAAAAATTTAATAAATCAATCTAAAATTAAATAATTATAATTAGCATTATGTAAATGTCTGAAAATAAAAGCACCTTTAGGAAAACGGGAATAAAAAAAAAAAAAAAGTTCCGGATAATTATATCAGATATTTCAGTAGGTATCCAAATAAGACGGGTTCTATTATATTTAATATATCGTCGCTTCAAAGCAGAAGTAGCTTAACTCAAAAACTTTTCAGTAAAGTTTTTTTTTACGTCTTGTTTTATCGTTTTATGATATGAATGTAATGAAATGAAATGAAAAAAACTTTATTATCCTGGGACTGATGACCAGATAGAACAAAACATGCACATTTTGTATTGATCAAGAGAGTGTGGCCCTACAGACTTTAGATTTGATTTATATAAAATAAATATAATATAAATTGTATAAATTACATATTTACGTAGCAGGAAATAACAAAAACAGAAAAAAAAAAAAAGAAGAAGTGAGAAATGAAAAAATTACTACAATTAAATAGAGAATAACATTCACATACATACGTATAGCATGATAATTATTCTGATATGGCGAGGAAAAGGTGGCTGAAATGGAGGGATATGAACGAGGAGGCTGTTGGTGCATGACGAATGGCAGAAAATATAGAGTTCCAGAGTGATGCAGCTCGAGCTAGGAAGGACTTATACTCAGCAGTTCGGGAGGTGCGAGGATGGATATCGGATGGACGAGACTTGGTAGGACGGGATTGAATGGAGTATTTTAATTTAAGACTCTAGGATATAGGTGGAGAGTTCTGATCATCTGGTACAGGAAGAATACATGGAAATAGCGACAGTCTTAAGAAGGGTGGTGCCACTTCAACTCGTCGTTTGTATATATTATGCCACTTAATACTGTATATATTAAAAATCGTATTGAACAATTCATAAGACGTTTAAGTTTAGTTTCGAGTTCACTTGAGAGTCCATCGTACACCATACAGCCATAATCAAATCGGGGGAAAACAAGAGAGGAAATTAGGAGTTGACGGGTTTGAGTGGAAGGCGATAGCGGAGAAGATGGAATTGCTTTAGGGTTAGACCGAAAATTTGGTAGTTTTGCGGTTTCCAGGAGAGCCTTTGATCGAAAGTGACAATAAGTTTTTTTATTGATATGTAGAATGAGATGGGAGGGGGAAGGGGGAGGAAGGCTGTTCAGGATTAGATTGGGAAGTCCGGAGATGGATTTGAGGAGAGAGGGAGGCTCGATCATGATGGCTTTTGATCTTCTCGGCGTTTAGCCCAGGCACTTATTCTACTGATGTCTTCCTGTAGTTTCAAGATGGCTTCAGAGGAGTCAGCAAGGTCGAAGGAGAGATAGATTTGGACCTCGTCAGCATATATATGATATAATGTGTAATATTGAATGGTGAGCGGAAGGTGGATGGAAGAAAGATGGAAAAAAAGGTAGGGGATAAAGAAGAACCTTAAGGTATGCTTCTGAACAGAGATAGAAAACAAAAGGGAGTCTTATTGGGGACAATAACGTATTGGGAACGACAGATGATAAAGGATTGAAGGGCACTGGGATACAAAGAGAGACTTTAAAGATTGGTAAGGAGGATATTATGGTCGAAGGGATCTGAGGCTTTGGAAAAATTAAGGAAAATAAGGATGGTAAGTTTCTGTTGATCTATGGCTGTGTGGAGATCTTGGAAGATTTGAGTGGTTCAAAAGGTTATTCTGCTCAAGAAAGTGGGTATGTTTAAAACCAAATTTTTAACTTTTTAGCTTAATCCTAAACTTGGAAGAACATTTTTGCGATTTTTTAAAAAATATTCTTTACAATACTTTTTAAATTTTAATATTTTTTACAAAAATATATATCACTAAACTTGGCAGAAAATGTTAATAATATGAAAAAATAGTACAATGAGAAGAAGTGAATAAATGAACTGTACCAGCGGTGGACACATTGGAAAGTTTATGATTAAGTATTGTAGATAGAGATAGGCTACTATTGCATCAAAATCCGCGGTAGTAAGAACTATCTAACTGATAAAAAACAGAAAATCCAAATTTGGATAGTTCTATCCATAGTTCTGAAGCGACGATATAATGTGACGCTCTTCAAACATGAGAGTACAAGATACATTTATGATACATGTACTCACTATCTTCTTCTTCCTCTTCCTTCGTATTCCTTTCAGTGTGAAGGATCCTCTATCCATCTGTGCCAGTCCTGTCGGTCCTGTGCCATCTGTGTCAGGGTTTTACCTCTTTCCTCTTCCAACTTCCTCGTTGTCTCGCGGCTGTAGGTTTAGCTTCAAACACCTTCCGATCTTGACTCACTTTGAAAATGTTTCCAAACCATGTTAGTTGCCGTTTATACTAGGAATCTTTCAACACAATTCCCAATTATTTCCTTAATCCTGCGGTCTCTCTTCTTTTTTTAACAGCCACTCCGCGAAGATATTTCATTTAAACTGCGGTTTATTCGGCACATATGCTTGTTCACTGTGACCCAACTCACTTCCATACATCAGATAGGGAGGAAAACGCACTTACTATTTCTGTTTGTTTAATTTGTATTAGGCTGTTGAAGTAGGATGTACTTTGTCAAATGTAATTTTGTAGTTATCACAAAACTTCCATGCGAATAGAGTTGGCTTCAACTCAACACAAGTACGTATATAATTAAGCACTTGTATTATGTACGCAAACGAATAATTTATGGTACATTGTATGGGGTAAAGTTTTTTATATTTAAAATAATTGAAAATTTAAAACTGTTATTAATTATGTATCTATTTCATTTGTCTTTAATATTTTAATCAAATCAATTTTTTTGAGAATAGTTAAAATAACCGGCGGAAAAACATTTTTGCAACTGCACTTCAAAACATTTTACATCAATGATTTCATTCGAATTAATCTTACAGTTCGCCTGCAGAGAAAATGGGACCATTTTTCACCATGGGAACAGATCCGTTTTCGAGAAAAAAAACAAAAACAACAAACACAAAATGAGAAATAAACAAACAAAAAAACTGTTGGAGGCGGGCGCTTTGTTGGCTCAACGCTTGACTAATTATCGGCTATTATAAGATCATTAACAATGACTGCCTCTATCCATCAACTCTTGGCTCTGTCTCTTCATTCTTCATTCTTCGTCTCGTATTTTATCTCCTTCAAGGGAATCGATTGCATCTTGTCGATTCCTCTGTCGGAAAATCGATAATTCATTCATGTTAGTGAAAATATTAATGGCGAAATCAATTACATTTGTACAACAAGACTATAGTGAAATAACGAACTTGGATATGAGATTAGTCACAACCAAGGATTGAATCTGAGGATTAAATAACATAAAAACTATTAAAAAAACTAATAAAAAACGGATATTTAACAACTTTTTTATTATTACGATTTACTGAAAATTGAACTACCGACAATCAAAATTTAAAACCATTAAGTAAACAATTACATTTGTCTATCTATTTGATCTTTAATCTTTAGTTTTTATTTCAAAATATGTTAAAAGAAGTTCGTTTATTTTTATCCATACAGATATTTATTTATCTCTTTCTTTAATTAGTCTTCCTTTAATGTTCTTCTCAATTTCATCTTTTGTCTCCGTTTATCAGTTGAACTAGTGAATTTACCCAAAATGGGACGTGAAAAAATAACATTATTCCACGTACCCTCGAATATAGTTCAGAATGTTGCAGTAGCAAGTACAAAAATAGCTAAAAGATTTTGATAATTTATAGGAATTTGTATTATTAGAAGTAAACAACTTGTTTTAACATATTTTGAAAATATAACTAAGGATTAAAGATGATATAGGTAGAAGAAATATAATTGTACCAAGAAGTATAATTTTATATTTGTTGGTAGTATATTGTTCAGCATATCGCATTAATAAAAAACTGGTTAAATCTGATATATAAAAATTAATTGGCCGTTCTAATTTTTTTTTTCACGTTGAATAAAATGGAACTATTTTCAATTCGTTAGTTCTAATTTTAAATAAGTTATAGCATTTTGAGATTTAATTTGAGTAAAAATAATAACCCTCAAAAATAAGATTATTTCTGATTTTAAAAAAATTACTGTAAAATTGAAAGTTATTTTTAAACTAAAAACAAATAATCAGGTAAGGACGCTTGAATTTTATTTCAATCAAATATGAGCCATAAATTAAAAATTAATTTTTAACAAAATATATAAATGTTTTTAACTTATGTTTTAAAATCATGGAAGATTTTAAGATTAAGATTTTATTTTTATCAAAACATTCATTCTTCTTCTTCTTCTTCTTCCATGGCTCTACAGCCCTTGTAGGGCCCTGGCCTCCGCAACAACGCCTCTCCAGTCTTCCCTGTCAGCAGCTCGACCTCTCCATTGTCCGATTCCCTTACTCTGCAGATCGCTCTCCACATCACCCAGCCATCGCAGCCTGGGCCTTCCTCTTCTCCTTTTGCCTCCTGGTTTGCCATATAATAGTTTCTTCGGGTACCTATCTTCTCCCATTCTTTCTACGTGCCCAAGCCATCTTATACGGGCTGATTTGACATAGGTTTGACTAGGTCTGGTTCATTGTATAGGTACCGAAGCTCTCTATTATTTCTTGACCTCCATTGGCCTTCATAACATACTGGCCAAAATATCTGCCGAAGCACCTTCCTCTCCCAGATCTGCAGCATCTTTTCGAATTGCTGGGTCAGGACCCACGTTTCACCAGCGTACGTGACAATTGGTCTTAGGATTGTTTTATAAATCAATAATTTTGCTTTACGTGATAAGTTCCGAAATCTTAATGCTTTTCGCAATGCAAAGAGACATCTGTTGCCTGCTGAAATTCTTGCTTTAATTTCTGCAGTGATGTCATTCTTTCGTGCCACAAAAGCTCCCAGATACTTGAAGCTGTCCACTTTCTTAAATGTGTGGTGGAGCAGTTGCACATGACTCTGCTCTTCCTGCCCATCATTTTATCAAAATATAATTGTAATATTTCGATGTGGCCAAAAAATTAATTATAAAATTGAACCCTGGTCACAACACATCGACCAAGAGACTAAAACCATAGCAGATTCAGAACACATAACTTAGAATAAGTGAATAAGCGAAAGTGACCATCTTACAATAAAAGTTCGTGTGACTGCTTCATGATCTTCAGAAGGCATTAAATTAGATAAAACCAACCAGAATTTAACTGGTTTAAATGAATAGAGCAATTCAACTAAAGGAAGTGGACTCCCTTTGTTTTTTATTAATAATTTCAATATGGCGTATGATAAAATTAATTTGAAAAGAAAACAAAACGAAATTTAGCTAGTTATGAGGTCCATTGATAAACAAATTGCTAGGAAATAAATTTAAATAGTTTTTTGGTAAAATGAAAATTTATGTAGAGAGTCGATCCCATTCACAGTAGTAAAGCGGACCCTAATTTTTTTTTATAGTGTGTCAAATTGAACTTCATAGATGACAAAACTAATTTATCTTATAAATTGAATTACCTCTAATTTAATTCCAACTGTTAATAAAAATATTTCCCCTTTTCCATACCAGTATATACAATACACAGCACAACATTAATATAACCTTACCTTTTAATTATTAAGAACTTTAAATTCTCATATAAAAATTCAATAAAACTTAATAAAAAAGAAGAAGAATTCTTTCAGGTCCTCTATCGAGATACAAGGAGGCATCCACTTCAGACATAAAATTGAATTTTCTAAACTGAATTTAGAAACGGGTGACTAATTGCAAATTCTTTAGGACTACTTTTTATCTTTAAAATCATAAAAAAAAGACAGCGCTACTCAGGAATGATAGTGACACATTAACACATAAACAACACATCACAATTAATTTTCATAAAAACATTTTTGGGCTATAAACGTCCCTTCCTTTATCACAACCTGGCGTTAGTCCTCACTTTCTCACTCCGTTTACTACATTACATGGTCCTATCTCTAGTTTTCAGCACTTACAGCATTTCATTCTAAAGGGGTCCGCTTTAGGCGAGTCCATTGTGCATTTTCCGCTAAAAAAATTATGAGATTTTTTTCTTTCTCAGCTTCCAATGTTTTTCAATACACTGTTGAGAAAGAAGCGCTGGGAATCTCTTGGAGTACTTATTTTCTCTCCACAAGTGGAGGGACAAGCTGATTTCCGAGTTCCTGAGATGGAGTCTAGCTATTGTACATTGATATGCTAAAGATGTTTATTTTATTTTAACAATATTTTTAATTTTTATTTATTTCCATACTATTTTATTTATTTACATTTTCTGTAAATATGGTATGATCGAATTATTTTAGCATTATTAGTTATGGTTCTTAATTGAGACAGGTTGTAATATAATATAAAAGAATTTTTTTCTCTCACATAAATGTTTCTGACATGAACCCTCAGTAGAATAACAGCCTTCTTTGGGCAGTTTGGTTTAAAATTAAACAATTTCCTGATATAGATATCGTGGATACAAGTATGTAACTTGAACATTTAGCTATTTTTAATTTTTGATCACATTAAAGATTTATCGTTGTTAGTAATGTGTTACGTCATATTTTATTGTAAACAATCATGAACAAACTAAATTAGGTATGATGAAATCACAAAGAACAGAATCCACAGTCAGGCCAAACGTGACGAAACAGTAATAATTTATACCAAGTGTACGTATTTGTGATAGGTTCAGGTGTTGAGGAAGGTCAAATTCTAAGCCCTATTCTCGCTTAACTTTATGATCTTACCCAATTGGCCCCATCACGATTCTCTCTGTTTATTATCATCTCGCTGTATGAGGGGATAGTTGAATTAACAATGCATCGAAGATATGAAGATAATTTCTTTGAACTTTGGATTCCATATAAATATTAACTCACTGGCATTTGAGAGGTGTGATAGTGAAGACATTTGATACCCCCGGCGTGGTAACATCAGTTTTCTAGCCTCGTGTAGGGGCTTTTAATTGTCTTTTTCTGTCCTGGTGGACTGAGTAATAAGATAGAGGCTTTGAGATAAAGAGGGAGAGACATTAGGTGAGCCTGATGTCTGTATCAGGGGAGGCCACACCGCCACGACATTCCTTCCAGGAGAGCTTTGTCTTCAGCACTTTATACCGTCGAGGATTCAGTCTTCTGCTGATTTACTGTCTTATAGATTTATTACTTCAATGCTTTTGATTATGCAACAGGATATATATTTATATTTTTTTTTTCATCTTACACTAACATTGCAGGATGGATCATTATTTCTAAGTACTTTATAAGATAGTTATCATAAGTTCTTTATATAAGTAGAAACCCGTTTATCCGGAATTTTATGGTCCGGGTTTTTCCGAATACCGTGACATTCCGAATAAAATACGGTAGGATCAGGAAAAAACAATCCACTGCAAATTATTACCCAATGGTTTATAATATCCAAATTGAGGACCCTAAAAAACAATAAAAATATGTTTCGGATTCATAAAAAAAAAAAAAAAATTGAAACATAATTCCAAAATACTTTTATTTTTTCTCTTTCTTCATAAGTGGCCGAGATATAGGAAATTTAAACATCTAATTGACCGCCCTTTTGTAGTAACTAAATGGTAATTATCGATTCAGAGTTCCTAGGATCATCCTGAGGTAGTTTCAACTTTTGGTGCCAAATAAAGAAATAAAAAAAATGGCCCAGTTGACTCGGAGAAAAGCCGGGAACTACGGCGTATTAAACCTTAAATCGGCCCCTATTTTTATACAAAATGGCGGATAGTGATGTCGAATTCCGAGGATCACTCTGGGGTGATCCGTGGCTTTGGAGACAAAAATGAAAATAATCGGAACTGCAGTCTCGGAGAAATGCCTGGGATAGAGGACGGAAGGTTGTTTTTTCAATTCGATTTTTGGATTCTACGTTTCTTGAAACATAAAACCTCAAATTTTGAAGCGAAAAGGTTAACTTTTTTTTTCTTGGTCATCTACAAAGGTAGATTTTTAAAATTCATCTGAAATTATGTGATTAAACTTAGGATTATATGATATTATTTCGATTATTATTATCAGTTTATAATAAAAATACAATTTTTCATTGTTTGGAAAAGGTTTAACTATAAATGAACGTATGGGAAAACGAGAAAGAAGAAAAAGTTCTATATAAGTGGGGTTCGAGTGAATTCAATATTTTAAAATATTATAAGTATTTTATTACAACGATAATTAAATTTTTGGTAGCTTATGAAGCTACAAAGGAGTAATTAATAAAATTTAAATACAGTTGTCATTTTTGGCAATTTGGATGTCTTCACATGGCCTCCATCGAAAGCAGAGGCTTTGAAATAGAAGACAAGTCTTATTTTACTTAGAATGGCATACACATTTGTAATTCACTTTCATACCTTCTCATTAAATAATTATCTTATTTCGGTCCAGCCTTCAGGACTAGTTGATAATATTGATATGTGTTGTACAAAAAACAATATATGTTTAATTTTATTATTTCTTGAATGTGTTATTAAAAATAAATTAATATGATATGTATAAAAAATATATTAATTATACGCCTTCGATTGATGCAGCTTGGATGGATCCAAAAGAAATCTTTGTACGTTTACTAGCCGGTTTTTTTTTTTTCGATCTTTCTTCTACATAGTTGCAACCATACATACTAGGTTGTTACAAAAGTCCTTGTGCACTAGTATAGCTTTATTTCAGATTACATATTTTAAACATTATAGAAACTCTGTGTAGCTGTTCACAGTAAATGTTTGAGTCCCTACTACGGTCGATAAATCACAAGTAGTTGCATGTGGGTCCTGGGTCACACATTCAAGGGGAACATCATCAACGACCTATGGGCAACTTAATCTGGGTTGTGCGCCAGTATTTCGATGGATAATTAACTCTCCTTCTATGGCACAAATTTCTTCGGCGGCTGCTTTTGCGCTTATATCTTTTTTCCAGTAATGTCTCAAAGGACCTGGAATCACAAGTTTTTCTTCTGACATAACACGTGCGTTTTAAAAATGTAAATGGCCCCCATAAATGCCAACTCAAGGTCACAAGGAATTAAAGCTTTAGTAAAAGTAAACATTGACATAAATACTAGGAACAAAAGCATTCTTATAGGATAATTAAGACAGTTGGAATTAAGGGTTGTGCTCATGCACAAGAACTTTTGCAACAATCTAGTAGAAGTGGATTATTATACAATATTATGCTATTGTGTAATATTCCATGAAAAATGCATCCTAATACACATAGTATGTATTTTGCATGGACTATGGAATATGAAACACAAATATTAGTGGAATTAAATGTCATAAATTCGAATAAACTTTTAAATGTCATAAATAAATAATTAAGCAAATAAACAACGAAAAGAACAAATATTGCTTTAAAAAATTATTGTGTAATCTAATAATGTAATAAGACTTCCCTCAACTATTTCCTTCACAGCTGAAATATTTTTACATTTAAAAAATCAATGGAGGTAAAGTCTTTTAGTATTCTTATACCATAGCCAAAAAAAGGAAAAAATATTATTTACATTTTTTTCATAGTCTTACTATAATGATTCTGAAACACTTTGTGTTTTAAACGAAACACTAGTGTCGTTAGTAATAAATAATAAATATAAAAAATAATAATAATTGATAATAAACGCCCTTTCAGTACATGTTTTTAATAAATTTTTATCTGTCCTGTTTGTATAGCCTATAGCTGTAAACTATTTGAGAAGAACTGCAGTCCGTTGTCACAATCACATATCTGCCAATAAATCTAATATTTTAAAGAAATGTTTAGTTTTCAATAAGAAAATGTGTTAGTTTGTAATTTTTCGGCTGTATTTTGCTATCATATTTTCTGAAATCAATGGAAGTTAGCTGCTTGATGATGTTATTTTAGCCGATTAACTTTTGTTTCATATTATTGTTTAAACCATTAAAACAATACCTAGAGTATGAAAATTCGTACTGAAAAATAACATTTTTTTAATTTTTGCTGTGAATTTTTTAAGAGCACCACTTTTATTTACTTCCAGAGACATTACTGAAACCATTACTTGTCACAATTCTTCAATGATAATGTCATTGTCACAATCTTGTCATTTCCAAATTCGAAGGGTACAAGAGACCTTGGTACAATATTTTATTGGAGGGAGAAAAGTCTAAAATTTTCTAATAATTTTTAACGGATTTTTCAACGATATTAAATATTTTTATTTTCACAAACTACGGGTGTTATATGAAATAGCGTAGTTATCTGTAACTCCTTTGGATTTGAACTTTTCGCTTACCTGTTGCGAATGTTGACACTAGATAAGTATAATTTAAGTTCGAAATTTCCCAGCTTTTTGGGTTTTCAGATTATTGGAGGGGGTAACACCCTCCCCCTCTTCCTCTCTTATGGCGACGTACATGAGAGTAAAGAAATTAAAATATTGCTGTAAATTATTTGCATTTTAGAAATGTCATTCAAAGTCTCTTATTCTGACTAAACTAAGCAAAGAATATTGAATAATTAATAGTTGAGCGTAAAAGTTATATGAAGGAATGAGATTGTCCGAGAGGCGGTCAAAAATAATGTAATCCATTTACATTCATTACATCCATAATAGTAAAAACTATTTATTAGAAACCGACGTTTCGACCCACTATTCAGATCATCATCAGGACTTGAAGCTCAAAGTGCGGCGAAGGAATAATTTTTCATCTGTTAAATACAATACCACCAATAAAATTTAAATTAATCGAAATAGGCCCTTATATACAGTATTTTTGCTCTCCTGAAAAGTATTGATTTTCACTTTGTAAGTTTAGCATGTGAACGACAATATGGCAACATTTAATGGGCTAAGATTGTTTTATTGTTGTTGTTTTGTTTTTTTACTGCATTAGCACTGCTTCATTAGTGGTTCTGTTGAGATTAAGTTGGGTGCGGTTGTTTAATCAATTGTTTAATTACTTGTTGTAAATCTTTTAATCATTTTTAGGTTGTTATTAAAAGCCCACTATCCAAATTGGCCACCCCCTTATCGGTCCATCAGACTCAGCTCCCGATCCAGACACCAGAGGACCTCACCATAGTCCCATAGTGCCCCTGACAATAAAGGTTAGATTTAGTGTTGGACGGAGCGACTGCTATCGCCAGCCATTCACCTAAATCGTGCCTCGCTGGCATCAAAACAAATAACATCTCCCCAACCGAGGCAAAAAGACACAGCACCTCCTGCTTGGGTGGCTCCTAGATATTATCTGAAACCCCAGCTCCGTGAGAAGGAGCGCGTGGCACAGCCAATCAGAGCAATTATCGGCTCTGACGTTTGACGTCCCCTATCGCTGGCCCAATCTCCTATCGGCACAGCTCCCTGTCCAACTTCTTTTCGGACCCGCTACTCTCCAACCGATTGACTTGTAGTCGGTAATTTGGTTCAAGTGGGTGTCATTTACGATTATATTAAATCTCCTACCAGGGTGACTAGAACTATTCTGATCAAAGGTCGAAAGAGTTTACTTATTTTTTTTTTTGTAGAAAGCCTAGACGCCATACTATAAAAAATGACAGAATGTATAGTAAGCACAGTACACACCACTTATTCGGATCCACCATATCCGAAACACATAATCCAGAAGGTTTTTTATTTGTCGTGGTTCTAAAAACTTGCTGTCAGACCTTTTTCTAACAATTAAAAGTATGTGTTCAGAATAAACTAATAAGAAATTAGGTATTAAGATAATTACATAATTTAAACTTTACTAAGGTTATAAATTTACAGTAAATTAAGGAATACCTACCACAAAAATATTCATATCTGCGGACAATGCTTAAAAATTATCCAAAATATCATATTTATTTATTTTGTTCCAACAAAAAATGGTTGCAGGTCCTCGCTCACAAAACAAAAAAAAAATGAACTCATTTGAATCCGATGAAAACTTATTGGGTCATTTATAATATTTGCGAAATTCGGTACAATTGTGATAGTATTATTTTTCTAGAAAAATTACCTACAGGATTAAATAAATTACTATATAAGCACAAGCCAACATTTTTTCCTTTAAAAATGATATGTATGAACTGCCGGTAACATATATATGATATAACATGATGACTGGACAGTAGATGAAGACAAAGTAGGTAGGCATGCAGTATAGTGAACATTGGTAATTTTCAGGAAAAGAGAAATTTTCAGTGACAAATTTTCAAAAACGCAGTCTCCAAAACAAAATTCAAATAAAATATTTTTGAACAATGATCAAGGGAATAAACCATATTTATGAGATCGAAATTCATTTTTATAATAATTATAAATAATAAATCGGAATAAGACAATTAAAGAAAATAATTAACAAAAACTTGAAAAAATGAAGTAAAAAAAGGATCTCAAATGTTTTAATGTAATTTGGTAAAGTATAGAATCAGTTACCGCCTTAGTTATCAGTTCCATGGAACCTATTGTCTACCCCAAGAAATTATAGTACATCCATGGAACAGACCACAATAGACCCATGGTACAGATAACTCAAACTTTGGAGTTGTATAAATGAATTTTGAAGTATATAAAATGCCAATTGAAAAAAATAATTACTCCACCCTTATTCAGCCAAAGAATATAATGAAATTGTAATAGGAGAAAAATTATATTTAAGTGTGAATAAGTGAAACATTGAAGCATGGGATGGTTATTAATTGTCTGACGTTCTCCCCTGCAACACTGGCTGGAAATTAATGCTTGGGGATCATGAAAGAAAGGCTATTGCAGACAAGAGGGCTGTCACAACAAATTGACACCCTAAAATTCCCCATTCGTCCCACTAAAGGATGAGGAGAGCTTTTATCATTCAACCAAGGGATAGACTTATTTCTTGTATACAAAGTTCATAGAGTTCATATAAATAAACTTTTGTTGTAATAAATGGATTAACCTTCATTACTATTACTTCATTAGCCTATTATCTGGAACAAAGCCCTTTTCTAACTTATTTCTAACTTACTGTTATTTTGAAAACAAGAATTTTCTTTTGAAATCTGAAAGAAGCAGTGGATCGCCCAAGGTACGGACTTTTACGGACTGAAACCCAGAATTCCAGAACATATAGTTTCAGAAGTTCTTGAGAATCACCCAGTGGTTACTTGCAATGGATATTCGACCCTTTATCACCCCTGTGAACATTCTCCTGCAACACCCTCACCAAATCCCGCTAGTATCATATGGTACCCGCGATGGTACACACAGCGTGTGGGAAAGAGTGTGAATCAAGCGAGGACCATTCACTAATAACAGAGCTAGGGGCTAATGATGCTGTGTAAACACTGTTGGCCATCTAATTGTCGGTTCCTTCATTGTCTTGTCGGCCCACGCCTTTCCCACATCCTCCATTCACCCCGTATCTCTTTTACATAGCCCTGTCGAGATCTCGAATCTCGTATTATTATTCATCATCCCCGGCTCTGCAGGCCAACACCTATACGCTTCATTATTACGAGAAATATTATAATCGCTCTTCGATATCTAATATGATAATAGGGCTATTATCAATTACGACTGGCCGATTTAATATTTTAAATCTAAAAGGTATTTGAAAATATTTTACAACAATCATCTAACACAATAATAGTTTAAAACACATTTATTGCATCCCTAACTTTTTAGAAACATATATATCTTGAAGAATGGTGCCAAAATTGGAGGATTAAAATAAATCTCTATAATTTTTTTTTTTATAACCTTCTTCTTCTTCTTCTTCTTATTTTTATTATTATTTATAAAGGCAATCCACGACAAGGTGATGTCTACCTACGCTCAACTATGTCGGCTATCCAAGATTGACCGATGTCAGTTCATAACGCACCGCACTGCCAATACAGTTGGCAGATGGAGAAAAAAAATAAATAAATAAATAAAAAAAAAATATATATATATATATATATATATATATATATATATATAAAACCATAAAAATAAAATGTATATACTAATAATGAAAAAAAAAAAAATAATAGTAATAAATAAATGGAAATAAAATTAAATAATCTAAATAAATATATACATATAATTAAAATATAAATAAATAAAAAAGTAATAATGAATAGAAGAAAATAAATAAGTTAAAATAAAAGAAGAGGACTTAAAATAGAACATATATTATACATGAATTAATCTTCTTAAAGTCTGTCATTTTAGCCCTGATGAAGATCTACACTATGGGTCAAAACGTTGGTATTTAATAATTATTGCTGTTTTATTTATTTTTACAGCCGACCGGATTATCTCCTCAATTTCATGTTTAACTTTCATCGAAAATGTAAGTTATACTTTATATGATAAATATTTTTAAATAGAAGACTCTAATTTTAACCAATAATTGGATAGTGAAAAGAAAGATCTTCCTACTTTAAAATTTATTGACAATTACATCACCAAATTATCAATGTTTCGAAATTCTGCTCAATATCTGGACCATACGTATTATATATACATATAAAAAAAGTCAAATGTTTGAAATTTTTTAAATTAAAAACATGCCTAAATAGGTGTATATTTAAACACTTTGTCATTAAAAATTTCTTTTATAAAAATACCTGCACTAGACTCTTCTATTTTAAAGCCAAACACTTGAGAAAAAATATTATCTAACATATAAAGCTGTAGAAGATAATAAAAGTGTAGAATAACGCATAAAAAATAATAATAATTTTTACTTTTATATTATTAAATGGAAAATAAACGATTCCATGGAAACTAAATAGAAAATTTTAAAATTTATTTATAGCAGAGTGATGAGTAAAAATTGAGTGATTCCCGCATGCACCAAATGTTGTCTGCTTAGAAAGCTTCCACTTACGCATTTTTCTTTGAAAATAAATGCCAAATTTTTAGTTAAAATATTTATCACAATAAAAAATTATTGTTAGCTTAAATATCATTATAAGTTTACTTGTCATGATGATTTCCTTCAAACTGTCCTTAAGACTAACTTTGTAAAGATTGTCTTGATAAAGATAATCATAAATTATTTTAAATGTTTTAATAATATTATTCATATACCAGTTAGGTGGCCAAACAGTATGAATATTTTGCTTCTTTATGAAAAATTGGAAACGTCGTTATTTATGTTTAGAATTTTATTTTGTACTTTAATACATTCAATAAAATATTTTGAATTGATTTTTTTTTCTGATTCAATTTTCTGTTGAGTAAAAAAATTTGGTAATTCAAAAATGTGACTTTATTATTCATAAGCTCTAAAGGCGCTTTTGCCGTTTTTTATGAACACTTTTGATTTATGATTAATAATAAAAAAATTAAGACTAACTTTTTAAAAAAAAAAAATAAGGTAAGCTTTTGATATTTTATAAATGAGTTGAGTGACAGTGATAAACATAAATAGGCTTATTTTTATTTTTCCTATTTTTATTTTAGGTATGGTTTTAGTATATATTCTTATTTTATTTTAGTTATAGTTTTAGTATATATTCTTATTTTCGTTTTAGCTGTATAGTTTACTACATATATTTATTGTATATATGTAATATAATTTTATATTTTGCATATTACATAGATAAATTGTAAAATTATTGCATATGCATATTATCTGATTGTATTTTTTAGTTTTAGTTGTAAAATTATAATTTTTCGTTTGTTTTCTTTATTTGTCTATAGTTGTATGTTTAGTTTATGATTCAATATTTTTGTTTCGACTTTTTAAAAAAAAATTTTAATGACAAATTTATTTTGTTTTCTTATTTTTTCTTCATACTGTTTTCTTCATGTGTATTGCTATGTTTATATTTCTTCAACAATCAATGTTATTATTATATAATGTAACTAAAACCCTATATATGGGTAGTATGCCTATTGCAGCATTTAACCGGTACGTTTTATAAATACACAACTCTCCCTCCCATATAATTACTATGGAAGGGGGATATATATATATATATATATATATATATATATATATATATATATATATATATAGAGAGAGAGAGAGAGAGAGAGAGAGAGAGAGAGAGAGAGGCAAACTTCAAACGTATCTTTTGTAAAATTGCACTTTTTGTGCAATTTGTGGCACTCTTCTTATAATTATATATGAATTATTTCTTGTTAACAATCAGCCATTTCGAAACATAAAGATGCAATGGGCACACACTGAGGCTGTAGTCATTAGCGAACTAGATGCATTTGGCTCAGAGCGGTTCGTTGGTATCACAACCCCATTGTCCATTCAATTCATCTCATGGCTTTTAATAGGCGCTCAATAATTACTGCTGCACCGTTGTATATTTTAGCATAATGTCAGACGATTAGTAGTCAACGGTTATGGAGCGATTACAACTACTGAATAGGTGTTTAAAATTTAAAAATAGCCTCACAAAGAATGCCGCCATTTAATCTTTACCAATCATACGTGGCTATTAACATTGCTTTTTATTGTAGCAAGAGATAGTTGGGTTTCATAGATATTGTGCAGTACCTGGGCCTGAAGTATGGAAGTGGCCCACATGTCAGTAGTAAAGGAGAAAATATTTTTAACATGGCCCTCTTAAATGTGGAGTTTCACAAGGAGCATTTTTTCCACCAATACTTTTCTCTATCTATACTTCTAACATTGTTGGTGTGAAGTACCGAAAAGTTACAATAACTGCATTTACAGATGACATAACTTTGAAAAGTTGCAGCCTCAATGCTAAAAGGGATCTAAACCAAGCCGAAGGATTGTTGAAGAGCAAAGGAAACTTGAATATTGAGGTCAATTTAGATAAAACTAAGAAAAAGGAAATAAGAAACTTCCAGTCAACTTTCAGCTGATTGGATGCTCGAACAATATCTCAAATAAACTAGTATATCTGAGCCTACAATTAAACCGATACATGACTTTTTCGGCCCATTTGACATAAAACTAAAATCAGTTTTATCTTAAGCAGGCTCAGTCATTTACTAGTTTCAAGGAACCTGTCTCTTCAGTTCAAACTTACGATTTATAAATGCATAATTATTACTGCTTTATGGTGCACCCATGTTCAGGAATTTGCCAAATCAAGTCGTTCCAGAATGGCATGCTCAGACAAATTTTAAATAGAACTTCATTCCAGAAGAAAAAAACAATAACGTTTATGACGAGATACAGTTATTAAAAATTAATACAACATGAAAATTCCTGCGGTAACTTGAAACAATCGGAAAATGAGATATTTAATAAAATTGTACCAAGCTCCGCCCTATAACGATGATAAAATCACGTAATAGACTAATTTATTCACTATTTTAGTTTTTTAATATGTGTTCAAACTGAGGGTGAGCCACATATCCTAGAGAGTATTCGTTATCTTATAAATATTAAACTATATTGATACATAATAACCGAAAGTCCTGACAATAAAATGCAGTTACAGAAGAAGGAAAAAGAAACTAGCGTTATAAAAAAACAACAAAAGAATAAGCGGAGAGAGTTAAGAGGGGAAAAAAAAAACTTCAAGAAGAAATATCCTTCAAAATTATTTTAAATTGTTACTTAGCATTTGAGGGTACTTTTCCATGTCTGTATTAACGTAGTCATATCGTATGAGAGGTCTCAAACTACCGTTCTTAAAAAATCTAATAATCAACTCCATTTTTTGGTATTGACCTTTTTAGCACTGAACGCAGAAATATCCTTCCATGATAAACTCCATATCCATACAAATTCAGTATATTAATATTGATAATTTAGCTTTTCAATCTATTCGTTATTAAATTAGGCGCCAGAAACGAATTCGGATACAGGTATCGAAATTTATCAACTTGGGATCTCATAAGTGGGTCAGATTAATGGCCCACAATAAATGATACTTTGGAATGAGAAATTCTATTTCTTGTAATATAATCTCAATCCAAACAAAAACAACTTTATATAAAACCCATATCCATTCTGCACTTATCTACGGTTAGAGGAGGACGGCGGCGAAGAACGAATAATTATATTGATCAAATTAAATCGACTTCATAATGCAGGTCATTTCACCGAAATATACATATAATGCTATATATATATATATATATATATATATATATATATATATATATATATATATATATATATATACTACCAAAACCAAATATTAGGTTCCAGGAGAGGTGTCTAGACCTGGAGAGGAGCTGACCTTCGGAGATTATCAATTCAAGAAGACTAAAGACTTCATCTATCTCAGCTCGGTGGATTCTTAAGACAACGTCTCTGAACAAGAAGGCCAGACTAGGATCATAGCATAAAATCGGTGATATTTCTCTACTATAAAGCAGTTGTAAGATCCAAGTTGTAACTCTATCAGATGATGCAGTCTTGTAGCATGGCTGTTAGACCTGGATTACTACCTTTGTGAGCAGGAATTCCTGGTCTTTGAGGAAAGAATCCTCAGAGGTATCGAGGATCCACCAATATAGCTGCTGATGGAGCCACGCCATGAAACCTGGAAAAGAGGACGACCTTAGCTGCGATGAGCTGTTGCTGATGCGAAGAACATTCTTGGGCTTCGGAACTGGATAGTTACTGCAAGAGACCGAGACAGTTGTCAGAAGTCAAGATTCGACACCGCGCTATTACGACACCATTAATAATAGTAGATATACTTGCTACAGATGTACGTGTGATTCGGGTGTCTATGATAGGACCCTTGCACGTACATTTAGTAGTACAACCCTTAACCCTAACAGCGTCTTCACACAGTCCGATAAATAACGCAGTCGGATCCTTCATTTCCTGCAATCTGACGCCCGCTAGATGAATCGGACGTCGATTCGATATCCGATTTTATCGGACCGTGTGAAATCGGCCTTACTGTACCCACCATTTTTCTCAAAATTAGGGTCTACGTGGTTTGAAGGACTCCATAACCAAGTAGTAGATAAAAAGCAGTTTTTCTTTCGAAGATTATTAATTAATATGCAATTTGCTGTTGGGTTAACTTTTTTATTTCTTAATTTTTCAAAATTCACCTATACGTTTAATATAAGTATTTTTATTATTTTGTCACATTTCTAATGTTCCTTACTTTACTTACTATTTCAAATGATAATAACTGAAAATGTTTGATTAGTATATTGCAAGTGAAAATAAATAATATTTCTTAGCAAAAATATTTTTATTTGACAACACATAAAAAATTGTGGAAGCAGTGTTGTAAAATGGAAGGAGCAAATAAGAGCCAATTTTTTTATTTCTTAATTATCATCTTTTCATGTAGACAGTATGGTACTGAGGGTTCCAGCCAGATCCCCCCATTTATTATGTAAAATAGATAAAGAGACTCCCTATACATTGTTAGGTTTAAGATGGTCAGATTGCGTGGTGTGTGATGCTAGGTAAGTAGGTTAAACGGACTGGATTACAAAAATCGGCAACAGAAATACATGGCGATTGGTGACAGAGGAAGCTTGCTGGTCGTAGTGTTACACTAAAAATCTTTTAGTCCATCAATCTCATCTGATTGTGAAATGAGAAAACATGTTAAATTTGTTCAGAGAACGTACATTTAATAAAAAAAGGGTGGATTTCTCCATCTTTGAGGGTTTTCTATTTCGAAAAATCTTTCGTAATACATGTAATATACTCGACTCCATTGGAGATTCACTCGTGGATTTTCATGAATAAAATTTATATTGAAACGTGACTCTCATAGATCAAGTAGGACTGTGAGGAAGCCATTTGTGTACCAGGTTGTGTAATAGCCCTAATAGAAGACTTGAGAGCATTGTATTGCAATAAGTGGTCCTAGAATTAGAATTCTTGAAGAGGCATTAAGAAAAAGAAGATCCAGCGGAGGCGGCCGTCATTACGGGCCGGGCATTGTCATGTAAATCAGCCCCCCTCCTCAAGCTGATTCAATTAATTGATTAGCCCCCAGACAAAGGAACTCATCCACGAGATAACTAGAGTACTAGATAATTACCCGCCTCGCTCGCTCAGTATCTCTGCAATATTTACTAACCATCAAAGCGGCGTTTGTTTAAATTATTGTATTTTTTTAGAATTGCTAAATTGCTTTAAAAATAGCATTGAACTGAAAAATCTTATTACATGGAACTATTTCAGCGATGGAAAGCAAATTGAACTTCAAAGGAGGGTACACCACGGGAATATTACAAAATCTTTACTCTTTTCCAAGTTTACTGCTGACATCGAAGCATTAATTGAAACTAACGGAACAAACTGAAGCAATGGTATCCAAAGCAGTTGAAGCGATTTTTTTTAATATTCAAATAAAAAAGATGGTTGGGAAAGTGCTGTCAGATATGGAACACGCAGTATGGCGACATACTGTTTTATAGGGTGCTTGCGTTTGGGCCAAAGTTGAAGATCTTCATCAACACTCTTAAAAACAATTTACAAGAACAATAGAAAGCAGAAGAATAAATAAAGAAAGATAACATGGGGGAACATAAAAATAAAATAGTATAAATAAAAAATACATAATAAAGATGAAATAGCCCGTAATATGAAAATTGATCTATAAAACTACGGCTGATGAAAAAAAAAATGAAATGTAAAATATAAATTTCACGTTTTTTTAAATTACTTTTCTAAGGCATAAAAAGAAAATCTTTTTCTAATTTTGTTTTTATCTCAGATTTGTTTCTGTTCAAAAACACAAATTTTTTTCTATAAGCTGATTTCCTCCTCTCTTAGTTTATATATTCGAAATCGGAAAAAGTGTCTTTTTTTTTTTACAAAAATAGTCAACTCACGTAAAAAATTACGAAATCGATCGCTACACTGTCATTTTAAAAGTAAAGTGACTACCTTTCAAACCCTATTAGTTTTTATATCCTATAATAACTGTATTTAATTCTTCCAGCAATTGAAAAAGAGTAAATATTTTCGATTTTTAAAGTTATTGAAATGTTTTAAAGTTATTTAACTTTTTACCTACTCTAGTTTGGCTTGAGTTGTCCAAATGGTTATGAAGGGGAGTGTACTATTTCATATTTTAATACATTTATAAGTAATGAGAGAATATGAAAAAATAAAATAATATATACAATAAAAATATGAAATAGTATTTATGTGATATATGAAAAATATGTAGGTATATATAAACATGATTATATAATTAAATATAAAAAAAGAATTTGTTCATAGAAATAAAATAATAACTGATGTGAAAGAATTTCGCATCTGGTATACCCTTCATTCCTATTCAATTTTATGTTTTTCCTTTTTTATTTTATGTTGACAAAGATTAACATTACCATTTACTATTTCACATTATGTTTTTTTTCCTGAATAGTATTATATTTTTTAATATTTCATTTCTCATCTCCCATATTTTTTATGTCACATTCCTAATATTTCATATGTTTGTATGTTTTTACATAAACTATTTTATTCTTTCATATTCCTCCATTAATTCTATTCTTTAACAAGATGAACTTGGTTTGAAACGCCAGCACACATTAAAATATTTGCGATTATCCGGATTGCCTTTGGTCCCAGTTCGACCGGATAAACGAGGTTTTATTGTATTTGAAAATCGATCATCTTCGAGAAAATTCCATTAGAAAACTGATCGATTCATTTAAATAATTCATGTCATCATTCCTGGCCATGTAACGTATCCCTTAAGCCATCTTGTAAGTTGTGCTATTCATGGTTGCAATCGAAATAATAATGTTTTAATCTTGAGCTTTGCAGTCGAATAAGCCTTGTAGTCATAACTCAACGGCATAATGCACCCCATTGCAATAATAGAGTAACCCGAGAGCCATTCTGGTCTTTATATATGTACTCGCTATGTGGATATATGGGCCGGTGCCGTTGGATATTCGATATTAATTGCAGGGATAAAGCTATCTGCGCCTATAAACATCCTATATCGATTTAACGGACAAGAAGAAGGATGTGCTAAGAGTTAAATAAAAGTAATATTTATTTAAAAGACGAGAGCGGTGTAAAACAAATGGGTACTGACGAAGGTAGAACGAAGCCAGATAGACTATCTCTGTTTGGAGTGAGGCACTTTGGAGAGGCAGTGATTTGTCGCTGGTGTCACGGCCCACACCCCGAACAACCCCACAACTCTACGCCCCTCTCTCTCACTCCTTTTTTTTTTTTTTATTTCTTACTTTTTTCAGCACCTCCTCGGAGGCGGCGACAAGGCACGACATTCGAATCGCCTTTGAGGACAATTGCACTGGCCCGCAGGTGGTCCTTCCTCTCCCGTGGGAGGTGTTACTGTCCAAAGGATCGCTCGATATATGCCTTTCTCCATCCTACGTCAGTGCTTCCTCATATTCCAGTAAATTATAGCGACAATTGTTACTCCCTTATCTAGTAGTCACCGTCACCATATTCGCTTAGTCGTAATTCGGAACCAGTTATCCACTAATAAAGGCTGGAGGGGGTAAATAAGTGAATTTCAACGACTAGAGCCTACTTTATATATTACTAGCTTTATATATAACACGCACGGCATTGCCCGTGAAGAATCACGAGTTAAATACCCTCCCAAATTTCAAATTTATAAGTTCAACTTTTAAAAGATAATGTGAGTAACAGAAGACTGAACTATTGTTCTTATCATTCCTAATTATCGTTCATCATCAAATGTAAAGTTTTTTACAAAACTTTTGCAAACAACTTTAAAACAAATAAAGCAACTTAACTTTGATTTTTATTTTATTTTTAACACATTAATTATATATTGCACATGTCATCATACCTATTGCTATATGAAACGAACGGTAAAGTAAAATTAAGTAAAAGTAAAGATTCACCGAAAACATATTCAATTCGATATCTCGATTGTAAAGCTATTATAAATACGAGTATACCATTATTTATGTGATTTTATTACTGCGTTATTATTAGAAAAATGCGGGTTTTTTTTTTTTTATTTCTTTAATATTTTTCGACTTGAAACTTTCTGAAAATGATGTATTTAATTCTGAAAACATTTTCTAAAGGCTCTTAGACTCGTTTGCATTTCTATGCTTCAATTATAATAATTATTAGAACTCTTAGGGAGAACTACCAGAACTTTCGACGAAACAACCGATTAACAACAAAAATTTTGACCAAATATACCAAGACTAAAGGGGTGAAAATTTTTCTCGGTAATCGACTGTATTGCTTAGAATTCATCTCATTTCATTTAGACTCTTTCTTGGAGCAGGAACAAAATGAAAATAAATTAAAAACTTTTGATTTCCTTAATCTCCGATTTTATTAAAAAAATGACGCTTTCACGTAATAATTTCACTCTGGTTAAAATGTTTTTGTAGTGAACTGCTACCAAATGTATGAAGTTGTCATGACAACGATTACGAAAATTACCTTCTTTTTTTAAAATAATTTTTTCCCATTCCTCTCCTTAGGGGGAGCATTTCGAAAAATTTAATGCATACAAAATCTTCCGAAAAAAATACTCTAAATGATAGTAAAACCGCACCAAAATCGACCAACTACTTTTCGATTTCTGCGAGCACAAACATACGCAGGCTGAATTTATATATATATATATATATATATATATATATATATATATATATATATATATATATATATATATATATATATTGTCCGCACGGCATATTTACCTTGCTACTGCACCAAAACTGATAATGGAGCCATCATTTTAAACATTACCTTCACTGCTAATGACGAAAATTAGATAAACAATTCTGTACGCAATAGCAGCTGCGGAATAGAAAAAAAAAATGTTTTTCTATAGACTGTAAAGCCACAACGGCTCTTACGGTTATGATGAAGCTTGTCTAAAGTCTCCTCCTTAAGGCCCTTTAAGTATCTATGTAATTAGTTCATCCTCTAGAAAAAATAGGAAAAAAGTCATGAAAAATATTTAATTTGCGTTTAAACCGAAAAGTATACTTTTTTTGTGTGTAGATTGTAATGTAATTATGTAATCATTTCTATAATAATAATAAGTATTTGTGTGATAATTTAGTTGCTTATGTAATAATTTGGTAGGTTGTTGAATTCTCAAAAAAACACCCCAAAAAAATCATTAAAATCGGATAAAGTGTTACCACTAGAACATGAGCAGTATTTTTATATATTATTTCTAATTGGTATACTTTTATTCCTATATTTGTACAATGCGAATTATTCGTACGGGCCAACTAGTATTTTTTTAAACCGAGTCATAAAATTTCTTTGATATCTCAGAGCTCATAGTTTTAGTATTGTATATTGTTTTTAAAATATAAATTATAAATACCTATAAAGAAATCCAAATCTAGATATACAATTTTGAGGAAAACACACACACACACACACATCCCTGTAAACCACATGAAAATATAGTCTTGTTGAAAAAAAATTGTCTAAAACTTTTTTTTAAATATTTCTTTAGGTTCCGATCCCATTTTAATGGGCAAAATTTAATGTGAAATCAGTATAACCCGTGTTATCTTTGAACCTTAAATTTATATTTTCATTTAAATATTAGCTTCTGAAAATATTCTTTCCAGGTGAAACTATGACCAAGTTCACATAAAAATTAAGATTGAGTTTAAGGAAACAATACTATGGCTTCTTTCTTCGCAAATTAGAGGTGAAAATTTGGGACAAAAATAAGTTTCTACGGGACACTGTCACCATGTCTAGAGTGCACCTACGAACGTGAACTGTTAAAGAAAAAAACTTAAAAAACTGTTAAGTTGAATAGAATCTTGCACCATTTTTGATTTGGGAACTTTTTCCTTAAAAAATGGATTGAGAAAATTTTGGTTGATTGTTTTATTTTATGGCACAAACCACAATTAATCTATACTAATCTGCAGGGTGTCCTTTAAGTCATGGGAAATATTTAAAGAGGCAATAGTAGATCTCAATAGCAACAAAAAAGTTCACATGGAACTTAATCCGATTCCGCAGAAAATTAAACTGTTTTTTATCAAGTAAGCCACGTTTTTTGTTGTATAGGAAGCGATCACCCAAAAATTATTCAAGGTAATTAAGTTCCAATTGCACCATCGTTAAGTAGACAAAATTTCATTTAATTAATGTTGCTTGGTTTAACTAAATCCACCGTAAGAGAGGTTTCGTGCTGACCAATAGCGAACTTTTTTTTGTTGTATTTTTTGAAGAAAATTAATGAAATTCACTTGATTATAGCCAATAAAATAATACGGAAATAAAGGGTAAAAAGCTTCTTTGTTAATTAAAAAAAGCTTTACCTAAACATATTAATACATCTTTAAGTCAACCAAAAAAATTATGAAATTAAATATGAAACGAAACTGTCCCTAAAAATAAAAATAAAGTAACGGTGATAAATTAGAATGAATAATGCTTGAATGTTAAAAAGAAAAAAACAATTTTACCACAACACTAAAAATAAATACAAAATATACTTAAATTAAAATATACTTATTACAATAAATTTTCAGAAAGACCAAGAGAAGACTCTACTCGCTTATTCAGACTTTATTCTCTTGCTCATGATATTTTCATATTAAGTATGTTTTGTAACTTTATATTTCAATTCTATCAGGGATTGATTCCATTAAATTTGTTTTTATTGAAAACTAGTTTCAAATGTTATACATTCATCTTCAGTTCTAAAAACACACAAAAATTCAAAAAAACAGTAATTTAAAATACAATTTGGTATTATTATGCATTTTAAATTATGTGTCGTCAAAATACATATACTTATGCATATTAAATTAAATGTAATATATACTATATAAAACATTCGGGAATTATGAATTTAATTAGTTTTTTAATCAAATCAAGGATCAATCAAATTAGTGATTGATAAATTATTTGCCACTTCTATAATTTTTTTTTTTATTGAAAACTAGTTTCAAATGTTATCCATCATATTCAGTTCTAAAAACACACAAAAATTCAAAAAACGGTAATTTAAAATACAATTTGGTATTACTATACATTTTAAATTATATGTCGTCAAAATACATATATATACATACATATACAATACATATAAAATTAAATGTAACATAAATTAGTATTATAAAACATTCGGGAATTATGAATTTAATTAGTTTTTTAATACTAATTTATATTACTTGATATTACTTAATTTATATTTTGATGGCTTTTAATTTAATATGTATAATAATACCAAATTGTATTATAAATTACTGTTTTTTGAATTTTTGTATGTTTTTAGAACTGAATATGAATGTATAACAATTGAAACTAGTTTTCAATTTAAAAAAATTAATAGACGTGGCAAATAGTTTATCAATCCCTAATTTGATTGATCCTTCTATACCATCATTCATTCATTAATCCTTCATATCATCAACTGATTCAATTTTATTCATTGCTTAAGTTTTTTTCTTATGATTTGTATTAATAAATACAACTACTTGAATAAATGCCAATAATTTATATTAGTGTCATTCATTTCTATACTCCAGGTGCCTTGGGAATTTTCCTTTCGGCATTCTATTTAAAAATGGAAACCAATTAAGGCGCTTTTTCTATTCATATCTTTCCCAGGATTCACTCTAGTCTCATTTCCAAGTCGGATCAAATTTCTCGAAATATCGATACTCACTTCAAACAACAAGAATATTCAAGCAGAAAACTCAGGAGAAGGCCACTACTGTAGTGGAGGGGGGACATAGATGGGGAAATAGTCGTTCAAGAATTTTCTCTTCTTCAACTTCCGATCTGCATACGTAAGAGGACACTTGACTAACCTAGAAGGAGAGACTGAATCGGAGTTGAGATAGACATCTAGATACCTTCGACACCTCCGAAGGACCAGCACGGATCTCCCTTGCACCAGGTGGCTCAGATATGCTGACCATAGCACCACCCCACCCAGCGGTAGGCCGGGCCTCCTGCTGCGCTCTGTAATAGTCTCGCGCCGAGTAGTCGCTCACCGTTCTGCGAAAATCACTCAGGCCTCGTTAAAGACTTCAGCACCGTCTTTGGCCAGTGGCTTTTTTGTCTTGAGCGGACATGCGATATTAACTGCTGACCGATTTACTAACAACTTTTAATAGTTCAATTTAGAAAGCAGCTGGTGAACATATGGATCATTCCAAAAACACGAGAGATTTATTGTGAACTGTTGGATGCATTACAATACGTTCGTTTTCCTAATATTTTTATATCCACACTATCATAAAATTTATTAAGGAATAAATGCAAGGTTAAAGGGTAGTAACGCTTGTTGTTTTCAGTTGCAGAATTATTTAGTTCGCGAATTCCACAAACCTTGAAGATATAGTTCACACAATATAACTATTATTCTTCCAACTGTTCTTTATGGGAGTAACAGTTAATTGGCAATGAGTTGAAGGTCATTACACGTTAAACGTCCGATAGACCGAAGACGTGGGTGGAACAATTCTGTCAAGGCCGATCCTGCAGAATGGAGATTTGACGAGGATCGATGGAAGGAGGTAGACGGCGGTTGGCGGTTTCGGCTTCGCTAAGCCTTTTGTTATTATTACCTACCATAAAAAAGGCAATAATTGAATTCGTGGAAAATTGATCAATGTTCACATCACATGGAATAAGTTAGTAAGTCGAAAAACGGTCCTCTTGAGTTGGGAATTTTGGCAATTATACTTCTAAATTGGTAACTTTATTTTTCAAATTTAATACATTAGTTAACGATTCGGGGAACTGATCCTTATCGTCAGAACAAAAATTAATGTTTATATATATATATATATATATATATATATATATATATATATATATAAGTTAAGAGCCAGACCCAGTTAAGAATAGAACTTAATCCTCTTACTAATATAAACAACTCCCTAAGAGTATATAAGTAAGATTATTTCTTGAATAAAGGCAGTTATCAACTATCTCTCGTTGCGTACTTATTTAAAACCTTTTCTTTTTTTTTAAGTTATTTAACCCGGACTCGTTAAGTTATATATATATATATATATATATATATATATATATATATATATATATATATATATATATATATCACATGACAATTAGTTTATAAAACAATATAATAATTTAATTATGGTTACCCAAAATTGATTTCTGTACAGGGACATATTCCTCATATTACAATATTAAATTTCAGTTAAAACTTATTTTAATTAACAATTAACAATTTGTTAAAACTATAGCACTCCTTTGAATCAACTGAATCATCTGATTTGCTATTTGATCCTACTCTTCCTATTATTATTACTTTTATATAGACTTCTGATTTTAATATATCATAAAGTATTAGTTTTATTCTAAAAATAATATCTGCATAATGGCTATTAAGATTCTTTGAATCAGTTTTGTAATATATATTCTTAGTTTTATATATATATATATATATATATATATATATATATATATATATATATATATATACATATTGTTTTTAAAATATACCTATTCTTAGATATTTTTTATTGTCTTATATTTTAGGCCAGTCAAAATCAAATGCATGTTGTTGCATTATACTGTGCTAATATTGATGTGCTAATGCTGTAATATTAATATTTTTACAATTAGATATGTGCTGGTTAACTCTAGTTTTGAGTTTTTTTAGAAGTTTCCCGTTTATAAATTAGCTCACAATTTACTGCTGAGTTATCTGTATTATGATCATCTCCCAAGCCTTCAGCACACTATGACTTCAGCACTCCGCTCTAAATCTTTACGAGATATAGAGCAGAGCAGTGAGTTACCACCATCTTCACTGTTTGCAGAAGGCTTGGGAGTTGACCGCCGCTATACACATAACTCAGGAGGGCCATTTCTCGACTTAACAACTTATTCTCTGTGGCCTTAGGTACAACAGGTTAAGCATAAGGAAAAGCAGTACCTACACAAACCCACCTCTCCTGGCATGAAATTGAAAAAATTATTTCACTAAGTATCTCAACCAGCTCCTTTTCAGTCATCTTTTGAGGATTGATCAAAGGAGTTTGTTTTAGTTTTCTTCCATTTTTGCATTACTTCGGCTGATCATGGGTGATGCGCAGAGTTTGTTCTAGAAATACCTAGTTTCGGTTAATTAAATTAGGGTAGTCATTTTTGTTTTTCCTCTCAAATTTAAAGCAGCGAAAATAGTTTATTCATTCATTCAATCATTACTGGCGCGACAGACGCATGTAGCGGTCCTTGACCCGCTCAGTTGCCTTTGCCCAGTCGTCCCTGTTGGCAGCGCACCTGATGGATATTTTGTTCTTCCTTAAATCTTCTTTTACTTTATCCATCCATCTAGACTTCGGTCTGCCTGTATACCTAACTCCTTTCGCTTTCCCATGATAAAGTCTTCTTGCAGTTCTCGCTTCATCGATTCTCAGGAAATGCCCCAACCATTTCATATGTTGAACTCTAGCGAACTGGGAGATAGATAGGTCGCCGTACATTGAATAGATTTCCTTGTTTGTTCTTCCTAGCGGGGAGTTCTTTCTCGAGTTTAGGCCATGCTATTCGTCTACGGGTTTTCCTTTCGACACGATCTATTCGTTCTGCAGATGCCTTCGTGAGCGTCCATGTCTCGCAGGGATATGTAGCAACTGACCGAACAAGAGCCTTTACAGCCTAAACTTGGTTGCACGACTCAACAACCTACTTTTCACAATTCTCGCTAGAGAATAGTAAGCTCTATTGGCAGCCATTATTCTAGTCGATATCTCCTCATCTTCGCTATGGGTATCATTTATTATTGACCCAAGGTAGCTCAAAGCTCGAGACTGCTTAGAATGCATGGTTTCCTACGGCACAGTGCTGACGTGATGGACGCTAGCTTCTTCTTCCTTAGCACTAGTATATAGTTTATTATCAGATTTTATTCGATCATATAATGGCTCCCTCTTCACTCAACGAATAAAAAGGAATACGGTGATACGCACACTGAGACCATCCTTAGAATTGTAAAGGAAAAACTAGACGACGCTGCTTTGAGACCTACAGTGAGTATACAAATTATTTGCATACTTGGTTTTTCGAGAAAACAATATATATTTAATAATTTATTGCAAATAAATTATGATAACAAACACTATTTCGCTTCAACTTATACAAATGAAGGTAATTAGAAACCCATACAACCTAATTAACGACCAAATTCACAGTGCAGCTAATTTATTTATCCCTGCCAAGCCTTTCGGCTATACGGGTTTGGCATTGGCGCTGTATTACATAAGTACAATGCATTTACCTCCCCTACTAGGAAACAAATAAATGTTCACTATCAGTTTATATGAAATTTTCTTTCTTTTGGTGAATTAGCACACTGCGATGTCGCTTTCATCTTCCGGCGGCCTCCCAGGAACAGGCCCTCTTCTTCCCAGATTGAAGTGGGATGGGCCAACTGCCTTCTTCCACCCGTACAAATAGGCTTTGTAGTACGGGTAGTTTACAGTGTAGCTGTAATAATAACTTATTAGTTAGTTTTCAGCTCACGGTTTTCATCTAATACATAATCGCTTATTGAAATACAGGCACAAAATGGGCCCAATGCTCAGAATTGAAAAAAATCCACCAAAATGGGTCCTAAATCTAAAAAAGAATTATGTTCTGCCAGCCAAGACGAATTATTCAACTTTTTCAACAAGAATTCAGTTACCGTTCAGGTATCTCGACATATAACTACATCACAATATAGTAAATATATTACTTAAATTACGATACCGCAAAAAATTCGCATCTATTGAAGATTGCTACAAAGATTGAAAGGATAAAATAATAATGTTGTACGCTAAATTTACAAATTTGGTGTTAATTAATTTGTACGAGCTTCTAATTTTCTTCAAATATAATAATTTATGCGGAATATTGTTTTTTTAGCATAATCATCAGTTAATTTATGTTCAATAATGTTATTAAACATATTTTTTCCGTTTAACTATGAGTACGAAACATTTTTTTTTACTCATAGCACTTCAAATCTTTGCGTATATAAAAAAAATACATAAGAATCGTGTTAGTAGTATACTCCTCTCATGAAAAAAAAAAAAGTATATACCATTATTTATTGAGTAGGCCCATTATTTTCCTATTAAGCAAGAATAATTTTGGATATATAGTTCATGCCATTAACTGTTTAAGTTCGTTTTTATGTCCATAAAAATTGTTCTGAAATCGTCTTTAAGCGTTCGTAAAACGCCATTATTTGTAGATATGTAAGCAGTATTTGTTATATAATGTTATATATAAATAAATATAAATAATAAATAAATAAATAAATATAAATAAAAAAATAAATAGTTATATAATATATAATAAAATTGAAGAAGGGATATTTTTATAAATAGAGAGAAATTTTAACTTCCAATATCATTGTTAATTTTATTGTATATTCTTGATAGTTAAAATTTTAGAGAAACTTTCTCCATATTCACTTATCAATAGAGAATATAAAATTAAATTAGAATTGATATTGGAGGTTAAAATTACCGTCTATTTTATTATAGTATATTAAATATAAAAACTTTTATATTATATTAAATTATATTATAGTATATTAAATATAAAAACTTCCCAACAAATTAAAACAATGAAATTATATTTTTAATTTAGGAGATTGTATTTTTACCAGGTCATAAATCGTCTAAAAAATCATTAAAAAAAATTATTGCATTCTACTTCCTTCCTCCATTATTCGTACTACCTCTTTCAGGAATTCTTTACCCATTTCTATTCGTCTGTCGACCCTTACATTTATCTTCAAATACCACACATTCCTTCATCAGCTTCATAATGCGATTTTCCATGCAAACAACATCTATTTATGTTAATAATTCATAATAATTTAAAATAAAAATAAGCTTTAATACATTATTAAATAAATGTTTAAAGCTGATTTTAATTACAATTTTACATAATATACATTTGTATATATTCATATAAATTATTCTAACTTGTGGGCTTAGAAAACATTCACACCATCAGGATTAGATTTTTACCTTCACACCTCCTGAGAAAAAATTGTAACAACTTATACAAAAAAGAGCTTGACGCCATAGTGGATTTTTAATGTTGATTGAATTAGCTGTTTTGTGTATGAATGGCTGAGTCATAAAAAAAAAAAAAAAACTTGTAATACACCGCTATCTTAAGTGAGAAAAATATTATAATAGCTAATCTTAATCAAACTTTTAATAAGTTAGAATTTTTTACATCATGACTATTCACTGCTATGTACCAGCAAAACTTATCTTAATTTAATTAGTGATTGATAAATTATTTGCCACTTCTATAGATTTGTTTTATTGAAAACTAGTTTCGAATGTTATACACAAAAAATTCAAAAATAAGCAATTCAAAATATAATTTGGTATTATTATACATATTAAATTAGATGTAATATAAATCAATATTATAAAACTATTTATGAAGCACTTGAAATTATAAAATCTTTCGAATCCAATCCAGATTTTTCAATAGTCCAATATTAAATTTATTTCCATCTATAACAGAAAAAACAATTACTCACCGGCATTACTGGAAAAACCCCGACCCTTAAATCTTTTACCTATAAAACATCCTACCTGCCTTTCTTTCAGTGTTAGTACAATGCGAGAAGGAACCAGTACAAACTTTTCTGTTTGATATGATCCATTTATACCATGGTGAGTACCAACATGTATTTGATTTCTTGTCTTAATTACATTCATAATTCATAAATGTTTTATAATATTGATTTATATTGCATCTAATTTAACATGTATAATAATACCAAACTATATTTTGAATTGGAGGGAGTTATTGTTGACCGTATATTTATATTTAATGGGAGAAGTTGGTCGGGGGGTGCGGTCAATATTATTAGTTGTTTACAATAAGTTGTGTACAGTTCATGTACAATGTGTAAATATCGCATTATTTTTATTTTCAATTAATTTTTACATTGTTATTTCATTTATTTTATTTTATTTTACTTTTTCATTTGTCTCTTGTATTATGTAATTTAGTGTTATCTTTTTCTTTCTATACTTCATATTTTTTTATCTTACTTGTATTTTCTGTTTTTTATCATTTTTACTGTTACTGGTACTGCCTCTGTTTCTTTTTCATTGTTGTTATTTTGTTTTCCTTTTAGTCCTGAAGATGGCCTAAAACCTAGACCGAAACGTCGGCACAAAATATATAAATCCGCTTATGGTAGTGTAATTCTTTGACCGCACCCCCCGACCAACTTCTCCCTTTAAATATATTTTGAATTGCTTATTTTTGAATTTTTTTGCGTGTTTTTAGAACTGAAGATGAATGTATAACATTCGAAACTAGTTTTAAATAAAACAAATTTATAGAAGTGGCAAATAATTTATCAATCCCTAATTAGATTGTTCCTTCTATACCATCATGCGGATGTCAAATTATCTTAATTTGTCAACTAATCCACTAATATGGCCTTTACTTAAAATAAAATAGAAACATTGAGGACGTTTGGAATGATCATATAAATAATTACTATAATTGAAAAAATGACTGGTTGAGACATCGCTGAAGTTGAATAAAATGATTTTCGAACAGATTCTTGAGACGTGAATAAGATGTCCGGATTCCCAAGTTCGAATACCTTTCCAGCCATTGACTCAAGAAATAAAGATATTAAAATAAACAAATAATTTTACAGTGACTCTCACAAGTACCGGTCGCAGAGGACGAAGACAGCCGGCACACACCGACACCTCAACCACCCACAGAGCTGCAATAAAATGCAAATCCACTTTTAACTAAACCGATCCCTGAAGCCTTCCAGTCTACTTTTGATTCTCTTTGGTAATTGTCTGTTTTTATCGTGTCTCTCATAAAATAATCCTTTTACTCGTTTACTATTATGTTTCAGTTGGGAAAACAGATTAACTATAATATTAAATTTTCCCACTTTTCTTCTTTTATTTAAATTTCAAAATGTGTTCGCACAATTATATCTCAACCGACAGGTCTACAAAAAGGTCGTATTATTATTACTAAGACCCGGGTTTATATGCAACAAAAAGCAATGTTATCGTATTTCCAGTATACTACTTCTCTAAAACATTTCAGATCTGAGAGTAATATCCTTTGTAAATGATGGGTCTTCAACTATTACGGTTTTTCTAAAATCGGGTTTATTCAATCCGAAATATCTCCGGAGTTACACGCTTTAAAAATCCAACATGTTAAGAAAATATTACTAGTTATTATTATATAATATTATTAGTTTTCTAGTTAGAATTTTTAAACATAGCTAAAATTGTAAGTAAAAATGATGAAGAAAAGTTTTACTTCTAGAGCCTATGTGCTGTAAGTGACAACTTGGAGTACAAAATTATTGCTATTACACGCTTTTCAAAAATACTTCGTTGAAAAAGTGAAAAAAAAAAATCACCAGTAGTATAAAAAACTAAGGGCAACTTTAAATATCCAAAATATTTTATATATATATATATATATATATATATATATATATATATATATATATATAAAGTTTTTATTGAGAAATAATACAATCTGCCTCAAGAGGAATAGGTGTAAGAATTCATTTATAACATATATACAAGTGAAAGAGAAAAAGAAAAAAAAAATATATATATAATAAAAAATAATAATATAAATAAATAAATAAAAAAAATAAAATGACATAAAAAGAAATAACAATAATTAAAAAAATATGTACATCACAAATGGAAAATTAAATAATAGCAAAATAAGTAAACAACCAAGATAAAGAAAATTTGTGTAAATAAACAAGAAATAAAATAATCTTCAACACATTCATATATATATATATATATATATATATATATATATATATATATATATATATATATATATATACATATATATATACAATATCCAGAATATTTAGAAAATTGCGCTATAATAAGTGGTTAAAATATCATCATTGAGACTATTTTAGTTTTTTAGTTAGACATTTTTAAATATAGCATATGCAGTAAGAAGCACTATTAAAAGAGCAGATATTACATTGTTTGTAGTAAAAATAGAAACAACTAATAAGGCCCCAGTGTTAAATTTTAACCGCTTGTTTCAACACAATGGAAAAAAAAATTGCTGAAAATGTTAGGTTTTTAATGTGTGTCCCGTCTGAGATATTGTTTTTAAATTGGCTTCATCACTAAAATAGAATATTTTTTTATTATTTCTGGATGCTTTCTTCACTTCTTCAAAGAAGTATTTTAGCTTCAGCTATGTTGTGCTCGAAGTTGGCACTAATAACACAAGAGTGAGCTCTTGAAGTTAAATCTTTTTGCTTAAACTTGATAGCACTTCTCACAATTTCAACTATATTTAAAAATTGATATCAACAAAACTAATAAGGTCACTGTGATGAAATGTTAACCACAATTTCGGATTTTTAAAGCGTGTCCCTCCGCAGATATTTCAGATTGAATATACCATATTTTGGAAAAATCGCAATATTTTAAGACATATTAATAACAAAGTATGTAATTCTCCGGCCTGAACCTTTTTTGGGAACTAATATACAAAAAGGACTATATCCTGAAAAAAAATTCAAGGTGAGTCTTGGTTTTATATGTAACATTTTTAATTTTAATTGAGAATATTTTTATTTTGAAAAAGTTAACATTTATCTATTATTTGTTTATTCAAAATGAAGTATATACATGGATACTGGGTAAAAAATATAGTGCATTTTATGCTCTTTAACTTGTTTTTTTTTTTAACCAACTATCTTTAAAAACCAAGGAGCTAGACAAGCCAATATAAAATGGACGCACAAAAAAAAAAAAAAGGGGCTTCTAAAAAATTAATAAATATCTGATTTCAACTCTCCGAATACAGTAACAAAAAAATAAAAATTTTCAGCAACAATTATTGGTTAATTTCATATGGATTGGTCGACCGAAACATAGATAAAATAGGATTGTGCTGGGTACGAACTTGAGGATTTGTGTTTTGATGGCAAAATAATATATAAAAAATCTATAATAAATACAGATCACCTTTTATCAGTTATCCTTCGGCAAGAGTAGGTTTTATGTTACAATACGATTAAAAAAAATCTTTTAACTGTCAGCTAATGATAAAAAATATTAAGAAAAAAAGTTCCGGATAAACCGGGTTTCGGATATGGCTAATACGTTTAAGCTGGGTTCTATTATATTTATAATTTCATTCTCAAGTGTATGCACTTCGAATATATATAATTCATACATCAGGCTTTTAGTTATAATATTTTCAAACAAGTGGTTCGGCCTGGAGACCCGAATGCGAAGAGAGGTTTCCAAAGAAAAATAAAAACAAACAGAGGGAAAGAGGCCGGTGATACGTTTTCAAAAACGATATTTACAGAGCTTCCAGTACCGGCGCTGGAGAAATATGAGCCGTTCAGATAGAAGTAGCTGGAAGATATTATCGAATTTAGTATTCATGGCTTCTACGGTTGCCCTTTTTTGAAAATCCTTACCGTTTTTTTCCCCTTCCTTCAATTCATAAATATTACGGCCACATAGTTATGCAAAATAGGTCTTAGTTATTGACCGGGGATTTCAAGAAGGAGACTTTAAGAAGCCGAAATAATGCGAATCGAACGAACATCGTTTTAAAAATTCAGATTGAAACAACAGATATCGGAATTTCAGAGAATTAAATCATCATATTACAATCTGAAATTTAATAATCTGGAATTAGAAAGAGATTCACAGTCTTTTGTCGCCGGTTTCAGGCCTTAGAGGTTCCAATAATTAATGGGTATTTAATTATAAATAAATAAATATATCAGTTGGCATCCGCATGATGGTATAGAAGGATCAATCTAATTAGGGATTGAGAAATTATTTGTCACTTCTATATTTTTTTTTTTTTATTGAAAACTATTTTCGAATGTTATACATTCATCTTCAGTTCTAAAAACATGTATAACATTCGAAACTAGTTTTCAATAAAAACAAAATTATAGAAGTGGCAAATGATTAATCAATCCCTAAATATATATATATATATATATATATATATATATATATATATATATATATATATATATATATATATATATATATATATATATATATATAAATGCTAGGCTTGTTACTCCCTGACCCTGTCAAGAAGCTGAGGCTGTGACTTTATAAGTCAATGGCACCAGTTTTCGCAATAAATCTAAAATAATACCACCCATTTATGCCAGTATTCTTTTGATAAATGGTATAAAATATAATTTAAATCTTAGATGGAACACGCCAATCACATTTTTTCATCTGTCTCATAGATTTCGGTCACTCCCTAGCCCTTTTTGAAATGCCGCCAATACATCCATTTCACGTTGTCTCGTTTGGTTTCATCCGTTCTTTTTTGTTTGTTCAAGAGTATTTTTATTGACAGTCACTACCTAGTTCCCAATAAAATCACTACCAGTAAGACTCATGTTTTGCATATTCAGTAGTACTTCTTAACCTCTCTATATATATGTTTATTTTTTTTTTTTGTCAAGCTTCTTTGGCATGCATAAATGAAAAATGGTTGATGTCACTCCCTACCCTCAATAACAACTTCTGGACGGCTAGGGAGTGACCATGATAGCTATAGGAGGGCCAAATGGTTAATTTTCTTTCAAAATTAAATTAAAAATTAAAATAGCATTTCTATATTGAAAGAAAGATATGGAAGATGTTTTGTAAACCATATTCATGCAATAAATCAATCCCTACTCCTATAAGCCACTCTCTAGAATAAGACCTTTTTAGCCATTCGATTAAAAAATATCGATAGCTTGAAAATAGCGATATTCAGAGAGCACCTAATTCAGAAAGTTGTCAAGGAGCATTTTCTGAAGGTAATAAAAATTCATAAAATCCAAACCACTTGATTTTGATTCCCGAAAAAAAATTAATAACCAAATAGCACCAAATTTGAAGAACGATCCATGTCTTGTTTTTCATGATCATCCAAGCAAAGTTCAGATTTTGCAGGATGCATTACGCACTACACATGCATCGGTATGAATTCGTTTCTGTTTCACAATATAACATTTTACATTGAGACGGATGGATGTTTAGCTTAGAGTAATACTTTGGGTTTGGATACGCGTCAAACCCTTTCGAAAATAAAGCTGCATTACAAGGCGGAGTCATAACTCCCTTCGAAAGGGTCATAACATGTTGGACGTAGCTCGTTTGTCCAATTGCCGGGATGACGGCTGGGAACAGTGTTAGTGACTTTACTGCCCTTCTCCTTAATCCTCGGTGTCGTTACAGCTTCTGATTGATACGTCAGCGGGGAGTTGTAAAAGTATTGTAAGCTGTTCGGGATCGACTCCGCTGCTCAAAGTGGATTAGCATAAAGCAGTAAAGCTACCATTGTCATTAGCGAGGAACCTAAGGGGGACCCCCGCTGGACCGAGAGTGTCTGCTCCGATTTAAGGGCCTCTGGTCGTCTATCATCTTGTTTCTGATCCGTCCTTGCTCTTTCACGCTTCTTTGAGCCTATAAGACAAGGTCGAAAATATTTTCCAAGCTGGTCTATAAGTATTTGGCAAATTTCATTTTACAGATTAAAAATAAGAAACATCATGAATTTAGATATACAATAATGCCTTCAAATTATGCTTCCCTCGCATAATTGGATGGAATTTAGCAGAAACATGAAGTGGTTTTGAATGGAATTAGTGCTTACTATTTTCAACAGAAAAGAACTATCTCTTGGTTCAGGTATGTAGAATGGAAAACCGAAGCTGAAAAAAATATTGAAAATAATGTTCCTTTTTCATGAAACAGATAGAAATGTTGACAAAAAAAGTCTAAACAAATTAGAGGAAGATAAGGAGGTAACCTGTTCTTGATATTTAAATCCTGTTGGAAATAAACTTAATAAATTCAATATCAACGATATCGGCAGTGAAATATCGATATTACAAAAAAAAAATATCTTAATTAAATCGGCACAAAAATATTGATACTATTAAAACAATGCCTTAATTATATCGACACAGAAATATCGATTTACATGTTACCCTTTAAAAGATTAAAAGTATCGAGGTCTGAAATATTAATATATATTTTTTTCGATATATCGTACTACTATTTCGATTTATTCAAAAACTATCGATAAGATTTATATCGATATATTTTTTCGATATTCACGTCCCTAGAAACAGAACTACTTAATATTTTCAGAGGAACATATCGTAATGTTTTCATATTGTACAATAAAATTAGGGTTGTGTCTAAAAAAAAAAAAAAAAAAAAAAAAAAAACATTCAAAACTTCTAGATTTTTCAAGACCATTTACTTTGGCTTTCGTTTACTCAAAATATGTGAAATGAGGGTTGGTTCCTTTCCGGTATATATAGTCCAATTTCAAAAGCGCTTTTGATTCTATTGACAGCTGCATATTTTTTTTTTGTTTTTTTTTTATTGTGTAGAGAGTATCACAAATACTAGTTATCATTATTTCCGTAGGTTTCAATGCAATTCAGGCTTTCTCCCTTAATTCATTAATATATTTATACTATCCTATGATATTTCGGGATCGCAAATCCTTCCTTCTGACCTTTCTATAAACCATTTTTTAGTTTAAATACTTAATCACTACTACATCATTTACTTGAATATTAGTCTATGTAAATCTTTAAATAAAAATAATCCCCTATTCTTTAGTGTTCCGTACTCCTACTTGCCATTTTTTAAATTATATAATATATTATACTATCACAATACACTATTCTGTACCCCTCTGTTCTATTTTATTGAAACTAAATATTTAGATTATGTCTACTTAATCGTTATGCTATCGTTACTATTTTTTTTTACATTTTAAGCATTAGTGCCGACACCTAGGAAATATTGTGGAGGGGGGGAGGGGAGGAGAATAGCATAGAACGCCAACATAAAGGAGTAGCACAGTCATCAGTTGCATAATACAACACATAACACATACCAATCAAGCTAGACCGGTGAATATGTAAAATAGTAAATTTAAGTTATTTTTAAGTAAGTGATTAAAAAAATTTGAGGGGGGGGGAGGAGAGAGAAAAAAGACATTAACATAACGATTTTATGCATCCATTGCAAATTCGAGAAACTAGTCGTTAGTTAATATTTTTATATAAATTATCATTATTTATTAATACAAAATAATCATTATTTATTACTATTAATTAATCATTGTTTTTTTTGTTAACTAACACAACTTCCCTTAATATATCTTTATTTTTTTTTATTACATTAACATATTTTACCCAAAAAAAACCAACGTTTCGACATTTTCTTTCATCCTCTGAGTTTTCTTTCTTTATTATGCTGTTTTTTTTTTTGCACAGTGTGACATCGATCCTAGTGTAATAATGATTTAAAAAAAAATATTGATATAATAGACAAAATAATTTACTTAATGGAAAAAACATACTTTAGGAAATTACTGCTAACTAATTAATATTAGGAAAAAAAAACAGTATGATTAAAAAGAAAGAAAGAAAATCGAGAGGATGAAAGAAAATTTCGAAACGTTGGTTTATTTATGTAAAAATGTTTATGTTATTAAAAAAATGAAGATATTTTAAGGGGAGTTGTGTTTGTTCACATAAAACAAATTATTTAGATAAAACAATTCAATTTAGTAATGCAATTTCCTAAAGTAGTAGAAGTTATATAATATAAATTAATCATTATTAAATTATTTTTTTGAGATATGCTAGAGCCCAGAAACTTAAACATCTCAACTAACTATTATTTATACCTCCCAATATCTATATCCTCAAAATCGAAATTGAGCCCTCTCCGAATCCTCTGGAAGTAAGGTCCGTTATTGATGTTGTAGTTTCTAACAATTAGGCCTCGTTAACGCGGTGAGAGTTTTCTGTCATGGTAGTACTAGAGAGATAGCCTGGTAGTGCGCCAATGTCCTCCTCTTGACACTAACAGTAAACCATGCGATAGTTGAAATAATGTTGGATGTAAAACAGCTGACTGAAACAAAAAATTTGTAGTCCCCCATAAAAACTAAATTATGGAACGAAAAATAAATTTTATTCTGGGACTTTTGATTACCTTAGAATAATAGAAATGTACAGTATCAGTACGGCTTGTAGTGATAATTATCAGCCAATTAAAAATTTTATATAATAAAACTTATAAAATAAAAGATTAGCGTATGTAATAATTGCGGATATTTAAATCACACAATTAGACATTTATATATACCTATTTACATTAACAAAATAAATTTAATGACTAAGGAATAAGAGAGAGAAATGGTTTATTTACAGCAATCCTGCCTAAATACCTTGGGTTGCTAAATACACAGCATACTAATCAATCTATAGCTACACATATAATAATATTATGCATAGTATTCATAACATTCTTTTTCTTTCATTCTAGCTCTAAATACATTATAATTATCACTACATCACCCATATTATATCTGTTCATTTTTTTTTTTTTTTTTTTTCCGTTGTCTGCTATAGACCTTCTATTACTCTCTAATCCACCCCTTGTTTCTCTTTTCTGGTGACTCTCAACCATTTCATAACTTAAAATAACGCTTTCTCTTCTTTTTTTTATACATGCAAAACAAAAAAAAAAAAAAAATTCAAACTAATCGCACATAACGCACACCCAAGCATCAAAAACAGTACGATAAATAATAACTAAATAAAAAATACGGATAAAAAAACAAAGCAAAAAATATATTTAAAGAAAAAATAAATAACCAATAATTATAATAGATATCACTCAGTTAACTACCATGCAGGTGGTAGTATAATTATGATGGTGCATAATTCCTAGATAGTCCAGTATAATATTCTCGGTAAAAATAAACATACATATAACTTTAATTTTTACTCAGTTGACGTACGCATGATAGTATAAGAAGGATCAATCTAATTAGGGATTGATAAATTATAGAAGTGGCAAATAATTTTTCAATCCCTAATTTAATTTTTACATAAATGCGGAAGATTTATAGTTAAGGAAGTGGAGAAAAAAATCGAGGTTTGAATGAAGTTAAGTACGAAGTTATACGAATGGAGATGGGTAAGGAATTCCAAAACGAGGTAAAGCGAATTATAAAGTATTTTTTGAAGCAGATCTATGAGTGAGAATATACAAATTTATTGTCTGGAATTTAGTGATTAAAGACTGCACAGAGGACGGGTTGAATAAATTAAGTATGTAAGAAGGCTTTTTGGTTCTTAAGGGTCGGAAAAGATAAACACCTCGGAAGTATTGACAATGGAAAACAGGATAAAGCCACTTTAACTCGGTGTACCAACTGGATACTCGCCTGGGGATTCCGAAGAAGAATCTAATAACTAATGAATCTGATCTAAAGTCTAAATTTTATAGATGTTATTCCTCCTCTTAGAATTAAATAACATCAAAAGCGTTGGATTCCAGCAATAATTGAATTAAATTTCAGAATAATCGAACCATGCATTTAATAGCTAGCTTAGGTTGATACATCACTGTCACGACAGGTACTGTCAACCATGAGGTCAAGTCTCATATTGCTACAGGACTGTCACGACCTTAATTGCTTTCGTAACGGCGACTGTCCTACAGTTTAAACGGTGACAGTTACCGCTTAAAAGGACCTTTATTTCTCGTTAGTCCGTGTGCTCCATTTCTTTCTGTATGTAATTTTCTAAACATTTACTGTTGTATAGTATCTATTAATCGTTCCTGCCAGTTTCTTTCGGCTATTCTATAGCATGTCAGGATTAACGGTATACTCGTACTATTTCTATTTTTCTTAGACTTCATCCCACTCGTCCGAATATCCTCTCCATCCAAGATGACGCAGACCGTTCGCGGACATTGTGAGGGAGCACTAAATATAAAGCGAGGCAGTAAAGGAGGCTGCCAGGTTCATTAGCGCGGCGGTAATCGTGGCCAGCGGGGGGTCACCCATCCAGGTAAAAAACACCCCCGACATTCCGATCCCCAGTGGCGGAATCATCCCCTCCAAAGCCGGACCACTTTTTTTTGTCCATCTTCGGCATTAAACAGCATTAACATATATATACATCTGGCTCCTATTGATTTTTTTCTGCAGTGAGTTTGTCTTTTCGGCAATAATTTATAAGTGAAATGAATTTTGAAATCTTTAGGCAGTCAATCAGGAAAGGACCCGTAGACAAGCGTTGAGTGGGATAATTAAGAATAATTTATTTCCTATTTTTTTTTCTTGTTTTGTTTTTTATTATTCATAGCTTTTCAATATATTGAATGTCATATGTACGTACCGATCTGGCATAACATAGCATTGTAAGTAAACATGAATTTGATTTTTTTGAATTTTAAAAACCCAAAATATTAAATAGAGAACAGAATACAAGAAATAGGAAGATATTTGAAGCCATTTGCAAATAGAACAGCATATTGTAGATGTTTTTATAAAATAATTTTTAATTGAATAATAAATATTTAAAATTAAAATAAATATTTATATGCAGCTTATTGGCATATTATTAAAGGAAATTTTCCAAAAACCTGACTGTGTTTTTTAGATATGTATCATACCATAAGAATGGCCCTGATGATGGGGTAGAACTCCAAAACGTCGATAATTTCTTGATGTGAATGTCAGTATAAATTAAAATATTTTTACTGGTTATAATGCATTATATTATTATAACTTTATTAATTGAACTATTAATAGTAGAATCCCGTTCCTCTGACATAATATGGTCTGAGATATTAGTAAGCGTAAATAAAAAAGTCTTGATATTTATGACATTTATTATAGTATTGCAAAAAAAAAAAAAAAAATGTTTGTTCTATAGAGATTATTACATTCCTCCATTTACCAGAAATATCGTCGTATTTCATTTTCACTGGGAGCGCTTTAACGAAAAAAAAACTGTAATTAAGGCTTTCTTGTTCAACAAATATATATTCCTCGATTTTTATATATTTACATTATTTTTATTAAATATGAATTATATATATCTTTTCAAAATAAAATTAAATGTAGGATAAAATAAAATTTACGTACAAATCTCAAAAAAAATATTGAAAAAATAAAAAGAATAGTAGGTGAATAGATGATGACATAAATTATAGTCCCTCTTCCTCCCCTCCTCTCCAAAAAAAAAAATAAATTCTTAACGCCTATATCTGCCTATAGCTTGAATATCTCATACTAATTCGAGCGATTCTGAGTATGCAAAATTAATCTTGAAATCCCGCAGAAGAATTTCGTTTACACTTATAGAATAAGTTTTCTTGTGCCTCATATACGTAAATCGATTGGCATCAGAGGAAATGTTTTTGTTTTTTTTCTGTTCTGGACTTTTCAAATGATTACAGATATCATCTATATAAGTTGCCAGTGTTCATACTCGTGGAAGCAACTCCATAACAGAGACTTTATTAGTTTAACTTTATCAATGTTTATCAACGTCTATATTGTATATTGTACGTTATTGTTCATATATGTATGTGAAAGAACTGGAAATAAAAGGAGGATAAGAAAAAAAAATGTTTATCAAATGAGCGTTACAAAGGAAGCATAAAAAAAGAGGTTTAGAAGAAAAAAATATTATTAATTATTGCAACTTAATTTTGGAGAAGAGTGGGGAGGGGGAGTTTATAACTTCATTTATTTGGTTATTTTGTGTTTTAGGGGGCTAATAACCTTAAATAGTACGGATTATTACTAACTTTATTGTCATTGCATTTAATTATGTTTGGGTATCTATTTTATGTTGCTATCTGTTTCTCGAATTTTACAGAAACGTAGTGGAATAAATAAATATTATGTTTTAAACTTTTTAAAACCGTCTTTGTGATATTATAAATGTATTGTAATATTTATACATCATTATTGTATTGATATTTTTGAGAGTTTAATAATGTAGACAAAGTATTGTAAAGTATATGACTGTACATTTATTTGTTGCTAGAGGTTCATGGCTTACAACACTCGTCTATCGTGAGGGGTTATATAGCATGACTTGTTCACCGGGGTTCCCGTAAAAATATTAAAATGCCCTTTCCCATAGTTATAGAGGTAGCTTCGATCCCTTGGTTTAGGAGCAATAAGCAAACAACACAGCTATGCCAAGATTGTACCATCACGTATCAGCAATTCCAATCCGAGAAGAAATCGGTGAGTAACAAAAAAAGATTATGCTATGTAAGTGAGGATACCCGCGGGAACCTTTTTACCTGAATTAGTGTCGAAGGATGAGCTTAAGTTGCCAACAGCGGGGAATTACGAGGTGTCCCGCAGGGTACGTGACAGGGAAGGGCCACTACTATTAGTGATATATCGATAGGGAGCTCGATTATTGGGATCACTAAAGAGGTTCATGGGAAAGAGGGCTCATCGTCGGTAATGTCGTGTACACGACTCCTTCAGTTGTTACATTCTCTGAGTCACCGATGCCTTTTTAATAAACGGGTAGTCACTGGGTATCGTGGCTATACTCTATGGACTTTTTAAATTATTTTTGTAACAAATTATCTCATAAAAATGCGGTACGGGCATCATACAACTTTTTTCTACCATACTACTTGAAATAAATTTTTAAATTTTCTATGGAAACATTTATTTTTCATTTAATAATATTTTTATTTATTATTTATCATTAATTTATTTAATTTGCCATCTGCAAATTATTTTTGCAACAAGCATATATTTAAATACGTATATATATATATATATATATATATATATTTGATAATATAAAAATATAAATTATTAACTGTAGCAACCAGTTAAATTTATACGTTTTTCGTCACTCTCCATTAACTTTTAGATAGTAATTTTTATTAAATCGTTTTTCAACGGTATATTATGCATCAATATAACCACTCTTATTTCCGGAAATTGGTTTAGTTAACTATCAAATTCCTTCATAGTTTAATAATAATAATAATAATGGCATATGGCTAATTATTTCAAATAAACAAAATTAAAAAGACTTAAAAACCATTCTAAGAGGAAGGAATTTCATAAAATTGATATGGAACCATCTGGTTACCAACTCGCACAATCTCAGAATATTTTTTAAAAAACGGATTAAAGGCTGTTGGTGTTATGTCCATTACATGGATTTGACTACAGACACGAGACCGAATTAGATCCTTAGAGGTACTTTAGAGGAAGCCGTTTTGATAATTTGGCATTTAAGCCCTGTCAGACTATTTCAATTGACCTAGCTGATGCTGAATACCATTTAATTGCACATTGATATAACGTGTGTATAAAAATCGTTAGAGTCGTATTAGAGAAAATTGCAAAAAAGTGTATAATCGATTATATAAAGTGGCACTTCTGTTAACTCACTTTTAGCGAAAAAGTTACTGTAGCATCTCAGGAATATTTCTATCTTAAATATGTATTTTTAGTTTCGTACAACTTTTCGTTTTTGTGCAAGGCGCATACACGCAAACTCATCTCCCTTGCTATATATATAGAGCTATAATATTATAACTATGCAAAAATTGAGGGAGAAGATGACGAAATATATAACTAGTGAATAATATAACATTTCTCATGATGGGAATATCAAGAATAATCTTGTCTTGAAGAGTAACAAGCGGTGATCTATGTCTGAGAAAATAATAGTCCCTTCAAATTAATGGCCATAACGGTGTTCGCTGGTGGCGCATCCTTCTCTAACGGTTGTCGGGGTATCATCTTGAGGCACTCCTGAATTCTGCGGAAACTAAAATCAGAAAAGAAAAGTATGATTAATCCAATAGACAGAAGTATTTAAACAAACTTGCCAAATATAAATACGGAACCGAAGGCTTATTTTATATATTAATAAGTTGTATATTTCTTCAAGAACATGTAGTGTCTCAGCACTCAATAGCCAATCTATGAAGATCGATGTCGAACTCAGAAAGGAAACATTATATCTAGTACTATTATATCTGTTATATATATCTAAATTATATCTAATGCTCTTTCATAATATATTTATTATTATTGCTTCCTCACTAAGAAAAGTAGGGAAGGTTTGTATTCATGTAGGAAGTGAACAAATGTTTTCCTGAGAATACAAAATTTCACTCGCTTTTTACGTTTCATATATCAAGGAACAAATTCGGTCTCGGGTCTTTGGTCAAATCTATGTGATAAACATAACACCTACTGCCATTAATCCGTTTTTGACGAAATGTTCTGAGATTGTGCGATTTAGTACCTAGATGGTTCCATATCAATTTTATGAAATTCCTTCCTCTTAGAAGGGTTTTAAGCCTTTTTAATTTTGTTTATTTGAAATAATTAACCATCTAATTGTTTGTAGTAATAAAAAAATGAATAAATATAAACTATGAAGGAATTTGATAGTTGACTAAACCAATTTCCGGAAATAAGGGTGGATATATTGATGTATAATATACCGTTGAAAAATTATACCTACCTATATTATTATACCTAGATGGCTCCATATCAATTTTATTAAATTCCTCCCTCTTAGAAGGGTTTTTAAGCCTTGGAATAATGAATTGTCAGCATCAGGACTAGTTACTGAGCCAAGAGTTAGTATAGTCCTGGACTTAACCTAACCAAACCAACTGGAGGAGGATTAACTGTTGACTGGCTAGAAACGTGTATTGTCAACTCCATTTTATGCTCGGAGTAAGCTTGTTCTGTGCTAGTCTTATGTTGATATGATTAACATGGGGTTTCAGCTGGAAGAAATTTACAAACAAAATAATCTTGAATTATTGAAGGACTAGATTAATTATAAATTGAAACCAAATATAATAATCGGTAAAGTTTTCATACAAAAATTTAAAATTTAAATTACACTACATATACATGATTCCGGATATAGAATCTTTTACATATTTATAAAATTGTGGAACATTAAATAGGTTTAAAATTATTATGTGATTATTTGTGGTAAAAGTAGTAAATTTAAAAAGTAAAACTAAAAAAACATCTATTGTAGTAGCTGTTCAAGTTCTGTGAATGTAAATTTTACGGGACTTTTTTTAAAAAAATGGCTTCTTGAAATATCTTTTTAGGAAGAACTTAGGTATGAAACTTGCCTGTTTTAAATAATCTAAAAAAATAAATAAATATATATATATATATATATATATATATATATAAATTTATGTTAAGGATGTACTTTTTCAATTACTTAAGGACTCCAATTTTTGTGCACATTGTTGTTCAAACAATATATTTAAATTTTCAAAAATCATTTAAATAAGTTTAATTTCCCATATTTTAAAGAAAGTTTACTAAAATGTAAAATTTCATTACTTATTGAAACATTTTTTTTTTTTTTTTATGAAATGAAAGTGTACATTTTGTAAGAAGTGACAAGATAAGGGTTGAAAAATTATTTTTTTGAAATATAGATTCCTATTTTTCATGTTTTCATATTCTATATATAATTCTTATTCCCCGTTCAGTATTATTATATCTTATATTCCGTATTATTTATTCTATTCTGTTTTTGATTTTTTAAATCTAATTCTATAGTACATTAATAATTATCTACTGTTTAATCATTTTTACTTTTCTATGATATATTATCTATGTTATTCTACAGTGCATTATTATCTTCCAATTTTTATTCTTTTCTTCTGATTGATTAAGAATACTAAATTCTATAATATAATGTATAACTACTATTATTTGTAATTTATATTTAATATCCCACATATCTTTTGGCTGCAAGTTGAAAATTATATATATTTTATTAATACTCATGACGCAGCTAGGAGAGAAGCACTGGGATCTTCTGGAGTTCTCCTTTGCCCTCTATCTCTATATGGAATCTTTCTTCGGAGTTCCCTTGGGCAGAATGTAAATATTGTATATAGCTATGAGTGTGTTCAAGATGACCTATTTTATTTTTAATTAACTTAAATTTTCTTTGTTCTTTACTTATTTTGTTTTATTTAATTTATCTATATATTTATTTTCATTTGTGATGTACATATTTCTTAAATTATTTTTTATATATTTTTTTTTATTTATGACTCTGTATATACCGACCGTGTTTTGCAAGGATCAATCTGCATTTTACACATGTTTTTCTAAGATTCTTCAAAAATTCTTAGGTTATTATGTCTTAGTTTTTCATGTGGTCTGATATTATTTTAATTTATTATGCTATGTTGTGTTATTTAACAGTTTAATTTGCAGATTGGTCCTTTTAGCTTCTCGTTAGGATTTAAACAAAAACAGATTGGCTCCTGAACAAAGATGCTGATTGGCGCAACACTGTCGCATGTGGTATCAGTGGAATTTTACAACTCCAATATTTATTGCCCTTAAGTGTGGCAGCTAGTATTGTTATTCAATAAAAACCTTTCAAACTCCACTATGCCCGAATATTTAAAATTGTTCTAAATTACGGTGTTTAATTTAAATTTACTGACAGATAGATGTTGCAACCTGGTCATACAGAATTGTTATTTTTATATCATACATATTTACATACATATATCAGGGATGTTTAAGTGACTTTAAGGCGTGGTTATCAAAGTAATTCTAAACATCATGATCTCAATGAGTCTCTAGGCATTAACAGCGAACAGTTAACATGATAAAGTTTCAATAAATGTTCCTTTGAAGTTTATAGTAATCGTGTTGCGAAAGAGCAATGATGTTTCAGCTTGCAAGTTGCAGTTGGAGGAATTAAGTTAGGATTGCGATAGGGGGACGGGTGGAACGGACGGTTTTAAAAAGCAGTTATCAAAGGGAGTAAGTTTAAAGAGATGACAAGAGGATTAGGATCGGAGAGGCGTCGCCATTTGGCAGCCATTAGCGGGCCCTGGGGGGTCGACCAGATTACAGGGGTAGCGGCCCTTTGTACCAGGGGGATCTCTGGTAATTGATCCAACGGTGCCACCGAAGGGGATGTCATCCACCCCTGGAGGAAGGTGTGGCCATGGATGTCATGTTCCACATTATGAATCCATACTCCCACCTTTGGATACACCCGCTCTGACAATGGTTCATACGATTTTCCCATAAAAGTCGGAGGGACAAGAGAGAAGGCGGGTAGATAAAGGACCGCTAGAAGATATAATAGATACTTTAGAAATAAAAAAGCAGAGTGAAGAAGAAAGAGGTAAATAAAAAGGCGACATGTGCCGGAGCATAGAGCGGCTGAGTTTCACGGGGACTCTGCGCGGACTATTGTGAGCGGCACAGCGTTGGGGCGCATAAATCACTTCTCGCCCCGTTCTCGCTTGTCTAATTAATATTGGTCCGGGCTTCGGCACCGCCTCCAATGGGTTATCTGTGAAATAGAGTGGCGGCGCAGGAAATGGAGGAGTACGTTCGGGGCGTAGGAACGAGGCCAGGACAGAGCTCTTTCTTGATGTGAAGAGCATCAGATCCTAGAACTGTCAGCAACTAATTTTTTGTTAGTTTACCCATCTAAATGGTTGAGAGTCACCGGAAAAGAGAAATAAGGGATGGATTAGAGAGTAATAGAAGTTCTATAGTAGACAAAGGGAAAAGAAAAAGAAAAAAAAAAAGGAACAGATATAATATGGGTAATGTAGGGATAATTATAATGTGTTTAGAACTAGAATAAAAGAAAAAGAATAATGATGAATATTATGAATTATATCATTGGATGTCTAGCTGTAGATTGATTAGTATGCTGTGTATGTAGCAACCCAAGGTATTTGGGCAGCATTGATGTAAATAAAGCATTTCTCTCTCTAGGCGGCAATATATGCATGTTTTTGGCAAAATATCTAATAATAAATATCTAATATCTCATATCTAAGTCTTGTGGGGCGAAAATGCAAAGAATTATGAATTAAATGAAATTTATATTGAGTAACAAAAACAGAAAATATATTTCGATCTACATTTAAAATGAGATACGTACTAATACATAGAGAAGTTTAGCCGAGTCGGCTTAAGATGCAGCGTCGCCTGAAAATGAAAAAAAGCGTCCTTTAATAATAATTCTTGTCACCTTATTTTCGTTTGTTTTATAGAAAGATCAATGGCTAATTGAACCGTTGATTTGAGAAACCGCATAAATCATAGAGACCATATTTTCGGAAAAAACATCAAAACAACATTCAAGGCCAAAACTTTCAATGAATGGTTCAAGGAAACTCAAAACGATTGATAATTAAAATATGATTGACTCTGTACCAATTATATTGCCAATCAAGATAGTAACAGTCATTATGGTGTTTAAATTTTCTTGACTTATGGTTTATACCAATCAACTTTACGGAAACAAATAAATAATAATTACTAGTAATTATGCAAATAAGTTGACGTACGCATAATGGTATAGTAGGATCCATCTAATTAGAGATTGATACATTATTTGCCACTTCTATAAATCTGTTTTTATTTAAAACTAGTTTCAAATGTTACGCATTCATCTTCAGTTCTAAAAGCACACAAAAAATCAGCAGTTTAAAATGTAGTTTGGTATTATTATACATATTAAATTAAATGCCATAAAAATACATATACTTATACATATTAAATTAAGTGTAATATAAATATTATTATAAATATTACTATGCATAATAATACCAAACTGTATTTTAAATTGCTTATTTTTGAATTTTTTTCTGATTTTAGAAATGAAGATGAATATATCACATTTGAAATTAATCATTTATAAAATTGATAAATTATAATTTATCAATCCCTAATGCAAATAAGTGTTTATTTATAACTAGCTGATCGGCAAAGCTTCGCTATGGCTGGATTTAAGAATGCACATAGATTATATGAACACAATCGAAAGTATGATCAAAATTATTATAAATAAAAATGTATAATTAAAAAATCAAATTAATTGAAGTTCAAAATTAAATTTGTTCGCCCCTTCAAAAGATAATCCTGTCACTGAAAGACCAATGACCAAAAATAAAAATGGCTACAAAGTTCGAAGCGTTGTATCTTTGCTAATAATGGTCCGATTTCAATGGTTTTCTTTTTTGTTTTGTTGGGAATTCAATTATCTTTAATATAATTATCTTTCAAATGAGCATTCGTATAAACAGCAAAAAATATATAATTTTCAATTTATGCGCAAATAAAATATAGAAGTAGTTTTTCGACTTTTGTGCAGCAGAAATATCTACATCGGTAAATTTTATCATTGCAAAACCATCCAGGAACCATGAAGGTGATGTAGTCGAAATTTGGCAAATTATCTGAAATTTACTTGGCATCATTTTCCCTGCGCGAATACTTCGAAGGTTATGTATAAATCAAGCTGACTATCTACTTCATTGCCAATCGATAATAAAGCCAATGAAGAAATTGGTCTTCGGAACGGCTTGATGAGCTTTTATTTTAAATTGATTTGTTATACGATTGCAATAATCACTGAGAATTCACCCAAATCCAAATATTGAGGTTGATACAAGATCTACAAAGAAGAGAAACCTAATATTGGGAAAGACCTAACGGAGGTCAACAAAAAAATAATTAATCGTTTTAATTATTTTTATTCTATCAGAAATAGAATGAAAATAAATTTGATCTCTTCAATAATAAGACGTCACCAGAAATTGGCGCCCAGGGAAAAAACCGCTTCGCTCGCTTGCCTAATGGCATGCCTTATTTTCAAGTATCTGGTGTCTAGTTGACTTCCGCATGATGGTATAGAAGGATCAATCTAATTAGGGATTGATAAATTATTTGCCACTTCTATAAATTTGTTTTATTGAAAACTAGTTTCGAATATTATACATTTATCCTCAGTTCAAGGTTTAAAAGGGTTATATCAAACAGAAAAGTTTGTACTGGTTCCTTCTCGCATTGTACTAACAATTAGTAGTTAGTACAGTTGATCCTTCTATACCATCATGCGGATGTCAACTAGACACCAGATACTTGAAAATAAGGCATGCCACTAGGCAAGCGATCGAAGCCTCCCTGGGCGCCAATTTCTGGTGGCGTCTTATTATAGAAGTGGCAAATAATTTATCAATCCCTAATTATCTGGTGTCTATTATAATTGTTTTATTAAATTCAAAAGAAAATGACTTTAAAACATATAGCTATTGTATTTTTTTCATCCACGATAATTAATTAAATAAAATAAATCCCGAACATGGCTCAGTCCCACGGTAATATTTCTGAAAAACTTGCATATTGTCTTCTATCTTCTAATTAGTACCTACAATACAGAAGATTAATTTTTAAAAATGTCATAAAAATTAATGAATTTTTAAAATGACTGGTCAATTTAAAGCTCTAAGAGAAAGCCAACTAACATATTAAGTATGGAATGTTGAATAAATAACCTCTAGGGAGGGTTATTTATTGATAGCCAAACTGACAAAATAAAAGAGGCAAGAAGAATGTAATTTATTATATAAGGCTAATTGGTTAGAGGTGAACAATAGTAAGAGTTCAACAAAGGTTCCATTATGAATGGTCTCCAAGCAGTCTCATGTGTAGGTTTTTTCTCTTCATTATATCTTCATCGCTTAATTGATGGCGTCTATTATTTATTATCATGTTCCTTTAAGCATGATATTGCCAGAAAACACTTAGCAGTTCCTTCAATAACTCAGTGAAATTTTATAAGAAAGACGTTTTAATCATAAGTAACTAATACCCTAAGTGAGGGGTTCTTAAACTAACGTTACCCAGAAACTCCACGTTGAACATTTTTTGCGGACACCAACCGAATCCTAGGCATTTAAATTTTTATTAATTATTGTTTAATTATGTTAATAACTAGTTAAGTAACAACAAATACAAAAAGTCTTGGACCATGCAGAATTTTTAGTTAATGTGTTATTTGAATATATGCGAAAAGTTGGGAGATGTAAAGATAATGTCAAAATTCTTTCGCGGACTCCCGGCAATGGCTATACATTCCGCGGGTTACAGTTTAAGAACCTATGTCCAAAGTAATACACCTTTGACGCTAACGCGGAAACCAACAAGAAAAAAAAAATGTATTTTAGTTTAAATATTTCATCCGTCCAAAGAAAAGAAAAAAAAATCGTCTTTATTTAAATATAAGAGTATGTATTGCCTTTATTTCACTAGCTGGAGTCGATTCGGCAAATCTTATATTTTTCGCGGATTTAGAAGACTATAGCAAAGATTTTTTTTTTTTTTTTTGTAGAAGACTATTCCAACTTTGTTTAGTCGTATTTTCCCCGAATAAAATAGACTATTGCACTGGGTCGAAGGTCAGCAGTGAGGGGCAGGAGTGCATTTTTAATCCGTTTCATAACCACTAGAACAAGATTATGGAAGTTTTGGAGATGTCTGATAAAATACGACCTTAGTGACAAAGCTCTGCTGCTCAGGTTTTTATTTACTTTATTTAAGCCAGTGCGAAGCAAGCAGTTTCCAAAAAACTAGCGCAGATTTGCGTGTAGCAAAAATAATTTGCAGATGGCAAATTAATTACTGCCAAACTACATAATATAATATAGTAATAGATTATTATAATAGATTATATACAAATGTATATAATAGTTATTTTATCCAAAGAAACATTTAACTAAAAATAAAATAAATAAATATAATCTGATAAAAAATAATTCATTAAGACAAATTAACATATACCATATAACATTCAGTTAGTTCCAGCCAGTATAGAAATATAAATTAACTGTTTTTATTCAAACATATTAGGAAATCCAATAATTAATAAAAGGAGGAGCAATTATGTCTATGTATTTATGAGAAATTATGACTATAAATATTAGGATATTTTTGTAAATAATAAAAACCATTTTTTTTTATTGCCGAATTCATTTAGCATTCATATAAATTATTTATATTATTTATGGAAATATAAGGAAAATTTTAAAAATAATTCAATGAAAATATTTTCTATAAATTTTATGATCGTTTTTCATAATATGCTTCCTTAAAATAGAATGTTGCAATATGAGAATTTTTGGTGTGTGAAATGTTCAAAAGAGGAAACAAGATATTGTTAACAATAAAAAAATATAATTACTTAACTACAATAAGTGCTAAATGAATTCGGCAATAGAAAAATTATTTTTATTAATTACAAAATCATCCTGTAAAAAAATATCAAAAAAGACTATCTTACAGTTAATGCTGGGGTTTTTCATAATTAGAAAGTACAAACTCTACTGGATGGCAATAAATAGGATGGCATAAAATTGCTTAAAATGTAGGTGCAGAAAAAAATTAATAAATAGAATTTTTGAAAAGAATTTCTTGCTTGTCATGTTGAATAAGCTTTTCAGAACGACAAATTTTCTATCCTTAAACACTTCTGCACATGTTTCAGGCTTTTAAAAATGCTTTGTCTTCTTTCATTAAAGTTAATAGGTTAAAAAATTGATAGAAATGACAATTATTAGAATTAAAAATGTAATTATCACGAAAAAAAAACAAATAAAAAAAGATATATTTAACTTGTTGTCAGTACTTTTACATTAATTAAAATTTGAAATTATATATTTCTCTATTTGGTAGTTTATACATACAGTACACAAAGATTCCACCATACTAGAAAATTATTTTATTAAATTAATATTTATTTAATTAGTTAACACGGATAAAAAAAATACAATAGCTGCATGCTGTACAGTCATGCACTTTATAATAATTTTACTGCTGTATTAAATACACTGCCCTATCAAAACAATAAAGAATTATTACAACTTAATGTAAAAATATTACAACACATTTATAACATATGATATTTATAATCATTAGAGAAGTTTATAACAGAAATCAAAACCTTCCTCTGCTTTTATAATCGACCAAAGTTCATTTCATTTGCAGAATTTCGATATATATTTTGCTGACCAAAATTGCTCGTCGAATGTTGAATTGACATTTTGACATTCAGCAATTTTCGGCTCACCTAATGGCATTTTATTTTCAATTCAAACTTCTAAATAACATTTAAGGAGAATTCTGTCATAAGCTGATATATCCACTTTTCATAAAAAAATATTTCTTCACAGACTCTACATCCAAAGGTAATTTAGTTTCTCTCAAATCTAAAATTTTCTTATATCAAATAATTTTTAAAAATCCCTTTCAATTAAAATTTAACTTATCTATTTATATAAGATGCATAATAAAATTTTTCGCGTTTTATTTTGGATATAATTTTCCGAAATTGGTTATATGTATTGACTTTTAATAAAATAATAATCATTTATTTTTTTAATTGTTTCAAAACAAGCCAGGCTTTCTGTGCATTATTTATTTATTATTTCTATTCTAACGTTTAGGTATCGCAAATCCCATGTTCTGACCTTATTGTACTTTATTGTGCTTAGGTTCTATTGTCATATTTATATAATAGAAACAATTATATTGTCACCTAATGAAATCATTTTTTAAAGCATAACACCATCGCCACCTCTTGTCTGAAACTATCATAGTCTTATTAAGTTACAATGTAATAGTCACTGATATAAAAATTTGACAACAGGATAAAAAAGAAAAGCGATCTCTGAAGATGGGGCGAGCGATTCCAAAACGTCAGAATTGCAACCAATGAACAAATATAGAGAAATAATAGATTGATCGATTGATAGATTGATCCCTATGAAAATAAGTCGATGATTTCATAGAAAATTAAAAAAATATAGTAATTAATTTTACTACTAGGATTTAGTTCTTAAAAATGAGTTTTTCGTCCTTAATGAGATACAAATTTAGTTATTTTTTTCATAATATAAAAGATCAGACGTTTTGTTAATTCTAAAGTAATATCTAATATAAGAAGATATTACTTATCTACCCTAATTTTCTTTACAATAAATTTAGATATAAGAGACACTCGGACGTAAAACAAGGTATCTCAATAGGTAGCTAATAGAAGCTATAGAAAATGTGTTTTTGTTTTTTTTATGTTATAATGTTGGCATTAAGTTATCTGACTTCTGGTCAAAGGTAAAAATTGTAACGAACAAACATTAAAACACAGTAGTTCTTTCATATTGTTAGTTACCATGTTCTACGACCGGGTACCCCATATGAACAGATTAATCTGTTTTATATTTTAATCTTATTCATTACCAGTAAACTCTCTTATATTTTTATAAAAATCATACTCAACACCTCCCAGTGCTGAAAAAAATTTTGGATCTTTTTTTAAAAATATTTTTATCTTGATGGCATAATTTTTCCCTCGACCTTTCCATCAAATGAATTGATGAATCATTCAGATGAATGATAATAAATGAATTGATTATGAAAAATGTCACATCCAACATTAGTCTAGCCAATAATTCAACTACTATTTATGTTAGAATTTTTATTGTGTCAAATAACACCTTGCTTAGCTTCTTCTGAAGGCAGCTAATACCTCCTAAAGTTCCTCAATTATATATTTAAGTCAAAATTATGAAAATTATTTACCTTATATCAGTCCCTGTGTTACTTTTCAATCTTACAGAAATATTCTCAATGTTTGTAAATTCAATTTTTATTATAAATATACTAGTCAATCAGGTTCAAGGACGGAGACTACTTTTGATATAATAGGAAGGTTAAACATAATTTTGATTTTGTGAACCACTTTATTTTACATCGTAAAAACAAAACCAAAATTAAAATTCCAACAAGCACTTTATATTTCGGAAAAACATCAATAATGTTGTAAACTTTAAAACTGATGCCAAAGATTTAATTTTTTTTTCCAAATGTATCAGATGATTTTGAATTAGGCCTTCATAACTTGTTTACCTGCTCGGCACAGATCAAGTTTTTATGCATTTTAAATTGTTGTAATTTAAAATTTTAATATTTTTAATTTTATGATCCAATATTTGAAATTTTTAATGAATTTTAATTTTAATAATTCTTTTCTTTAGATTTTATAGAATATTGATTTTATTTTAATGTTTTAATATTTTATATTTAAGTAAAAAATAGTTAATTGTTTTTAGAATAATTATATTGATGTTTTTGATTTTTGTTGGAAATTCCTTTTCGGGGAGGTTCTGTTTTTGGTTATCCAAGACTGGGTGTTAGCACTGGAGACTAATTCATTATGTAATTATTATTTTTGGTATTTCCTGTTATTTTGTTGGGCTGTAATACTGGATTGATTGAAATGTTTCATGTCCCTCTGAATCTCACTGATAAGTCCTCTTATTCAACCATCGCGGATCTCAACTGTTGTATTAATGCCCTGATGATCCTTGAATGGACGAAAACTTGGATTTATATATAAATTTGCTCAAATGTTGAGACTACTGTGGTCTTGCTACTATAATAATTAGAAGAAAATTCACTCTGATGTAGATTAAAACATTAACAGATTGACTCTCTAACTAGATTGGATAGTATTAACAAGGGAGGATTATATTTTTGCTTTTTAACAGAATGTGCTTCATAGTAGACCTAAGTACTGCTGGACAAATTTTCTTTTTAGGCTTGAACTTCTTCTAGAGATCTCAGATGAACATCTGCCAATGAGTACCATCAAGGAATGCTTTCCTTCCACTTTCTTCTCATCCTGCTCTTCCCCTTTGTCCTTTCCCGATCTGCCCTCATGATGGACATCTTTCGGCCATAACATGTCACAGCCGCGGTTTGCGGTCAGGGCAAGATGGCGCCGCTCGCTATTATCATGACAATGAGCCTTACAATGGGGCTAACCCCTTCTCCGATTGGCCGGCCCGCTTTGAATCGAGGAACCCCATTGGCTGCCGGGCTCCCCCCACCACATCCTTTTCATTAACTCCCTGAGTGGCCTCAGCGTGTGAGGGCTCAATCGACTACAATAGATCCAGCCTGGATTTATCCTCCAGCGGCAGCCGGCGCCTCGATACGACCCCCATTCACCAGACACTCTATCATCAAATAATAAAAGTAATAAAATGCAATAACTTAATCTTGCAAAGCTACAAGGAGGGATATAATCTTATTATATGCTATAGTAATATCAAGATAAAACTATTTGAATAGCTTCACAATACCAAGTCATATAATAATAATATTTATTAATTTTTCGCCAGTTCATACATGAATTGCTAATCCATTTCCTACATGAGCCTAAAACTGTACACATATTTAACCATTATTTGGTGCTACATTTACCATCTTAAGAGTTTATCTTGGACGTCTAAGTCTAAGTTTAATATTACAACAATAGTACGGCTGTTAGATAAAAGTACTTAGCAGTGAATTCATAATCATAACTGCGTCCAGATAAAACATAAAAATTTACAGACTTTATCGTCAATAACTTTACATCTTGAAATAATATAAATGAGGAGCTTCCTATCAAAAGTGGGCACCAAAAATTCCCGACCAAAACAAATTTCGATGAGTACTGGTAGCTACCTATCCCAAAACTGTACTTAAATCTAGCACCACTTCTGTCAGATATGTTTTTTCCCTACAGAAGAGCGAATGAAAAGTTTTTCAAGCTAAAATGAAGCTCCGACTGGTGAAAAAATAAGATTTTCCTGACACTTGGTAAATAAAAGTGGACCTGGAGATGTCCTCAAATAGCCCATACCAGTAAAAATAACACCAATAAGAACGATAAAAATCGGTTCTAAAATTTAAATACAATAATAAAAAGCATAAAACAGGTGCGTACGCTTTTGTATATGTTTTTGTGTATATAATCGCCAAACTTGGTGTATGTTTTAAGTATTAAAATTGGATCAAAAACTATTGTTAAAGTTATCAAATATATTACTCTTATATCGGTGGGTATGAAAATTATATTTGTTCGTACATTTCGAGGGGGGAGAGATATTCCCCGATCAGTCCTCTCTCCCTCCTCCTCCCTGCATATACCACTGGTGTAAAAGATAAATAAAAATAAAGAAAAAAATAAAGTACAGTTTTAGCCTTAGGTTAAGAAAGGAACAGGATGAGGCAACTATAATTGATAATGAAGGGTATCACTATACAGGGGAGAGTAGCCTAAACCGCGTACTATAATTCATGCATGAGCCCTTCAGAGCCCTTAAGGTATGAACAAAATTTTATTTTCCTCATGGAGATGTCCAAAGGGACCAAATCGATAGTGTTGTGCACACTGGTGTTAAGTGCAAATTCGCCATAATGTTGTGAGTCTTCTCACAAAACATTTTTGAACATTCATTCCACTAAATTATATGCGTATATGAATTTAACACATTTTTTTTTATAAAAATCGCACTTACCACATGTGTGCACAGCTCCTCTCGAGGTAACTTAGGCAAGCAGGAGGACTTTAAAATTCACACCTGGCTGTTCCAGTATACAACCGAACACCATTGTAAAACCAGGTCATTGTATTTCTCGCCTTTTATATTGTTCCAGTGAATTTAATGGGGTTGTCGGAGCGAAACAGAACGACTATCTGACGTTCTGACCGGTACAATTTGTGTCATAGGAACGTAAAATGATGATACCTCTTATATCAGTATTGGAGATGTAGGAACACACCAGTTAGGAACACAGCTCCACTAGTGGATTTGAAGTTAAAAGACTCTAGTCTTTTTTAGTGTCTCATAAATGATTTTTTTTTTTGAAAAGCTGCACAATTAAGGATTAGTTTTAAAATTTATTCTGTACTCTAATACGAAAAATTTCTGTACTCAAAAAGGATCTCGAAATCCTGCGGAAGGATTTTGCTTAAATTTCTAGAGTCGCAGGTGAATTTTTAAATACATGATTGAGGAAAAGGGTTTGAACTTTAGAAGATATCACCCGGCTTAAGAAAAAGTAAAGCATTTTTTATAAACAATTCATTCATCATCATTCATCTGAATGATTCATCAATTCATTCATTCTTCATCATGAATTCACTTGACAAAAAAGCAGACTGAAAAATTATGCGATCAAGATAAAAATATTTTTAAAGCAAAATGTAAAATAAATTTCAGCATTAGAAGGCCTGATTTTTACAAAAATTTAAGAGAGTTTAATGGTAATGAATAATATAACAATATAATACAAATTAATCTGTACATTTGAGATACCCTGTCGTAAAATATGGTAACCAACAGTATGAAACAACTACAATGTTTTAATGTTTGTTACTTACAGTGTTTACCTTTGACCAGAAGTCAGATAACTTAATGCCAACATTATACCACTTAAAAAAAAAAATTCCTGTAGATTTTTTTAGCAACCTATGAAATAATTGCAAGGAATCCGGTGATGCCAAAAACATCAATTCACAAAAAATGTTTGATACCTTGTTTTACGACCGAGTGCCTTATTCGTATATCGAAGTCGATTGTAAAAAAAAATAAAAATAAAAATAAATTACATAGGTAATATCTTGTCCAATGATAAATCTTAAGAATTGACTAAATGTCTGACCTTTTAAATAAAGTGGAGCTAAAGAAATTTTATCATCAGAAGGAAGTATAGTGAATTTTTGTTTTTTCCTAAATCGCCTTTCGGCGATACGAGAGTTAGTATTTATATTAGTCAAAAACTAATCAATTTAAAAAGTCAAATACCTCTCATGGGGTCCTGTCCTTATTCAAGTAATTATACTTTAAAAGTAAAAGAGTCAACCCACCGTACAGTCATTGTCAAAACTGGATGAGGGTTTGGATATAAAAAATTATAGAACCTGAATGCCTATTATTTACATTAAATATCTTATTTTTTTTTTAAGGATTCGATAATGCATTTTTGATGGAGATTTATTTAGTATTCTCGCGATATATTGCCAATAGTCTCTCTACGCAACAAATTTAAATTAAGCTTACCAGCTAATTGATAAGCAGTTCAGACCTCAGTAAATATTCGGTTGTTTCATATGAAATGGCCAATTTTATTATGTTAAAGGGTTAAAACGCCGCAAATTATTGAAATATGGTTTATGGTTTCCAATTAACAATAAATAAATAAATGATTCTTTTTTCAGCCTTTGGTTTAATAATTCCAAAACACTTTATTTTTTTGCTCTATCTTCGTAAATGGCTGAGCTTTGGACGCATGAAACCTCTAATCGGCCGCTGTTTCGGATCAAAACGGCTAATAATGGTATTGTTGGGTTCCGAGAACAATCCTGGTTTGACCTTGGTACAAAATTTTAAAAAAGTCGGCCCAGTAGTCTTTGAAAAAAGTTGCGAACGCCGTACGGTGGAATATATATATATATATTTGTGTTTTCTAGTGAATCTATTATATTCAGGATTTATTATGCCTTCATATACGGCTATGAAGAAACGTGATTTCCTTGCAATATTCTTTTTATGAGTTTAAACTCGGATATCCGGTGTCCTAGGGTTCAAGAAATATTAATATAGCGTTTGAAATGCAGATAAACGGACAATGCGCTGTTGGTTTGAGAGGTTTTCGGCATGGGATGAAGAATTTGAAAACCAGTCCTGTGGAAGACCTTCATCATCAATTGACGATGAAGACTTTCAACTTACTGAGGAGGAAAACTCTTCAAACTGTTAGATGACAATAAGCACATCTCAATACATTCATTGTTCCAAGACATTTAGAGAAAATTAAGAAAAGCATGATTTATTGGTACTCAATGTGTTTCATTGCTTGCTAGGAAAAAAAAATTGATCCCTTTGAGATGAATGTTGACGATAAGCCTGAAAATTGGCCTCGTATGAAAATTTTTAGAAATAAATAAGGATAAGCCTGAAAATTGGAACAAAAACCATCATTAAAATTATCAAAAATATCTTATGTTGGTCGGGAATGAAAATTAAATTTTTTCGTACATTCCGGATGGGGTATATATATATATATATATATATATATATATATATATATATATTCCTCTGATCTCTCTCCTCCCCCTCGTACGCCACTGTGCACACTTGTACTCAACCTTCCTCCAAATTCGAGCCAACTCGGACGAGCCTTTTTCAAAATATAATCGTATCATGGAAAATAAATTTGCCTCTGCGTATTCGGTCATTAAAATTATCAAAAATATCTTATGTTGGTCGGGAATGAAAATTAAATTTTTTCGTACATTCCGGATGGGGTATATATATATATATATATATATATATATATATATATATATTCCTCTGATCTCTCTCCTCCCCCTCGTACGCCACTGTGCACACTTGTACTCAACCTTCCTCCAAATTCGAGCCAACTCGGACGAGCCTTTTTCAAAATATAATCGTATCATGGAAAATAAATTTGCCTCTGCGTATTCGGAAACCCTGGATGGAATCGGACAGACAGACTAGGGACAAAATTTATTCCATGATTTCAAAAACGTAAACCACGAGTGGAAATTTTCAATTCTGAGTATATAAAATGTTTCCGCTTCCTCCATGATTAAAAAGATTCCCTACCTTTATCTATATCTGCACTATTCTATAACCACTATTCTATTAACCATTCGAGGTGACGGACGGGGAAGGGAACGTGTAGCATGCGATGGCGAATTGAAAGTCGAATGGTGTTGACAAAGGAATGATATGTCCAGAGAGTTCGACTTTCGATCCATTATAATTTAAAGATTTTTTAACGAGTAATTAGAAAAAGACAATTGAATAAAAAAAACTCGAAAAAGTTCCATGTATATTTTTCTGATTGTTTTTAATCCTGTAATTCATTTATTTTAAAATATTTTTTTTAATATCTATTTTTTATTTTAAAAATAAACTCTAATCTCCGAAAATGCCAATAGAATATACTAAAGATATTAGATTAAAATATTGTTTAAAACAAATTCAATATAAAAAACCGAAACAGATAATTTTATTCTTCGAAGAAATGCCTTCCTTCCAGTTTGTATGGATGCAATGTCGAATTGAAAGAACAGTGTGGACATGGCTTTTAGTGGTGAAGAAGCAAAAATGGTTACTTTTTTGGAAAAGTCTATAGAAAAAGAAGGTTATTTCTTTGAGTAAAGTGATTTTGATTTCGTAAAAATTTTTGATCAAGTTGCTTTATCGTGGAAACCGATATTTCATGTGAAACAACATGTTCTACCACTTTCAGTTTGGGTTTTTGAATTGCCTTGTTGCATTTTTTGCATCCGTTCGGATTAGCCCGAAAGGTTCCTCAATAAGCGGTATCGCTGTTACAAACAGCTGAACATCAGCAGGAAAAAAAACACTCGACAGCCGAAAGCACGTTGACAAAAAGCAGTGTTGTGGTGAAAAGGCGCTGGAGTCGAGAGGCAGATGTCACAACTCACACCTAGAGCTTTGTGGGTCAGGTAACCATTTGTTGAAGGTACTCAAGTTAGAGACTCAATTACCGGGAGATGATCCGGGACCACCCACCCTCTTCACACCTGGTCCTTACTACACGCTTTCACGGTTCTTCTTGTCGACCGCTCTATTAAGGATAATCCAATAACTGCAATGGCCTGGATTTTAGCTGGAAACAGGAGGTCGCCAGCATTTGGAAAAAATAAATATGAATTAAATGTATACTTTCAATAAACAACCTGAAATGAAAATGTTTAAGTTGAAAAAATCGTTGGTCCTTGTCAAGTATTTGCCTCACCTATTTTAATTTTTACTGAAATTTAAATTCCAGGGACGTATGCAGAACATTTATTCGGGAGGATTTAATAAGTAGTCACCTAAATATGTATAATCGCTAAATTGAGAATAAGTTTTTAATTTTTTTTAATTTCCAATGAAAATTGGATCAATAATTATTGTCAAAAATTACCCAAAATATTATATTTTTTCTCGTTCATTTCAGGGGATATATCTCAAATCCTCTTCCCCCGTACTTATATCACTGCTAAACTATATTCATTAATTAGAATATGTATGAACATAGACGTAACCAAGAATGTACGTGGGTTGTATTAATAAATAAATAGACATTTTTTGTATTGACACAGAAAAACAATGTAGAAATGAACGCAAAAGAAACTTATTAGTACAGCCAATTGGTAGTTAGCTTTCGAAAAATTTAATTAATTATCGTCCCCTGTTTTTATTAAGATGCTGAATCAGAATATGGAATTATATAACAAAATTTCCTGATGCGGTTTGTGATACTCGCAAAAATTTCGCACTCTGGTTTTACGTTTATAATTTCGAAAGTATGCGTGAAGACAATAATGTGTTTTCACGTTTTCAAAAGTTGATTAAATCGGCACAATTTTAGCTCAACCAAGGCCAATTGTAAGGCCAATAGTTCTTAAGACACAGTAAAATATTGGTAATTGTTTTCTCCAAAAAGTAAAATTTTATTTTTTGTTTCGCATTTTGAGCAAAATATTGGAGAAAATACTTGATCCTATGAGGAAAATCTAAAGGAGTGAAAATCTATTTAGCATTAACCCAAGCATAAAACGATGTCTGTAGACCCAACGCAAATTATGTAGTTACTACTAGCACATACATATGAAATAAAAATGATAAAAGTATTAAAATAACGGTAGTAATAAAATAATATCTAAAAACAATAGGTAAATAACTATAGAAATGTATGTGTATATATATATATATATATATATATATATATATATATATATATATATATGTATATGTATGTATATATATGTATATGTATGTATATGTATATATATGTATATATATATATATATATATATATATATATATATATATATATATATATATACACATACATTTCTATAGTTATTTACCTATATATATACATACATTGAGAATATTCAAATTGAGAATACATAAGATGATATTAATGTAAAAAGATACTCATTTTTTTTATTTTAACCAGACACGAAATTAAATTTAAAACTAAATAATCTGAATGTGTTGAAAAACATTTAACTGAAAGTATTTATCTTTATAATAAGTTTATAAAAGGCCTCTATTTTACACTTGCAAAATACTTAACACCACATTAAGCTTATTTTACACAAATGCCAAATGTTCAGTTTCATGAAACTAGCTAGCTACAAATTCCAATTTAAATATTTTGTAGGATACCAGGTGAAATTAAAGTTATAAAAAAGTAAAATTATAATTATATAAACCAATTTATTTATTTATTACCAGCCGAAGTTCCGGTTAAACGTTGCTGGCCATTTTCAGAGCATCATAGATATGAAACTGTGATAATAGTAATGATAAAAATAATGGTTATAATTTTATTATTATTGGATAGGTATATAGAAATGGAACAATATTAATTACATATGAAAAGTAATGTTGCTTATAGTGCAAATAAAAATAATATGAGTATAATATTATAAAAAATATATGTAATTTTTTAATTAAACATAATAATAGTAAGTAAATGTAAAAAAAAAATTAAAAAGTATTTTAAGAACAGAATAAAACGGTCAATCAATTATATATGTTTAATAGAGAAACCAGAGAGAATAATGGTTTTAACGATCCTCGTAAAATTGTAATTCATTATATGTCCAAAGTATATCTTATATTGTGTTTTAAACAAGTCTCAATCACAACACTTAGAAATGACACAAAGATAACTTCTGAATAATAATCTAATAAATACGATGGAAATAAATATCTTATTGGCACCAGGAAATGCAGTCTCAAGCTACTTAACTGTCCGATGGACGATTTAATAAATTTGTTCGATTTAGATCACTTCATATAAGAGCCTTGAGACAGAATGTGTGGGCAGATACAATTTATGTTTATAATACAGTAAATACAAAATTGTGTTACGCACATTTTCTTGCTTACTTGTTATCATGTGTTGCACTATTAAGCGCTACTTAATTTACAAATTTATGTAATGCCCTCTGATTCGAAAAAATGAATTTTATAATAAACTGTCATTATAATCGCATCGTTATAGTCTGTAAGGGCTTTCCAACCAGAATACTTTTGATGAAGAAACTTTTGGGGTACGTAGAAGATTATTAAGATTATATTATATTAAGATTATAAGATTATATTGTGGTTCGAAAATTATAAAAAGAATTTTCATAAATCATCTATCGGAAGGAGGATATGCGTAACATCAGTAAATCAAAAAAGGTAGAAACCGAGATAAATAATTTTTATAAATAAAATTGTATGTTGAAGTACATAGATATCATCATTTTTTGTTGACTATTTAGCCTGTTATTTAAAAAAACCTAGGAATATATTTAAATTTTCTTATATTGGTTGTTATTTTGCAATTATTTAATTGTCTATCCTTTTATTTTCATTATAATGTACATATTTTCAATTATTTTAATTTATTTTTATGTGATTTTGTTTATTTTTATTTTATTATTATTATTTTATTTATTTATTATTTTTATTTTATTTTATTTTTACTATGAATGGTTTCTTACAGCCCTAATATATATTGGCCTTGATTGTGGCAGCTTGTATTACTTAAAAATATATATATATATATATATATATATATATATATATATTTATATATATATATATAATATTTATATATATATATATATATATATATATATATATATATATATATATATTTATATTTATATATATATATATAATTCATATCTCTAAAATCACTTATTAGGGCCTGATCCATCATATAAAAATATCTAGATTGGTAGGAAATATTATAAAATTCATATCTGTGCTGATTTATTTTATCTCAATTTTTAAACTATTACCGCAATATCGCCATAAAACGTGCATAATTATTTTATATAAAATGATTCTTTCAGTATGTCGGTTTGTCGGTATAAGTTATTATGAAATCGTTGGTTATCTTCTATGTGTTGATCGGCTGTAGGTAGGTCTAAGTCAATGTGATGTCAATGTAGGGTTTTGTTTGTTACGTACTAAGGTGCATTTGCTATGAGTCTTGATATTTTTTATGGAAAGTTTGAATTTTTTGTTAGTGGGTCTTTTTCGCTATATCGTATATTCGTAAAGAGTATGTCTATGTGGTTTTAAGTAGGTGCTTGTTTGTATTTAATTACTGTCTCAGTTTGAGTCATGAAGATTTAGAAAAAATGAGTAAAGTAGTTTGTAAGAATCTTCCGTTTCATTTTAATGTATGCGCTAAATCTAAGATGGTGTACTATATCCATCTCAGTTTTCGATTTAAACTGGAGGACACATATTTCTTCTAATAATTTTATCAGTGTCCGATTTTTCATGTTAAATTTTTCCTGAACAATACTTGATTTTAATATTTTGAGTATACTATATTGGTATTTTTGGAATTTTGCGCGCATTTTGAAAATATAAAATAGACAGGTATTCCAAAAATTATTTCAAAACAAATGAATTCAAAGCAATACGAGAAGACATGAACGGAACTTTTGAGTTAAAAAATTTTTAACTCATGCGAGGGTTAAAAAACTCAACTCGTTATAAAACCTTTGAATTATGCTTTTGGTCATCTTCTTTTCATATACTGAAAGCATATATCTTTAATCTTTGATTTCTGGAGTTCTGCCACGAAAATTTACCCAAAACATCTTTCCTTTTCCTTTCTTTTTTGTAAAAATACAGAGTTTAATTAAATCAAAATTCGGTCCGTCCTTAAGAAAACAGAAGAAAATTAAAATCATGAATATTTTGTAAACATTAAAAATGAATGGCAATAAATAGGCACGTGAATGGAATTAAATATTAAAATTTACCTAAAAAGTTTGAAATGATTAGCATTATTTATTAAGGTGTTATTAACATTTCATTAAATATAAAGTTTATTTTAAAAAATAAATGATTTCTGGATGAAACAAGCAGTTGAAGAAGCTTTATGGAACATTGCCAATAACGTTAATTATCGTATTATCGTTAATTAACGATTATGAATGATTGTTTCTTAGATGCCAGCATAACTGCTAGAATTTGGTCATTTAGTAGGTTGTTAATACATTAGATTAGGCAAATAAAAATTATATAATAAACTAAGAATAAAAGAATCAATAGTTATGATGTAAGGATTGTAGGACGGTAGGACAGTAGGTTCCGATCGAATCGGAACTTGCCGGTTTTGATGCCTGTTACATTATTTAAATTATAAGCCACTTAAATCGCCATCTTCTGAAAGGAGATTAGTGCAAATAAGAAGAAAAGTATTTTGAAAAAAGAATCGAACCTACTCCACCGCCTCCTTTGTCGGCCCTGACTCAGCTCCTTGCAGGAGTCAATTGTGTATCGCCCATCTGTCAATTAGGATTTTTATTCAAAATCACTATTGACAACTAACAACTGCCTATCAGATGTTAGTTGTCAGTAGTTAATTTTCATGGAAACTACGTCATACAAACCAATGGTTAACGTACGGTTAAGTCAAAAATTCGAATTTTTTTTAGGTAAATATTATATCAAATTTTGAATAATTCTCAAAAATCAGAAATTATCATGAAATTCCCTCAGTTGACACATTAGTTTCAGCTATTTTGATACCCAATGTTAAAGTCAAATTTAACGACCCAGTGGGGTAATAAACTCGTTTTTAGTATATTATTTTTAATAATGAAGCTTTTTAATGGGCCAAGAAAAAAAAAATGTTAATCCACCTCAAAATTTGAAGTTCAACGTTTCAAGATGCGAAGAATCCGAAATCTAATGGAAAAAAATCTGTCCTTCCATCGTCAGCGGATTTTCTAGGAGACAACTCCGACAATATATTTAGATTTGACACCAAAGTCAGAGGCCACTCTAGGATGATCCTGAGGACTCGACATTACGTTCCAAAAAGGACAGTTATGGAGAAGAAAAATATAAAGTGTATTGGAAGCATTATACCAATACCTTCAAATAAAATTTCATTTATTTATTTTTTATTTATCTTCAACTATTTGGAAATAATAAAGCATAATGCAATAATTTGCAGGGTTTTTATGGCTACGTTACTATTTGATTAATTTTTTTTTTTAAATTGTACTATCCTGTTATAAGCCGCAGCCTTCAAGTTGCGGCCGCTGGAATATTTCGAATATGAAATATAATATCAGTGTAATTTATTTAGTTATTTGGAAGTACATAAATAACGACAAATTATACAATATTCGGGTAATATTTATCTAACAATATGCATTAAAATAAATATGAGCTGCACCCCTCCTGGTGAAAAATACTTTTAAAATAAATATCATACAATTCAATGACTATGTATAACAAATACGAGAAATTATGTTCAATGGACCACAATAAAAATAAGAAACAAACATTTTAATATATATTTTTTTTTTGAAATAGAGATAAACATTTTTTATTGCCAAATATTACAAGATTGCACATTTCAGAATAATAAATGAATTTAAGTCGCCATTCAAGCCATATTCACTGCCAAATAAATAAATATATTAATCCATGAAAAAAAGAAGGAATTCATGTTAAACTACAATAATAATAAAATGAAACATCAAAAACACATTTATACTGTTGTACAATATTTATACTCATTGTCAGCCGAACTCCGAATAAAGCTTATCAAAAAATAAAATAATTTACATATGTAATAGTATCTAATAGCAAAAATATTAATACATAAAACATGAAAAGTGAATGGAATTAGAAAAAGAATAATATACCTACGTAAAAATAAACAATATATTTATAGATTACATTTTTTTCTTTTTTTTCAATATTTTATCTATACATATTTTTTATATTTTTTCGTGCCTCATGTTATTTCATGATGTATGTCTACTAGTTTATTTTTTCATATTCGTCCACGTGATCTTTTCTTTTCTGTTATTCTTGAATCCTGTTTAACGTGGGCAAACATTAAAGCATTATATTACATTATTTATTATATTTTCAACTTATGATTTTTATAATTTAATGTTTCGATTTCATACTATACGACGTGAGGAAAAATATATAACGCTAAGATGTTTATTTATTCATTCGTCTTCGTTACAGTAAAAAAACACGGTAAAAAGATTGCAATGAATAACTGCACAAACATAATCAAATATGATGACAATATAGATGGTAATAAATCGTACTATATTTTAAGGTTATTTAGGCTATTAATTTCCTAAAATACAAAATAACCTAATCAATACAGTTAATTAGCATTTGCTTTTTTCTTTCTATCTTTCTCACCGTTCGACTTTATTTACAATATGTATCAATGCATAAAGTTATAAAACTATAAAGTTTATATATATATTTATTTATAAACTTTAACCTAAAATTATTAGCTTAATAAAGTCTGTGAAGTGAACTTGCTTTTACAGAAATTCAGTCATGACAACGATAACGGACGACTACCTACCTAGAATTTTATAATCGATAAAATATCCAAATAATTTTCATTGTATTCATTTCAGTATATTGGAAATTTGTAACAATTTTTACAATATGATCTTAAAAATTACAGAAAAACTTATGCTTTCTTTTTTCTCTTTCTTTCTTTTTTTTCTTTTTTTTTTTAATTATTATTTACAAGTTATGAATGTGTTTGAGATGCTCATATTATTTTATAACTACAATTTTATTTTTGTTTAATTCGATCATATTTAACTTTTTTAATTTCAATACTATTAAATGATAAAAGACAATTAATTCTAAATTAAATAAATCATGTTTTAATTTATAACAATCTGTTACAATATGTACAATCTGTAAATATATACGTCAGAGTTGTAACATTTTTCATAGTTTAACTGAAGTTTGAGATCGCACTATATTGTTTATTATAGATAGGGTTGTTTTATATTTGAAGTGTTGCATGTTTTATTAATCTTATATATATATATATATATATATATATATATATATATATATATATATATATATATATATATATATATATATGTGTGTGTATAGTTTGATTTAGTTTTGTTTTTATTTCAATTGAACACTGGAATTGTATTAAACCACTGAATATGTAAATTTGATAAATCGTACCATTCATGTAGTATGCCTTTAAGGCATGGAGCATGTATAAAATAATAAACGGTCCTTATGCGGGGTTACCATGTAAGGAAAAGATGTAAAAAAGAAAAAAAAATATATATATATATATATATATATATATATATATATATATAAAGTTATATAACTGAGAGATCAACTGTTTTTATTTTCAAATATTACGATATGTCTCAATAAAGGACATTTAGTAATCCAAAGTTTTAAAATTACGAGCTACTTTTTAAATATTTCGGAGGAAGAGTACAAAAACAGTGTATATATATACAATATATATATATATATATATATATATATATATATATATATATATATATATATATACATATAAACCGTTATTTTATCTTTTGTTGTAAGAGTTCCTGTAGTTATTATAGGAGTGGTAAAGTGAAATCTTTCGCTCAATTGAGTATACTCAATCTATAAGTAGTACCATGTCACCCGTTATTATAGCTTTCAAAATGGGTCCTTCCAGAGTAGCTGAAGCGGAAATTGTGGAAAAGCACCCGGTTCAGCGCGGAGGAGCGATAGCCAAACAAGGCTGAAGGACCCAGAATTTTGGGTGGTCCCGCTTTGGGTGAGCTGGGCGCGAGGATTATCCTTCACGGTTCTTAGGCTCTTTGTCAAAACTATCTTCATTCAGGCGAAGGTCTCTTCTGTATTTGTCATGCCACCTTTTTTCTTCTTTTTTTTTACGGTTAAGCGCCATTGAAAAATGTGTTTCATCAGTCACGAAAACGTGTCACAGTGTCGCACGGTGTCCTCGAACCAGGAGGTGGTTACGGTGTATTCTGGAAGACTTTGGACTCGCGGAGAAAGCCCGTTATCACAACCAATAGATAATATTGAATTTGAAGTGATGGATGGTTCCCTGGGCGGTAATAATAATAATTCTATATATTATATGGAGCTTGTTCATATTTTTATGTTTTTCTACATTATTAGATTATTTTTGCTTATAATTCAGTTATTATTAACACTAATAGCATTGAATAGTGTATTTTTTAAGTTATCTTTTATTAATTTTTTAAATAAAAAGGCAAACATATTTAGTGAAGGCAACGTTTATTGATTAATAATAAATACATGTTTTATTAACTAATTTCCAGTATTATAAATTATTTTTATAAATCAGGTTATGAACTGCAAAATTTCTTAGTTTCAATTTTTATTATAATCAATATGGCAATGGTTATTTTTACGCACATGTGTCTGTCAGAATGAAGAGTCTAAACTGATCTCTCACTTTATTATTTTATGTTTAAAAATCAATAGTTGTTGCAAAACTCTTTATCCCAATGTGAAAAACGAAGTTAAGGAATTTTACTGTTCACAAATAAATTTATTATTCCGGATGGAACAACCTCCTAATTAAAACAATTTTTGGTATAAAACATAAATTTAACATATAAATAAATTTATTGAATATTTACTGGTTGACCATATGCATGATAATGAAGGATAAAATGGTCCGTGTGACGGTCAAGTAATAGATTAGAGAATAATCTAACAATTCATTGTAAGCTATTGAAAATAAATAGTTAAATTATTTTGTGATCTATTTCTTGACCGCCACCCGGATCATTTTATCATATATTATAAATGATTTAACATAATAAATAAATTTAACTGGTAACTGTACAATAGGAAAAAAGGAAATTCAAACTTTTGTAAGTGTTAGTTGGTAACCTTGCAAAAAGTGTCAATCAGTTGTTTGATTAATATTTACGTAAACATAACCTTTAAGATCTTAGTTAAGATCGTGTGTGTACTCGAAAAAAGTACTTTCGAGGAACAGCGCTCTACGATACAGTTTTTAGAATGAATTTTTATTCTTTAAAATGCATGAATTTTTACCAATACATGAAAAGCTTAAAACATAACCTGGTCGCAATTCGAACGCATTGCAATTGTTGTATTGATTCAATCACCAGAGAAGACCGTTAATCTGCTGTTTGGGCGCCAAAAATAAGGTGGTAAATTTTACCCGGATCAGTTTTGATTCAACGTCCTCGTTTATTCTTATCAGGAACTGAAGGGTTATAATACGAGTCACAAATCTTTTCTAGGCAGAGTGAGTAAGTCGAAAATTCCGCGGAACAAAAGACAACGCCTCCAGACCGGATTTGAGACTAACGCCGTTTCAGACTCAAAATAGCTGAGATGTTGCCTCAATACGTTCGGCCTCATACCTGGATCAGTAAATATATTTGTTTTAAATAGCTTATCTATTATTTTATATAGTTGATTACATATTTTTTCTTATCTTATGAAACAATCGTAACATCACTTCTTGATACGGATTCATCGGCAATCGTTATGTTTATACCGCGCGGTGAATTAGCCCCAGACTGCCTTTGTTTCCCGCCATTACATCCACTAAACATAATCCCCTGTTAGTTAAAGGAGGAGATGATAAGCTGACAAGAACTAAGTAGTGATCTCAAAGGAGACCAGCGGCTGGCCTCAAAGGCCCAGGTAGCGAGGTGTCAAAATACCTCCGTGACGCCATGACGCGTGCATTAGTCTCTAATGGAGCCGTATTGGACAGTCATCCCGCCCCTACCAAATATTGTATATCTAATTCCTAGCATCTCGGCCCGGGTAGCGATTTGCTTTTGGAGGGTCGGAGTTGTAGCATACTAGCTTCTTTCGTAGAAAAAAAAATCGAAATAAAGAATGTAATCTTCAATCTTTGGCATTATCCTTTAAGAATGGCTACAATGAATAAAAAAATAGCCGCCATGCAGCAGCAATCTTATTTATAGAATAACACATCGACCCTTTGGGATGACTAAGTTCTTCTAACTATCAAAATCGAAGAAAATGAGTTGTTGATCTGACTGCTGCAGTAGCGGATCCAGGAATTTTCTGAGGGAGGGCACACACATGTACAGACCTTTCTCTCCAATCCTCTTTCTCTCCTTCCAAGAAACTTTAAATCATTAGATATTTTGATCACGTTTTTAAATCAACTTATTATTATTCCATAATTCAATTCAATATATCAATAAAAGCCACTATTGTATATGTTATAGAAACCGGCTTTCAAGAAAAACATTTTTTTCCTTCAGTGGACTACTGCAACAATTAGAACTTACTCGTGCTGCTCGTGCTCGTGCTGTGGAGAAATAACCGAATGACAAGAACGCATGATCTGATACCAATTTCTTGTAGTTTTCCGAGGTTGTTTGCAGCGGTTTTACGAACGACGAGATAGAAGGAAGGTTGGCACCATTATGTTGCAATTATATTACAATTTTTTTGTAAATGTTCTTTACAGGTAATTGTGACAAGCATTAACTAGTACTATATATAAAAATCACTACTTTAGATGAAGAGATTACCGAATAATGAGTTAATGTAACTTTAAAATGAAAGGAATAGTGTTAGTCACCTTGCCATTCCAAAGGGTCGACATCTCAAATTCTGATCTATCTTTTTCAACTTTTTGGATGCTTTTCAAAAGACAACTGTTGAAATGATTTTGACGAAACTTTTTCCCATTGTTATTTAGAGCTGTAAGAATGTTTTAAGCCATGTCAACCTGCTATCCGGCATCTATTAACAATATGGCGGAAAATAAAAACATCGATATTTTGTCAGTTTTCAAAGAAACAGAGATCAAGCAATTTTGACCAGAGGTTCCCAGATCGTGGTACGCGTACATTGATGGAACGAGCAAACAAAAGACATCGATAAAATCTTCTTTTTAACATGTCCAACGAGGGTTAAAATATTTTAAAAAATATTATTGCATTCTTCTATAACATGAATAAACACGATCCAAAATAAATAAAAATAATTCAGGATGCTTACCGAAGTAAAGGCGAAATAACAATTAAGAATAAAGTTGAGATTCATGGAGCCTTACAGAACTTCCATTGATTCATATTTCTTAAAAAAAAAATCTATTTCAAAGTTGTTATGTTCCGAATTTAATTCAATTCATTAACTAATACTGTTCATTTTCCATTTCCTAATTGTAAAATATTATTGTATTAGCCCTATTCTGTAAAAAAATTATATTTAGTATTATAAATATATTATCTTTCCTTAGTTTGTTTGAATTGCTTTTTTAATGGTTATATTTACCAATTTTATACTTGCCCATTCACAGACTGCTATCTACTGCCCATTGTCTTACTTAATCTTATTTCCCCCTCTATGCAACCATAGATAATTCCCCACACTAGTGAATAATAGTTATAAGCAGCCATCAAAAACTAAATAAAAAGAATTTAAAAAAAACATTTATGTTCTGGATGGATGAAAAAGGGAAACAGACCAACCAGAAGGAAATTAAAAAAAAAAAAAACTAGAGTCGAAACGCTGCTCGTCAGGAACTATAAAAATTTGTTTTTCTTGTTTGAATATTTGATTGTTTTTTTATTCTTATGAACTGTATATATTTTTCCAGTTATTAATTGTTAAAATACATTTTTCAGGAATATGGAAATTATAGGCCTGGGAAACTTCGACAAAAATCTAAAGTAGAGGATGTATGATTTTCGAGTTCCAACGAATTGGATCCGATGGAAATTGATTTATTTATTATTAATTTTTTTCAAATTTACTATTACTGGCATCATTTAACGATAATCCTATCGTAACTAAATCAAAATAAAATGACAGATAGAATCGGTAGCCGACGGACGACATCGATTCGGATCAATATCTCCATGATCTACACGACACCTCGTACGTAGTCAATTTGCAACCGACACGAACAAGGTACTTAGCGTCGCGTTAATATATCAAATTAATGAGAGAATTATGATGACACAAGTGCTACGAGCTGAGATAGCAATAATTCAAGTGACTACAGGCACCGCAGGAGAGGCACAAGCACAGCAGAGCACGGGATCAGCGCAGCACCCACAGCTCTCCATTCAGTGCAACCTTTTACAGTCTCGCCTTTACGATCCACGGAGCTGTTAATCAATTTTGTAACAAATACCATTCTTTATGGCCATCAGTAAAGCCTTTGTTTTCAACAACAAAAGAATGTACAACAAAACCTGCATCGGTAATCTACTCAGCGTCTTCGGCTTTTTGTTTTAGTGCAACCATTCACCATTCTAATAATCGGCACAACTAATTTATTTGTAAGATCTGGGTGGTCGATATGTATCGATATTTATATATTAGTTAGTCCATGCAACATAAAACGTAACAATAAGTTGTTTTTTTATTTAGGGTTCGGCAGTGAAACTTAAAAATTAAATTATTGATTAAAGTTATTATTAATTTTTCATATCTATATATATTTGAAGGTTACGGATAGCCATGTGGTCTGCAATAAAAAAACAAACTTATTTTTTCTAAAAGCCAAAAAAATAATTTTTTTTTATGGAGTGACCCGATCCACCATGAACTATTTAAGAAGATATCTGGTGTACGTTTTTAGAAAACAGGATGTTTTTTTTATTGTACGTAAATGGCTTTTCTTTTCTTTTATATTTATACCTATATAACTATATAAAAAATTAATAAAAAAAAAATTGATTCTTTAATAAATAATTTAATTTTGAAATCATTCCGTTCAATGACGGACTCTGCATTTACACCTGCAGCAGTTTCAAAGCTAAAACCGATCCCTAACCTAGCATATAACCCTTATAATTCATTTATTTTGTTTTTAACTTTTTTTCAAGTAATAATTTCATTATAATGATGATATGTTTTGATGCTGTACCATAGTAGACCAGTCTCTATATTAAAAATACATTATTCAACTTACGAGTAATAAATATTCTTAATAAAATATGAAAGAAAAAAACCAACGTGTCTTACAATAATTAATGTTTCGTTCCTTTATGTACATAACGTTTTGTACTATTTTTGTATAGTTCCCAATATTTTTTATTAGTGGATTTTTGTTAGACACATTTAAAAAAAAATTGTTTATATTGCTTGATAATATATTCTTTAAAGAATTATATTCCCAAATCGTTATGCATAGTTTTAAATTTAGTATAGTAAGGGTAATTCCCAGTTATTCTTAGGCATTTGTTTTGATAAATTTGCAATTTTGTATAATTAGTTTGGCACATGAAACCAAATATTGGGCAAGCGTAAGCTAAAATTGGTTGTAGGCAAGCCTTATAATAATTCATTTATAGTCCACGAAGATTTTACAGTATTACACTTGTACATGTACAATCTTACATTATTTTCGATTCTATATTTATCAGATCGTTTTTCAAGACACTGGTTTTTTTTTTGTTTTTTTTTTCAAGAATTTCAACATTCTTGAATGCTCTGAATTTGACATTGCTTTCTCTAGGATTGTCAGAAACATTTAATTTATCGGAAGGCTTATTCGCGCATGTTTAAACACTCTTCAAATGATATTTCTTTTTTTTACTTTCCGTTTTCTCGAGAAATTAATAACCGAACTCTTAAACATTATCCATTATTTAGCCAATTAATATACTGCGGGATCCTCATCTAGTGATTTATGACTTCAAACCGATTTATGACTTATAGTTCGAATTAATTTCATACTAAAATTCTAATGTTTTAATATTCCATATTAATAAAATATTATATCCATATATATAATGGATATAATATTAACAATCTGATGTGATATACGAAATTATTTACTTGCAATATCAGCAATCATGTTGTTGTTGATACCTTATTTTGCGCGAAGTTTGGGATGTTTCAACAATGTATATCTGGTGAATTGCAAAAAATTAATTTCGAATACTACATCAGATTGTTGCTGCGTTAATCTTTTATCCTTCAGAGGAATATAAAATTTACTCATCTTGATATCACACACATCAAAAGCTTAAAAAAGTTTGACTATGTGAACAGAAATTCCGTTTTTCTGTTTTCTGTTGATCAGCTGTTTTTAATGTAATCTTTACCGGCTATTGTTATAGTTCCTCCCTTCTCTTTCAGTATGTGTGTATATTTCTATGAATATATTTTTATGAACTTCATGCGTCCAAAACATCCAATCATAATAGAAATCAAATTTTACCTCTCAACGCTCCTAGACATGGGTAAGTCTGTACGCTTCATATGGGCTCCAAACTATTCCACTAACTATACTATACTATACTAAACTATACTATCCAGGTATTGCAGATAACTAGCTCGTGGATAATTACTGAGTATTTTTTGTTGATATATAGCTCAGCTAGCTGTGACGAAAGGTTATTTTAAACTAAACAAGACGCTGAATTTCAGAGAAATTGTAACTTTTCAAACTTCTTTGCCTTCTTTATTGATTAAATTAACAACGTTTTGGACAGAACTAGTCTATTTTCAGGTATAAAAAAAAAAAAATATATACAAAAAACTTCGTCAACAATTACTGTACAAATAAAAACTTTTATAAATATTATATAATAAATAAATTTACTATATCATCCAGCAATTACTATTTAAAAAGTATAACTATCTTCACTAAAAAACCCCATCTTATTTACCGATGGTAGTGTTATAAGATTATTTTTTTTTTTAGAGAAGATAACGATATTTGACCTTTTTAAATAGTAATTGTTGGACAATATAGAAAATGTATTTATTATATAATATTTACTGAGGTTTTTATTGTACAGTAATTGTTGACAAAATTTTTTTGTATATTGTTTTTTTAAGACTTGAAAATGTCCGAAACGTTGTTAATTTAATCAATAAAGAAATGTGAAAGGTTACAATTTCCCTGCAATTTAGCGTCTTGGTGAGTATTTTTTTATTATTGTTCCATATTCTCTCTCTTCCATTTTATTTTGTGCTATTTTTTTAAAGTAAGGTGATGTCGGGTAATTAGGTATTAGATTTTATAATGTTCGGTGTTAAAAGACTGTAAAATCTTTATTTTTGAAACAAGATTTGTCCTCTGTTTTTAATAATGTTCCTTAGACGATTACGTTTAAATATTACATTTAAGTCCATGTTTCATTCACGTCCATTTTTATAAGACTGATAATTCAACTTAATAGTACCTCGTACGCACTTGCCCCTACCTTGAGGGGTAAGTGCGTACGACGTATCTGGAAGACTCATTAATCAAGCAGCGGCGGTTTTGGGTCAAGAACAAAATAGTTCGGTTTCCGCAGGATTAATATGTTGATGTAATCATCGAAGATGGTTAAAGCTTGACTGAGATTTACATTTTGCGGTCTTCGTTGAGTAATGGAAGTTGGATGTGGAATATAATTGAATGAATGTATAGAAAACAAATAATTTCTGTTTTAATGCGCTAGTCCGTAGTTGCCCCGAAAAAAACACAAAAAAAAACATGATAATAAGGGTAAATGTACACCACGCAAACGTGTTCCAAAACAGAGATCTGCACTTATCCGTACTGTCATGTTTTGCTGGGTAACTGCGGACAAGCGCTTAAAAAATAGAAAACTGTCAAGAAGAAATGTAAATCACTAGTATTTATAAGAACAGTATAAGAACTTGTAGTATAAGAACAGCTTTTGTAGGTTCCGCTTACGGCAAAAAAAAAAAAAAACAGGCCTGCTGTACAGCAGAAGTTGAAAAACACAACTTTAACAAAAGATTGAAATTTATATCTTTAAAACTCGTTATACTTCACCTTATTGAACATTCGAAGCTTATTTCTGATACATCAGTGTTTAGATTCCATGCACCGTATAGGGCAGCTCTTACCAGTTGAAGGTTTGGATTTTACAAACCAATTACGCACTTAACCCACAATGCCTTACAATATGCTTATTCTTATGGATAAATATTATATTTTTTATATAAATTACACTAGTTTACAAAATTTGACTTTTTTTTATACCATGAAATAAATGTATATGATTTTTCTTGTAGTTCACGATCAACATAATAATGAGGTGCCACCCGTTTTTTCTCCATCACCCTTCAATTTTAAGAAAAACGGGAAAAACGAAAAGCAGTGTTTTTCTATGGAACTTTGATAAAAATGAAGTTCCTTTTGGCTTTTCCAAAAAAAAGTAAAAAACCCAAATTTAAGGCAATTAAATTCCCTTTAAAACAAGACCTCCCGAGTTAAAATACATTGAGATGGCATAAAGATATAAGCTTTAAAAGAAATAATTTGTAAACAAAACGTAACTAACTTCAAAGTTGATGTTACCTGATGGACTCAATTTGACAGTCCCATAAATCATTTCAGGATTTTTTTAAAGGATTTTTAATTCAGAATAAGAACCTGCCTTCTGATTTTCTCTGCCACATTTTGTTTTCCAGTGAAACCGGAATATTTAAAGTAAAGCATGTATACCAACTGAGATGTGAATGAATAGGATTAAGGAGCCCTACCTTTCCAAGCATCGAAAAAGTTGCAACACTCGCGTCTGATCAATCATAGAAATCAATCATTTCTAATTTTTTATTTTTATATTTTGTGCTATTATTTGTTTTAAAGTATTCAATAAATATTTTTAAACTAGAATATTTTTTTCAATATTTTTCCCGTACTCAGCGCACTAGACTCTATGGAAAAACATACATTTAATTAGGGATTGATAAATTATTTGCCACTTCTATAAATTTGATTTCTTGTCTTAATTGAATTCATAATTCATAAATGTTTTATAATACTGATTTATATTACATCTAATTTCTAATTACATAGAAATATGTATAATAATACCAAACTATATTTTGAATTGCTTATTTTAGAATTTTTTGTGTGTTTTTAGTACTGAAGATGAATGTATAACATTCGAAACTAGTTTTCAATAAAACAAATTTATAGAAGTGGCAAATAATTTATCAATCCCTAATTAGATTGATCCTTCTATACCATCGTGCGGATGTCAACTGAACACACATTTTGGCAAAAGTATATAAACCGTGTAAACTAGTGTAACAACTTAACCCGTAGCAGCCTCTTAAATGCCTTTACTGCAAATAATCTACATAAATGTTTTGTAATTAATTTATTATTGATAAAAGTTGTGAACATTTTATATAGTGTTATTTTTATAAAAATTAAAAAAATAAATATCATTTGTTGAAAGAATTCTTTCTCTAAGTGGGAGTAGAATCATCGCCCGCCCACTGAAACTGACGAAGCTCAAAATTCTTCTAATCAAAGTGACAACCAGAACAGAAAGAATGTGGCCCACCAAAAATGGCCCCTACAAAAAACATATCCATAGTTTTAGATAATTTTGTTTTCTATGTTTTAAATTTTATACAATTAACTATACGTAGTTAGCAACGACAAATCATTATTTTTTCCCCTAAACTACTTTCTTGTATTCACAGGACACAAATAATTCCAAATTAAAAAAGAGATCTCGCAAATTAACTATTGACCAATTATCATTAATTTTTAACTCAAAGAATATTGGCACTGAACTTATTAGATTTTTTTAATCATTATTAAGAGCATCTTATAAGTATTTTTTAATTTAATTTTTTATTTGTGGAAAAACCCGGCTTTTTTTTAGATTTTAGATCATAATAATTAAAATACTTGTAACACTGTCAGGTTAGATTAATGTTTTTATTTTAGCATGTTATTTGCTTGGTAGGTTATTCAAAATTTGTAATATGTAGTGTAGGAAAAAAGATTCTTAAAATTCAGTTTTTTTCAAGTATTAACATTGTTTTATTTGTATTTCATTATCTCTTGTTGTTGTTATTATTATTATTAATGTTATTTTTGTTTAATAAAAATAACATTTGCATGATTTAAATATAAAAATTGCATGATTTAAACTGGTGAATTCTTCTATTAAGATAAATACGAAAATAGAACTTACATACTTTTACATATCCTGTTTACATATATACATTTTTTATCTTCAATTTTATTTATATCTTGTTTAATTTTTTCTTGGTACTCAGGAGTAGAATTGAGTAGAGTAGAGTAGAGTAGAATGAAAATTTCACTTTATATTTGTATATAATATTTTTTATTTGTTCAGGATTTGGTAGAAAATAATAATGGACGTGAAACGTGAATAAGGATTGACAAAGATACATATCTCCTTAAACATATATATTTATTTTTTTCACATATCCTTTTCGTCTCAAAACAAAAATTATCAACAAATTTAGGACTCTGTGGAAATCGAAACCTATAATAAAACTAGTTTCTAATATTATCTAAATAATAACAGATATAAAAAATTTGTACAGTATAAAAGTTATGTACAAGAACATCACAAAAATAATTCATTTAGGTTCTTATAATGTAGCTCTATACACTGATTTACATGTGCGTCTCTTGCAAAAAAATCTAATATAATATATATATATATTCTTATTATTTCTTTACAAAATTTAACATTTATATTTCTAGACAATGATATGGGTTTCAAATTTAAGTCAGTTGCAAAATTCAACCATATTTACACACGAATCAGGCACCATTGTAGATTACAGCAATAATCTTATTAAAATTTAAAGCGAAAATTGCACGTCTTTTTAAAAAACAATTTTAGTTAATAATGCCAAAAAATGAATTAAAACATTCAAACTTAATAACTAGATTTGATTATCAAAAGAACAGAGATCAGTCTGAGAGACGAATACAAAATAAAAGTTATAAACTTCAATGAAATATGCACATGAAACTTATACAAATAAATTATAAAAATACAAAAAAAAAAATTCCGATTTGCAAGATTAACAAATCTATCCTAAATATGTACTCGGATGAAATAATTTAATAAAAATTATTATTGTCTAGGTATGGATACTATCTTTAAGTTTATGAATCTGTAACTACTAATTAAATTTAAGAACAACGATCACATGTAATCACTCTCTTCTTATCATTAACTTAATAACTAATTACTTTATGAAAATAAAAGTTCATTTTACTACGGAAAAGTTTAAAAAAAAAATTATACTGATATACTAAGAAACATCTCTATTCATTCTTAATTATTTAGGTAATGCATCAAATTTGCATATTAAAAAAAAACCTGCTTAATAAAATATTGAATAATTTCTTATAAATATAGAATTTTAATTGTTATTAAATTTAAATAAATTAACATTAATTAAGTAAACAAATTCAAAGATAGCAAGTTAGTCTTGCAAGCAGGGTTTCCTAAACTCAGTAAACTGGTTTTGGCAAACAAAATTTTCTTGTGAGAAATTTTTAAGGGATTTGTCAGGATTGGGTCTCTGACTTTGTAGACGCTTTCTTGATACAATCAATTATTAAAAAAAAAAAAATTCTCTCTGACAGTTATGATATAATTAGGCGTAGCATAGTTCTTACCTCACAAGAATCAGGCACCTGCCCGCTAAGACTGATTTATTTATGTGTGAATATGTAATGATAATGGAATAGAGATGCTTCTTTAGTTTACCTGTTTAAAATAATTTAAGTATTCATTGGATATACTTGTGTTAACCAACAAGATATTATTGAATCAGAAGAATGTATAAGATTGCACAGTTAAAAAAAAAATTACTAAAAGATCAGCCTAAATTATATTTAGAACTTTTCTCTCTTAGCTGATGGTTATCATGCTGGCTTGTCCGGCGTAGGATCCGGCGCCGAAGAACCCAGGTTGTGAGTCAAACTGTGCCGTCGGAGGTCGCAATTGCGCCGGAAGACTTTTCCGCACGAAGGGCAGTTGTACGGCTTGATATCCGTGTGAGTCAGGAGATGAGTCTTGAGGTTGGACCTTTGGTTGAAGGATCTGCTGCAGACAGGACACTTGTGGGGAGATTCCTCTAGGTGCAAGATTTTGTGGACGGCCAGGGTCCTCGACTGGCAGAAGCCTTTGCCGCATTCCCCACACTTGAAGGGCTTCTCTTTGCTGTGGATATACCTGGAAGAAAAAGAGTCATAATTATGTTATCCAGTAGTCCAAATGTTTAGTTTTGCGTAAAGATAAGATATGGATACCGCAATTATAATACATTAGGGGAGAAAGCTGTTCCTATGGGTATTTCATTTTAAAATTTGGTGATAAAAGTCAGTTCCTAATGAGTGTAACCAGGTGATAGTTGCTCTTGATTAGTCGCTCTTAGAAGACTCAAAGGAAGTGAATATGGTAATTTTACTCTTTTCTGAAGGTTAAAGTAAAAAAAAAATATGCATCTCATATATATTTTTTTCATCTTATTTTCTTATAATTATTTGTCACAATCCTGATTTAATACCAAGGTATAGGAGATTTATTTTTGATTTTGAAGTCACTGGAACCATAACCTACTTGTAGCTATACCCCTTCAGAAAACGAAATGGCTTATATTGTACCATAAGACACTGTAAGGTTAATTTTTGTTAATCAAGGTAATTTTACTATTATTTTATATGTTTTGTACTTATATCTAAAATATTTATAAACCAAAAAACTGTTTATTTACAGCATTTATGCTTTTAATTCGTGAATACGTACGATTAAAAACAATAATATAAATATTAATTATTTTTTTCAGGATTTTAGTGAAAAGCTAACCTATAAAAATAATGATAAAAAACATATAAATCATGAACAATATTATATATGAAGTCATATATAATAGTTATGTATCAAACAGATCTTACTTCGACTACAATTTATTTTTAATTTAACTCATTTAACTTCATTACTTTCTTCACTATGTATTTATAAATATATAGGCCTAATGTTTTGAGAATGCTTAAAGAAAAAACATTGATGAGGACGACGCTAGTGATAAAATAAAATTTTATGGAAATAATAATTTTTGGGAAACGTAACTTTAAAGTAGTTAAAATAAATCATATTCATTATTATTATCTGTTTCTTTAGCCTAATTTTAACTGAATTTAACTAATCGAATAATCTAGCAGTTTAGTTATTAGGAATTTTAATTTTTATTATTTTCTTTTATGCACTATTTTAAGCTGTACGAATTGCAAAATTTTTAATTTTTTAACTTTTTTTTTATACATTTTTATTTAATGTTGTATTGTACTTAATGAAATGATATTATAAAGGATTAGACGAGGAAGAGATTCAATGAAAGAAATTAAAAAAACAAAACAGAAAACTTATTTAAATAGAAGAGCAAAAATTCAACAAGAGACAAAATAATTATAATTAATAATCAATGGGAGATTCCAAACACTTAAGTCTGTAAAATACAGGTAAATAACTAATCAGTCAATGTTTTGCTAATTCAGTTATCTTCAGGACAGAAACAATATCTGTATGAAGACGAAATCTCAGTACATCTTACATCAGCAGTCTAAAAGGACACAGGGACTAGAGACGGGATCTTAGTCCAATGCATCTATATACATAATGAAATAAAATATAGAGAACACAGCAACAGCTGAAAAACGTTATAAAAAAAACCTTTCTAAAAACCTACAGATCTGCAAAATAAAGAAAAATAGAAATTACACATAAAAAACAACCAAAATTCTACTTAAAAGTCATAAAAATATATCAAATAAAAAAAATAAAAGTAATAAATACAAAAGACATAAGAACTAAAATGTACAGCAGAAGAAGGTTATAATCATTTCTTATAATATTAAGATCAGAACCTTCCTCAACTGAGTATTTTACTTTTTAAGCCTTACGTCTTAATTATTTTTATTTTTTGATTTATTTGTATTGCTTTTCTAAAAATTGTTGGTTGCTTTGGATTACTTTGTGTGATTTCTGTTTTCAATCGGTTTTTTCAATATTTCCCAGCTGTTATGTTAACTCCCTTTTCTTTCAGTGTGTGTATAGATGCCTTAGAATGAGGTACTGTCTTTGTTTCTTTTTAGACTGTTGATGTGAGATATGCTGCATTTCGTCTGAATGTATGTAATCTTGTTTTGTCTGCCCTGATAATACCTGAATTGTGGAAATGTTGACTGGTTAGTTGTTTTCCGCTTTTTTGAAGACTCAAGCCTTCGTGAATGGAATCTTCCATTTATATCCTAATATATATATATATATATATATATATATATATATATATATATATATATATATACAGGAGAGAGTGTTGTACCTTTTGACCGATTGTACTTATGACCATCCTTACTATTGAAGCAATTTACCTTGTTTTTTAAAAGCTTCTCTCTGTTCAATGCATAGGATTACCACAAGAGGCACCTTTGGAAGTACAGAGATAGTTGCATCTTTCACTGGCAATAGATGAAAAATATTAATCCAATTTCATAACTAAAAAGTAAGCATTTTTCATATTGAGGTTTCTTTAATAACATTCTATGTTTTCTTTGGATTGTAATCTTAGCAAGTGTGAATGGATAGTACATAAACTCCTGAAGATGAATTTTAAAGACTTTTAAGATGAATCGATTAACCTACAAACTGTAGCATGGCGTGAAATATAAGTTCATCTGATATACCTTTGACCACAACATAAAATTGTTCCTCTGATCAGCTCTACGATATAGAACGAGAAGATATTGTGGCCAGGCTTCCAAATCCGACCAAAGCCGGGGGCACATCTCGACTTCAAGAGTATCTTCATTTGGTATTGATTTTTCTCTATATAATGCAGAGTAAACGAGAAGGAGAACTTAGGCCATTAAATCTTTTATTTCTTATTTTATTAACATGGCCCAGATTGTAAATATTTGCTAAATGCACACATTTCTGTTTAAAAAGTACCTCGTCATAGGTACAACCAGGGTCTTATTTCATAACAATGTACAAAAGTACAAATACAAGCGAGAAAAGTAAAAGTGGAAAGGTTCGTGTTGAGAGGTTATAAGTTAATTATCGTCATTAGATAATATTAATTTTTTTTTTAACTTACGGATTTTTAATATAACTATTTTAAATATTATCGTGTTTCAACATTATAACAATATATAACAGCTATATAATATCTTGTATTTTACTTTATAGACACTCCATGTTTCATAATAAAGTACAAGTTAGCCTATGACTAACACTGTAAAATGTTATAATACGATGACATTTAAAATAGTTATATATAAAATAGTAAATTAAAAAAAAAAAAACATTGAATAAAATGATTATTATCATATAATGTTATATCATATCATATCATATCATATCTTATTATATTATTATAAACCTATAACCTCTAAAAACAAATCTTTCCACTAGTATTTTTACCACTTATACTTATACTTTTGCAGTTTATTATAAAGTGGGGCCCAGGTGTTGTACCTTTGACCACATTGTGAAGTTTTTCTGTAAAAATAAAAATAAATTTTCTTACTCAAAATATATTATTTTATACATATACAATTGTTGCCGAGATCAAGATGAAGTGAAGATGACATTCAGGTAAGCGTTTACCTAAATACAAAAAGTTGGAAAATTCATTGAGTGAAAATGGGCCAAAGTTCATCTTTCCCTTATATACATATATATTTATATCAATATTTTCTGTATTATGTATTTGTACTCATCCATTGGGATTAATTAGTATGCTTTGTTATGTAGAATTCCGATGTATTCCGCAGTAACTTCGGAACTAAAGTAATTTTCTGTCTTCCAAAAAAAAAAAAAATAATAATAAAATAAAAGAAGAAAAATATAAGTAGTTGAATAAATATTGTAAAAGTAGGAAATAAATATTGTACTCACAAATAGATATTTTGACCATTATGAAACTATAAATTTCAATACACTTTACAATGCATATTATGCATAAGGCGGAGTATACAAAATATGTATTTGTAAGTATAATTTTTATTTCCTCTATTATTTATGATTATCTTCTTTTATTTTATTTATTATTATTATTATTTTTTTTAAGAAAGAGATAAAAATACTTTAGCTCTGTTCTAATGAACTTCTTTTATTCTCCTTTTTGTTCGGCGGAACGGATGCCACCGCATTGAGAGAAGGATAATGCTATTCAGAACCAAACGGATGACCTGAATTAGCAACTCCAATGAAGGAAGATAGGGGGCATTAGGAGTAAACTAGGGGCTGAATTATGGAACAAGTAGCAACCATCAAAGCATTAGAGTTCTCTCAGCTCAGCGCCTTGTAGGGGGCTCTCGAAAGCTGCATTACCATTCGGTAGGCCTTCGATAATCCGCGCCAATGGATGTAACTGAATAATGTCTAGGTTGTCGAATACCGTGAACTATGCGCTAGCAGAAAAAAAAATATTATTGATGATAAATAGATTTCTAGGAGGTTTTTTATGCTTTAATATTTGATAAAGTATATTGGAGTCAGTAAAATCCCGCTTTTCCGGAACTCGGATTATCCGTAACGTTATCTTAATTTATTTATTTAATTTTTTTTCTTAGGGTACTTCTGTTTTTTTTTTTACATTAAACTGATACAAAAATTATATTACTACATAGCGTTAACAGGAATTCGTAATTTTAATTATGTAATTTAAGATGCATTTAGGAAAATATTTAATATGTTAGCTCTTCTTTTTTTAATTTTAAATATATATGTATATATATATATATATATGTATATATATATATATATATATATATATATATATATATATATATATATATATATATATATATATATATATATATACAGGAGAGAGTGTTGTACCTTTTGACCGATTGTACTTATATATATATATATATATGTGTGTGTGTGTATGTAAATTGATCGTATCTTACACCTTTATTAAAATTTTATTTTATATCAAATATATAAAAAGCTTCAAATTATCACACTATAGTTTATCATTTATTTATTTATTTATAGTTTATTATTTCTTTATTAAAAAAAAAAAATTGATTGGAATTTTTTTTTTCAAGGTTTTGATATAATGATAGCAAAACACTATACATGTCTCTTCTATTTTCATAAATTACCAAGATATGGGTGTATGAAAACCATGGATGGTAGTGTCGAGTACCGAGGATCATTCTGGGGAAGTCTGTGACTTAGCTTCCAAATCTCGAAAAAAATTGGCCCAGCTGTCTCGGATAAAACTGACGGATTTTTTTTTTTAATTCGATTTTTGGATTTGGTATATCTTGAAAGGCAAAACCTCAAATTTTGAGGAGGAATTGTTTTGTTTTTTCTTGGCCGATTACAAAGGTTCCTCATTGAAACCAATAATTCGTATTCAATAAAAATTAAGTGAAATTTTTAAAAGTAAAGATTCCACCAATTAATGAACAAAAAAATTTAACCCACACTTAAAATTTGATTTTTTAAGTTTCAAGTAGTACCCCAGAGAGTAGAATCCAAAAATCGAATAAAAAAATGTTATCGCGGCTTTTGTCCAAGATTACTCGACCGATATTTTTTTAGATTTGGCACCATAGTTGCCCCAGAATAATCCTCGGAGCTCGACATTACCATCCGCCATTTCGTTTCAAAATGGCGGCCTATTAAAGGTTTTATACGCCCATATCTCGGACATTTATGAAGATAGAGAAAAAATATAAAGGGTTTTGGAATAATGAAACCAAAGCCTCTAGAAAAAAAAATCTTTAATTCTGAAATAAATTTAAAATAAGTGTTATTATTATCAAACATTATAGTTATAACTAAATGATTGTGTTAATATATTATATTTCCATTATATTACAAAATATTCATTTAAAATATTTGAATTATACTTACTTCTATATTAGATATTATTACGTTTTTCAGGATTCTTATACTTATATTCCTCCTCAGTATTATTTTAAAATTTCTGCGATTTTAATATCAATATATTATTAATATAAGATTGTAAACTGACCAATGACCAAGGGAGATTATATTAAGAAGAAGTTTAACAAAGGATTAAATTATACTTGGAAATAAATATGATTATTATTAAACTCGTTTACTCTTGAAAAATTAATGAGTTATTAAAAAAAAAATTCAATCCAAATAATTTTTTTTTTTTATAACTATTTGGAAATAATATGCCATAGAGTAATAATTTGTAGCGTTTTTATACGGTTTTCTATTTTTATACTTTAAAAAATATAACAAATCTAGATTCCAGTTGAATATTATGCGTTCGACTGGTTTAAATACAATTAGAAACAATTATACGGAATGATTATAAACCATGGATCAATATGAGAGTGATACTCCTACATTCTAAAACAAACAAAACTGACACATGAGATATCATTGAAGGTACTAATGATGTAGCAATGAAGGTGGCCACTGAAAGGAAAATAAAAGACAGTGGAGGATGAGTTGCATTCCTCTCAATGATATCACTAACACTAATCACTAATCATCCGCTCACCATTAGCACTAATATCATCAAACTTTTTATCACTATTATAATTAGCCAGCCTATTATTTCATCGTCTCCATTTATCATCCGCTGGTGATTTGGTCCAGGCGTCACCGTTCTAAATCTGTGCATGTGGGTGGGTGTCAGAATTACTAAAGATCATAGACAAGGACTTCATAATATATTGGAGAATGGCCGCCTGTAATAGGAGTAACCATAATTTTTTTTCTAATGAATATGGTTCTTCACCATTTTAAGGCGGCCAATGATGGCCAAAACGGCCAATGGCTGCCAATCACTCCAAATGGAGCAATGAAGTCGAGCAATTGGAGTTGCTGGAATGAAGACGCCCACCTGACGATCATTCCACTCCGCCGATACATATTTTACCGAGAGTTAGTGTTTCATGCTCACGCATAGCACGTAAACACGTGTTTTATAGCATTTATACCCATACAAATAATATTTCAATTTACAGAAGAATATTATAATTCTTGAGAATTAATGGCTTACAATAGCAAGAACATCAAATCAATAAATCTTTACTCAAAAACTTAAACTTTGTATTGTCCAAGGAAGAATTAAATATTTTGTTAGGGATTTGATAAGAAAAATCATCCAATATTAAATGCCTTTATTAAATTTACATAAGTAACTGACTGAAGATGGGGCACTTACTCCGAAACGTAGTCAATATCATATGCAAATTTAATAAAGAAATATTGGAAAAATTTTCTTCACAAATTCCTAAAATTAAACATGTCATTACTCAAAAAAATGTTGAAAACTTTAAGCATTGTTATGTAAATTATAAATCCATTAAAAATATTTATTTCCTTTTAATTAATATTGTTTTTTTTAATAGAATGAATAGTAAAAAAAAAAACGTGAACAAAATTGTAAGTTAGTCATATTAATATTTTTGTAATAAATTTTATACAATTAATATAGTAAATTTTATCTATACTTTAACATAAGTATTTACTGACCAACATTACTATTATTATAGCAGAGCCTAAAAACAATGTAAAAATCTGTGCAGTTTATAGTTTCTCTCCATCAGGTTTTCCGCACTGTTGGAGTGATAGGATTCTGGCATATCGTGGTGGATTTTAGGATCGAGAGAATCCCAGCTGTTCTGCAATATTCCAAAGAATCCACACAGGATTTCACATTCACAGTCGTTCCACGCTCCATTTAGCGTGGAGTGGTTGGTGTGAAGAGATTGTCAGTGACGCCCTTCAAAGAGCACTTTCAGTTATTTTTTTTAAACAATTTAATTCAATAATTTATTTTTTATTTTAATCATGATAATATTTTATTTTAACGATAAAATAAATCTGTATTCCTACAACCCATGCCTTGGGCTTAGTGCATGGTAAGGAAGTATTGTTTATTGACAAACGTATATACAAGGCGTTGTGCAAGATGTGCCGGATGTACAAAGATTATAGGCAATATTTTCTAACTAATATTATCCAATACAAAAGAACACAGCTGATTGAATAATAGTGTAAAAAATATTTATATCATAAGAAACATTTATTATCATTATTTACATGAGATTTTACGCATTAGAACCTTTATTATAAATACTTAATCAGTAATGCATCGTACAAAGCGAGATCGATTAATAACAAAATTACAGCAAGATATAACTTAAAGTATTTTTTTTCTTTCTCTATTGTTCTACCTTGTCATTATTATTACATTTTATCATTTTATATAACTGTGTTTGTTTAATTTGTACATGAAAAATGTTATGGTTACATTTATTTACTTTAAGATAGAAAAAGAAGAAACATTTTTTTATTATCTTGTAAAATCGCACGTATTATTTTTCTGTATAAAAAAATGATTATTTTAATTTAATTAATTATTTTTAATGACTTGTTTTTTCATTCTATATTTATACTTAGGCAGAATAACATTTCATTTGTATATAATCATTTATAAGTCTGAATATTTGCTTTTAAATTTTACGATATTTAGCTTCATTATAATTTTAATTCTTTTAAGTTATTTTTCATTTTCCTTTTTCAATATTTTTGTTTCTTAATATATTTATAAATTATTTATTATTATGTCGAGTCTAGGCCAACTCTATTTGTGCGCTGGCTTTACCCAAAGACAAATTATCAAGTTAATAAATGATAAACTATAATAAATATACCTATATGTTACAGTATACTAAAAAAGTAGAGCTGATCCAATTAAGGTTAGGAACATGTGCTCTGGAGGTTCTTTGATGGCGTAGTCACTGCTTAAGATAGCGACAAAGGTGTTAGACGAGATAACAGATATTGATGGATGAAATTGATCAGACGATGGATACTTTGTGATTTGGACGGAGTTATGCTTCGGTAATAAGTTATTATTGGACCGTTTAGGAGGTAATGGAGTGTTAGTCTGAGACGGCCTGTAAATAACCCCCAGGCCTATCCCACATAAATCCATGGGCCAGTCAGCTCTCACGGGTTCCGAGTCGCTCTCATGTGGTCCTCCGTAGGGATGGATCTCATCAGGTCTGAGTACAATTGTTAATTAATTATAGATAGAGCAAGTCCTATGATTACAACGATTGTTTATGCATTGAGAAAAACTAAAATTGTTTTTTATTGATAATTTTGATGGAAGTTTTAAGAATTTTCATTAATATGTAGTGAAGTAGTTTGAGGGTCTTTTCCTCATCAACAGACATATAATTTTTCTTAAATTAGTATTTTTGCTTATTATTTATATATTTATTTTTCATAATATCTATATTACAATATAATAATTTTGCATTAAACTATAGAAGTTAAAACATAACATACAGACATAAAATAATATTTTAGAACACCAATTCAAGAAAGGTAGCAAAGAAGAGAAGATAGAAATAAACACTCCAATACAAGCTTATATTAGAATAATTATAATAATAAGATGGGAGTGATAAATAGGATTATGCAAAAATAGTATAAATATAAACTGTATAAAAATTCAAAAACACTTAAGTAAGAAAAATTGTATTTCTGATGATGAGGATAAGACCCAGAAACGTCAAAAGATGGAAATGAAATGTGAGTTATATAAAAATAAATCATAAAATGGAAGTCCTAGTTCGCTATTAATTAATAAAATTATATTTCAATATTACAATATTGTACATTAAAGTTTCTCCAATAATACCTTTCACGCATATTAATGAAAATAATAGTTGAGAAAATATGAGTGAGAAAATAATACTTGAGACAATGTGAGTTATACTCTTTATAACATACTCTAGTATTTAAAGAAAAACGAATTTTATTTATTTATTTTTGGACGGAGGCAATTATTTAAACTAAAAGACTGTTATGGTTTGTTTATTTAGAGCCTGAAGAGGAAAAAGAGTTTTGACACGCCTAGAAAATATTAATAAAATAAATACATGTTGGAAAAATTAAAATTTGTTATTAACGTATAAAATAAACAAAAACATTTATTTTGAAATAGGAACGGAATTAAAAATGACAATTAAATAAAATTAATCAAATGACAATCTAGTTTTTTTTTTAATTGTTAATTTGAAAAAGTACTGTACGTTGTGTATCTAAATTCATTCCAATATCTATGCTGCAAAAAAAAAAGTTTTTTTTTGTTCCCCATTGTAGTAAATTTAATATTTATTTGATCTTCAATTTAGCAAAACATATTCATAAACATTAACAGTAGAAGAAAGACAATATTTTAGAAAATCATGTAAAAGATGTTGGAGCAACATTAGAACAAAATATCCATAAAAATTACTATAGTAATTACTATCAAATAAAATAATATTGTTAAGTACAAATAATGGATTATTAGTTTAAATAAAAAAAAATCTTTAATTTAATTGAAAGATTCCATAAACTAAGTCTAAGTCTCTTAAATACCAATAAATTACTAACTAGTCAACGTTTCGCCAATGCAGACATGAGCACACAAAAAACAAGATATAAATACAGAACAAAGATAGCCCATCTCACAACAACAGTCCGAAAAAACATCCATCAACTACCGACGGACATCACATCACATACTCCATGCGTTGATGGCGGGTGACTAGCGGTGTATCTACCAATCGATTATTTTTTCTGATACCTTTGTCGTAATTAATAAAACATCGTAATGAATCATGAATAAAATGAGGAACGAATAAATCCTCATCAACTGAAGGTGTGGCCGATTTCCATAACTCACAAAAATCTGGCTCCTTATCAGTCAGATCTTAGATGACGACCACCATCCGGTGTCATAAGGGGACCAGGCCGGGGAGTGGAATCCGTAAAATAAACGAAAACAAGAAGAAAATGTCGTAAATATAAAAGAGAATATATTATGATATATTCAAGGAGCTGGTTTTAAATGGCCTCTATAAAAACAAAAGGTTCGATCCAATATGGTAACCCTAAAGAGGAGAAGAGATCCTAACTGGCGACAAGGCGCTCCGGTGTGGCCTCTACCACTCCAGCGTTTTATCGCCTACTAAAGCGTCCTGACACTCCACCACCTAACACTTTCTCCAGCTCCAGGTCTGGACCGGCTGGCAATAGGTCTATTGTATCCCAGAAAGTTTTAGGGTGTCATTTGAATTCGTATTTACAATTCAATCGAATGAGCTAAAAAAAAATAATATGGAAAAATCTAAAAAAGTAAAATAATCGGTGAAGAGAATAAAAACTAGTTACTAATTGCAAATACTAACTGAATAGTTTAAGTACTTTCTAAAAATTCGTTGAATATGCAAATAATATTTTACATAATAACTGATCACTTGGGTAGAACTCGGAAAATTAAAATAAATTCTAATGGTAGATAGTAGTAGATGCTTTTTTAATTTGAGCACTTACTAGTTCTGGTCCTCATGTTGACACTCACTTCCCTTCCCTTCATGACACTAACATTCCTTTACACTAATTTATTTTTAATATGCCGTTTAAAAATACAACTTTTTTTAGTTGGTCGATGCATCATTTAATGATCACATCTCTTTCGGATTAGATTATAACGTCTTTCTGCAAGATTCCTTGCTGGTTTGAAATGAGTAATGAGCGAAGGTGAAATTTCATATAATGAATCGCCAAAAAACAGGCTGAGCCATCATATCTTGATGTATTTCTTAATACGCTGTTGACTTTAGGATTTCAACTTTTGTAGAGTCGAAAGCTCCAAAAACTGTAGGTAGACGGAATTTCCTGTGCGACATTATTTTGGGATCATTATCTTCAGACTGAGTCGACAGAAAGATTGTTCAATCTGTGATATTGTGACTATCCTTTCCACCGCTTAGTCAATTGTCTTGCACAAAGTTGTCCGATGTAAATCAACGACCTCTGCAATTCCTGACTGATACCAGGATCGTTTGCTTGTTTCTGGTAAAAACACAAGAGATAAAATTTTCTATATTAACAGATCTTCATATTTGACTATAAATCTTCAGCTCACGAATGTGTATAGGCCAGCCACAGTTGTAACTAACCAAAAATAGCCTATATGTTTTCTGGCTTGAAAAAACACAAGTATTTACTATAGTTCATAAGTAGTTTTTGTTCTTTATTCAAAAAAATGTTTATATATTTCGGGTACAGTGAGTACTAGGCAGTAGTTAAGCCAATAACAAATGTCATTAACAACTGTAAAGCTTATTCACAGCAAATATAGTAAATACTTAAAAATAGACTAAAAACGTTTTTTGACTAAGAGAACCAAAGTTTTTTCTGAATTTTGTGATAAATAAAAGGCGTTTTTCAGTTCTAATTTTTGGCTCTCTAATTTTATTTATTTTTACTTTATTAAAACACTGTTTTTATTGACAAATATTACAATCTACATTTAAGAGCAATGAGTAACAGTGATAAATAAATCTATCCATACCCCATTTACTGAAAAAAATTAATCAATAGAATAATAGAAAAAAAAATAAAAAAAATAGGTATAATTAATAAAGATAAAACTTAAAATAAAATTAATTACACATTATAAATGTAGTCGTTCTATAACTGAATTTTTCAAGGAGTTTCGGTTTTCGCTATTTGGTTCATTATTTTCAACAATGAACCTTTTTAAGCATCCAAGAATTTTTTTTTAACCTCCATCAATCAATATTTGATGTATTACGTTTCAAGATACGTAAAATCCAAAAATTGAATTAAAAAAATTAGCAGTTTTTCTCATAGATTACTGAACCGATTTTTTTGAGATTTGGCTTCAAAGTCGCAGGTCACCGCAGGATGATCCTCGGAAGTCGACATTACCATCCGCTATTTCATTTTAAAACGACGTCCGATTAAAAATTTAACACACCCATATAGATTAATAAAATAAAATATAAAGTGTTTTATATAGAGGTGAGCCCCATCACATCGATGGACAGATATGAAAAGTTGATTAAATTAAATTAAAATAATGAATCAGAAAAATCTTAACATGTTTCTAAGATACTGTAAAAGGATGTTTATCGTGTACATCACTATACAAAACCTTTAAAACTTGGGTTAAAAAAACAATAAAAAAGTGAGGATGTATTCGGTAGCATACAAGTTGTCTGTCAGATCCCCGTTGATAGTGAAATTATTAACTATTTATAACAGAAAATAGTACTTAAATTGATATTCAAGAGATTATATTTTCTTTGTGTTTTCACTTTTTGGAAAATATAATATATGTATTTATTTATTTATGCCCCACAAATATTCCCAAGAGTATTTGTTTATGAAATATAAAAAAATTATTTTAAAAGGATGTTAAATATAGATTTAGAATAAATTGTAACAAAACAAGATAGACATATTTAGTATTTTTCACTATTTTTTAAAAGTATATTTCACACATTTTTTTATTTTTATAGTCATAAAAATCTGAATTCTTAATACAATAGTTTTAATTTTCCATTTTATAGCTAGTAATTAATTCAGTTGCAATTAAAAACATTGAAAGTATGGTGAACTTTTACTACTTCGTAGTTCTCACTTCAAACACGCATTCCTACTCAAATAGTGTTCACTAATAGCCATCATTAACGTATATGTGATTATACCTCATCCTAAATTGCAGACCAATCGCAATGGAAGAGCAATCGATTTTATTGCACCGACTACTTATGCCAAGTTATTCGCCAAATGATAACAATTATGTGGACCTCCCTGGAAGAGGACAGTAAATGGCCTAAAACGGAATAGTGCCCAATGACAATAAAGTTTACAGCCGAGCTCCACTGTAGGCGGCTGCTCTAACTAAAGCAAGTGGTTTTATGGGTCAATAATCCAGATAGGGAATGGAGGGGTATAATTCGGTCCCGATGTGGGAGGTATGAGTCTATTAGCGGATTAAATTCAAGATCTAAGATGCAGTGGGCCATCTGATTGGTGAATATTAGAATAAGCATACTTAAAAAGTAAACCCATAGAACATAAATAAATAAACCGGAACAAAGTTCCTTAGGAATAAAATGTATACCTTTATAATTTCAATATATTTTTAATGCTTCTAATACTGGTTAAGGTCGGAGTAACGACTGAGAGTCGTCAGTATTTGGTGCTTATGTTATCAATATTCGATTTTTAGACCATTTACAATTTTTTTTCTCGATATATCGTGAGTGGGAGTCGATAGAGGTGATGTTTACGTCCCATAATCAATTGAAACCTAAATTTAGAATTTTTGGCGCTTAAGGCTTTTTCAAAAAACGACGTCGATATAAACGTTAAGAGCACATATACGAGTATATCTGTTCATAACGTAATGAAATGAGGAAGTAAATTAAAAGAAATAAAAACAATATATAACCGTATGAAAAATTATGAGTAAAGCATAAATTTAAATATATAACTTTTTATACTAATTGAAACCATTGTTATAAAAAAATAATCGGTTTTACCGAAAATATAAACTAAGCTAATTTTGAAATAAGATTATCTGTACCTAATGTACACGTTTTACGATACTCATAGATCCTAAAACGTAATTTTTAATATAAGGCTTTAAGATAGTTTATAGCAGTAGCAGGTGCCGTCGTTTTTATTTTATTTTATTTTAATTTTTTTTATTTTATTTATGTCTCTTATTTTTTTTATTTTATTTTTTTTTATGATGTATGATATGCATCCAACATTTCCATCGAGAGCATCATTATACATGTTGTTATCAGACATGTACATACATGAACACTGATTGTCTCTTGACAGTTAGTGGTTCAGAAAGAAGAAACACAGCAGATTATAAATATTTATCTTCACCGAAATAGTTTTAGAGTAAAAAGGAGATCTTATTTATGCTTATAGGTGTACGAGTAACTGTAAACTTAAACGTTATTATCTTAGTGACAGCTAAAATGTGTAACGGAAATGTTCACCTATTACAGAATTGAATTCTCTAATGAGCAGCATTTTTTAACCAAGAGACCCATGGCACTTTTAGGTGAGAGAATTTCTTTTCTGAAATTCAACTTTCGATTGTCAACAGAAATAAATAACATGGATGCTAGTTATCATTATTTTATTTAATATTTGAAGTGTAAAAAGATTAAAAAAAAAAAAAATTAGGCATGTAGAATATATTACTTTTATTTTTTTTCTCGATTTTTTTTAGGCTCCAACAAAACAAATACCTTGTCCAATCACAAGCATACAAAAACTAAACCAATTGATCCTCGTTAACTAGTTTTTTCCAGGCACTTTACATAACCGGTAGCCAATAATTATATATAACAGGTAGCCTATAATTATACATGACCGGTAGCCTATAATTATATATAATATATGGATGCCTATTAGCTACAGCCATTACCTACCTGAAGCACCCAGCCAGGTGCGGACTATTAGTGCTAATGAAATAATTAGAGGATATGTGACCAGCAGATAAAAAAAAGTAAAAAAAAAATACTTCATGGCGATGATAAAAACCAGTCTCTTAACACTTGTAAATGTATCAAGCCAATTTGTTTGAGTTTATTTTTTGTTGGACGTGGTCTTGTGCCCGACCAACCTCAACAAACAAACCCGTCCGGAGTGTTTGCATATCAACAACCAGAAACTTGTTTTTATTTTTTTTTTAAATTTATTTATTTTTTTGTTAGTGTTATGCGCCTCTACATTCACATTAATTTATAGTAAATTAAATACATTGATATATATATATATATATATATATATATATATATATATATATATATATATATAAGCACAGTTGAGCCTCTCTTAGACGAATATGAAGAGGAACGAAAAATTCTTCGAATAAGTTAAGACAGGTTTCGTGTTTTGTTTTTTCAAATAATAACTTTTCTTAACAAAAGACATGGAATAATTATTAATTTTAATAATGAAAAAATATTATGCAGGTATGTCTATGTATTAAAAATATTTGTTATACATATAGGTAAAGACGAAGAGAACCGCAAATTCTCAAATAAAAAACAAGAAAATCACATGCAATGAGGAAGGTACGTTAGTTTATCTTAAAATTATTAAATACTACTCTTCAAAGTAAAGTCCATTATTTTCAACTACTTTCACCCATCTTTCGGCCTATAATTGGATTTGATGCCGGTACCACTCCATTGGTTTTGAGGCAACGACCTCTTCAAATTAAATTTTTACGTCCTCGAATTATCAAAGATCCGATCTTTTAAAACATTAAAGCGGAGTACTTTGCACTCAAAACTGCATAAACTCTGTCGAGCTGTTCACAGTCAAAGTTTGAGCCATACTAAGGCCGATTAATCACGAGTAGTTGCATGTAGGTCCTGGTTCATACGTCCAAGAAAAACGTCATCATCAACGACCTAAGGGCGACCTGATCTGGGTTGTGCGGCAGTATTTCGATGGATAATTGACTCTTCTCCTTTTATGACACAAATTTCTTCGGCGGCTGCCTTAGCGCTTAAACATTTTTTCCAGTAATGTCTCAAAAGACCGCGAATCACAATTTTTTCTTCTGACATTGCACGTGCGTTTTAAAAATGTAAAGGACCCCATAAAGCCATCTCAAGTCAAAAGGAATTAAAGGATTAGCCATAGTAAAAATTGACATAAATAATAGGAACAAAAATATTCTTATAGGATTAATTATGAGAGTTGGAACTAAGGGTTGTGTTCATGCACAATGACTTTTGTAACAACCTAGTATATATATATATATATATATATATATATATATATATCCGTTGCCGAGGGATTTGCAAGTAAGGTGTTTATTTAAATCTTCCCCGATGGCTGAGCATTGCCGAAGAGTACCGAACCTCACTCTCCAGCTAGGACATCTTCAACTAACTCCTTCCGCCCTCACATGTAAATAAATGCCAGCAGATGTAAATCCTCTGAAATATTGCCCCTATTTTAGCATTCATTTTTAATAATTATTTCCTTCCCCTATAGATGGCATTCGGCTAATTTGTCTTGTATGCTAATCGCTTTTTGTTCCTGTCAGAGGGACTAAACAAGAATGGCCACACACAAGGGGATATATACCCGCTATTTACTGACTTATATACTGCCATTGCACTTGGGATTTATCGTTCGCGACGTCCGCGCTCTGCCTTTACATAAACATTTATTCGCCAGGATGGCCTCTCCTCCAAACGCAAACATGTGTCTTAGTGATTTAGTCTTCGCACTGTCGAAACCGAGGGGATAAACTGATAATCGATGCTATTGTCAGGGGAGAGGAACATGTTGAAATACTGAATGCGTTCGAGTCATATAAATAATTCATAGAAGCAATTATCTAATACCTAGACTAAAATAATCCTCAACTTCACACAGATCCAGTTGTAAGTAGGTTTTACGTTTTAAGTAGCCTGATACTTTTTCACGGATATCATTAACATTACAATTATCAGTAAATTTAAACAAACAAACAAACACCAAGTAATTTCAGAATTATTTCAGCTATTCCTTTTCATTTACTAACAGTGATTTTAAGAAGCAATGCCACATTTTCACATCTGCATGCTTATTTAACGGATCAATACTCATACAAAAAGGTGGAGTAGATAGCAACAAACGAAATTCCAAGCGTCACTCGGCTCATGCTAAAGAGGAGTTGGATGAGAGATCTCCTAATTCAACCTCTAAGCTTGTAGCGTATCAGATTAAGCTGAATGCCTAATCGAGTCAGAAATATGTAACCCATTCTCCAATTATTATTTTAATTACAGACATGAATAAAATATTTATAACAAGTTAAAAAAAAAGTCGTGAGCAGTAGAGTTCGTATTAAAATGTAAAAATATGATAATGGTGGGGTTGAGAGAAAAATGCTGAGATTCCTAAAAGGCACTTCACTAACACCAATTTAGTTTACATACAAATTTTCAATACTCTACCTTAATCAGGAGAGGCTTAAAGGTGCTCAAAAGTTTAATAAACCGGTTAAGAATGTAAGAGTGGCCTAAATTTTGACTGAAATTTATCACCACTTTCGTAGTATTATTCTTTATAGATAATAACCATACATACCGAATTTCAGCACATTTGAGCCAAAGGGAGTCGCTGTCAAAAAATTGTTTGTGGACAATTAAATAAGAAAAATATGAATTTAAAGTAATAATTAGGCATTATTAATGTCAATATAAATTACATGGAAAAAAAATATATCTAAAATTAAATAATAAAAGTAATAATGAATAATTAATTAGTAAAAAAATAATATCGTATATTTAACGTTTCAGAATAAGAAATAAAAACATAGAACAGAATACTAAGATATAAAGAATAAAGAGAATTAGATATAAAAACGTAGCAGAGAATAATAATTTTATTATTATTATTATACTTTGCACTGAATTTTAAGAACATTTTTTTTTTAAGACTTCATATGAAAAACATAAAAAGCCTAAACAATATATCTGTTGTTTAAATATTTTTATATTAGTTGAAATTATATATGTTTTATTAAACTTTCATGAGAAAATTTAAGTCATGACACCCATACTTGGGTCACGCAATCCGGAAGCATATGTCATCCAGATATGGGTGATCATTTCTGTGCTAATTTTTTTAACTTAAAAATTAGATATTCATTTGATAGTATCGAAGTTTTATTAACCTAGTATTTAAAACTAGTCCGATTCAGCGTGACGAAATGCATTCAACGAAACTATTTTAGTCTATTTTATTCTTAGTATTATTTAAATTTGATTAAGTTGAAGATTACCCCAAGTCCTGCCAAATCGTTTGTTACATGACTTGACTTATATCCGATTTATTATCCGACCACAAATGATACATCATAATTTCGAATGCTGTTTACAAGACTGCAACTTCTTTACTGAAATCGCTACTCATTTATCACAGAGGTATGAGCACCTCGAAAGACAAAGAGCATGTATATATAAAGAGTATTTTTGGCGTAGAAGAGACACCCCACACCCACACAGACCACAGCGGACGCCGTGAGCATAGAGGCGTGTAAATGCCGCGTCGTGGCTGACTTAATTAAAAAGAGAAAGGAGGTGCGAGATGGGACTGTACTGACGTCACCTCTTCCATGGCAGTTGGCAGCCATGGTTTTGCTCTGCCTCTAAAATAATTTATTTATTGATGTATTGTTACATGTTTACACATTTTTTATTAATAAATTGATGTTATTCAGGTTTGACAATACTGAAATATTTATTATTAGTGATATAAAATCACTAACCTATAATTGTCCGCCAAAAATAATTGCTTTATTTGACATTAATACTTACTTAATTAATTATAGATACATATCAGAATAAAAACTTATCAATTTAGCTGATGACAAGGAGTTATATTACAAGACTCCGAATTAGCCACAAACATCAATAACGTTCACTTGGAAGAAGATTGCCTCAATATGAAAAGTTTAGTTTTTGCTTATTCTTGCTTGGAAAACTTCCAGTGACGTATATATCTTAGAGAATAAATATCAGATTCTTAGTTTCAATATTTACCGCCATCAAAAATTATCGTTATTAGTTAAATAATTATTATTAATTTAGCAATGAATTTACTAATCAAACATAATGACTTCCTTCAAACTGTGGTTAGAGAGCAACTTTATAAAGACTTTCTTGATAAAGATAATAATAAATTGGTTTAATGTTTTAATAATATCGTCGGTTTGGAGGACCTGTGCCTGAACTAAATTACGCTTCATTATTGACAAAATTGTGAAATATCAATAATGAACTAATAAGTATTGATAATTTCACAATTTTGTCAATAATTTGTAATAATTTTGTGAATTTGGTTCAGGTACAGGAAAATAGCAACACGCTTTTATTTTCACAAAAATGCAGTAGATCACTTTTATCACCAAATCGACGATATTATTAATATAACAGTTAGGTGGTCAGAAAATACCAATATTTTGCTTCTGTATGAATATTTGAAAACATCATTATTTATTTAAAAACATCATTTTGTACTTTAAACATTCAATAAAATATTTTGAGTTGATTTTTTCAAATTCAAATTCAGTTTATTGTTTACTTAAAAAGTTTTTGGTTTTTGTTTTAATTATATGTAAACTCTAAACTTCCACAATTTCCACAATGATTCATGATTAAATGATCAAAAAATAAAGAAATTTCTTCTTAAAATTAAAAAATCATCACTGTCGATGATATATCAAAGAGTTAGGGGGATAGCGATGAACCAAAGTAAGCAAACTTCAAATGCTTGGCGTTCGTCCAAATGAACGATTTCTTGTCTGGAACATCTTGGCCAATCTATATACAGTGCAACATACCTTTGCCTGTTAAACACTTACTGACTGACTGGAGGCATTTGATAGGTGCCAATTTTCGACACCATTTAATAACCTAATTAAATTATTGTTATTATACTGATAGATGGGAAACTTTCCTCCCAACGACTCATATAAATCTTTTGTAATATCATTAAATGATAAAAGTCCTTATATTTCTTACGTATTTAATTATTTAAAACGAATTAGCATACACGGTTTGATTTAAAACTTTGGGTGAGTCATAAAAAATGACCGATTTCTTTCTCTTGAAAATTTTAATCCACTGATCCGATTTATTGTATTTTAAAATCAAATTAAGGCTAATATCACTTTAATTCTTAGACTCTCAAAATTACAAATATTACATAACAAAATTACCTCGTCTTGCTTTAAGTTTTGTCTTAGCATCCAGGTTAAACAAAATGACACAACAATTTGAAATATTGGTAATATCCATAATTCAATATATTATATTTTATTATTTTTAGTTATATTTTTTTATTTTGGTTGTAAAGTTTTTTTGTGTTATATTTTGCATATTATTTATTTGTATTAACTAGTTTAATTGTAAAATTATCGTATGTTATATATTATATTATTTACATGCATTATTTAGTTTAATTGTCAATATTTTAAAGTTTAGTTTAAGTTTCAATAGGTTTGGTTCGAGTTTTTTTTTTATTCTTTATTTTGTTTTGTCTTTTACTTTCTTATTTTTCTTCATACTTTTTCTTTTGTGTATTGCTATGTTAAGTTTTCTTTTATATTTTTTCAATAATTAATGTTATTATCTAATATTAATAAAACATTACTTTACAGGTAGTAGGCCTATTTCAGCATAAATAAGAATAAAACTTGAATTTCACAATTTCTAACATTTTTCTCCCGAAACTTCCTATATTTCCTCATTCAAATCCCTCCTTTTCCAACACCTTCTTTCTCTCCAAAATGATGCTCTCTAATTGCTAAATTTCAGTTTAGAGTTAACATCTGGATCAGAAGTGAATAATAGTTTTTAATGTACAAACTTTGCTAATCAATTCATTATTTTTCATTTTTTCTGTGTTTTTTTTTTTACTTTTTTCTTGTTTTTTTTCTCTTTTTTTTTGTTTTGATCAAATTAATTATATTTTTCGATAAAAAAAAAACTTATTTATTTTACAGAAGATATTGTAAAAATTAATTGGTCTGTATTCTGCTGTTACTGTTACTTTTATTGTTACTGTTTTATTGGTTCCTTCATGTTATTCTTAAGGGACCTAGTCCCAGAATAAAGTTCTTTTATCTATCTATATTAAAAATTCTAAAGAAACGTTGGATACCTAATCCGAATAGGTATAACTTATTGTAACTTATCCCATAAATAGAAAACATCAATTTTAAAGAGAAGAACGTTAAATATGAAGTGAGAATCGATATTCTTTTGTGAGTAGAGACGACGAATTATGCAATTAGTGAGTGGTGTAAAGTGCAAGGCCCGCTCCAAGGGGGCAGGGGTCAAAGTGTGCCCAATTAGCCAAGATATCATCTTCACGGCGTCAGTTGGCTACACTGGGTCTCAGTCAGCGTTGCCAACCTCTCTCTACCTTTTAGAAGAGTTTAGAGCTATTTAATCCAACATGGGGTTAAAACGACTGAAAAATAATTTCATTGTGAATTTCGAAAAAGGCTCATCTCCAAAAAGTACATTTTGAATAAAAATCGAGATGAACCCGGGTTCATCCCGGATTCGAGACATTTCATATGTATATATATATATATATATATATATATATATATATATATATATATATATATATATATATATATATATATCCGATGGTTTGTGCCCTTTTTCAACTTTATATTTAGAATGAAGAATAGAAAAATAATATTTAAAAAACTAAAGTATACTGAATTTTCAACATTTTAAATAAATTTTGTTCAAATCATAGAAAAATTTAGCATTCCATTGAATGTTCTTGGTAAAAATTTTAAATTTCGATTTTTCATATTGTTTTCTATTTTTTTTTCCTTTTGAATTTTTATCAAAGGTTTTTGATATTCTTTTACTACAAGCATGAATAGCGTAATATTTCACATGCGTATACTTATTTAATGGCAAAGTTCCACTTATAGGACACAAAAGCGCCCAATTACAGATGGTGAACAATAGGTGTATTCGATACACACACACGAGTGTACCAGCGGAAATGGACTATACCCTTATTTTTCAGAGTTTTATAATGAGAATGGATGTTTAAATTATGGAATAAAAAGTTTCTTTTGTCTATTTTACAGCCTCCTCCAGATTTTCTCCAGCGCACTCGGAATTCCCACTAGGATGTGCCATGTTATATTATTTCATCAAGGATTACGATGAAGAATAAAATTATAAGACTAATTTAATATATAAGATATGGTGCGACATTTTTTTTTTTAAATAAATGGTGAAGTTATTTTTTATTCTCTAATTTTTTTCAAACTAAAACTATTAAACAAAATTCGATGTAAAACTACGAGGTCATATTTAATAAAACGAGAAGAGAAAAATCACTAAAGGTTTGTAGAAAAAATAATAGCATAGCAAAAATTATAAAAACCTACATTTTTTCTAATAATTTATTAGTATTCATTAATATTTTTCACATCTTAAATCATTTACTTTTCAATAGGAAATATTCCTATTTAAAAAAAATCTAATTAAAATGAGACATTCAATGCAGAAGATAAAAATTATTTGAGAAATTAGTTATGTAGACGGACTAGAATTTTATGTTTTGAAATTGTAAAAAACAAAAGAATAAATAAATGAATCATTGATACGTGCAACGAGGGATATTAAAAATTTATTTTAAACATCAGTTTGCTGGCTGTTAATTTATATCAGGTTAATAGAGTTTACCTTCTGTTGTTATCTTTAACAGTTAAAATTATTCTAAGACTGTTAAAATAATCTATTTCCGTTACAAAGAGATATTTCCCGGACGGAAAACTTAGTGAGACAATATTGCCAACAGAATTATCATGTAAACCGTACTTTGCCAACAGAAACGAACGTTAATAAATATATTGTTTTAAATAAATTAAGAAATATTTATTAATTTATTTAGATGAAGCTGTAACACCAGAGACAGGCTGCGTAATTATATTTTACATGGACAATATACAAACAAACGATAGACAAATACAATTATGTCTTTGAAGTACGGAGTAAGCAAATAAACAGAGGACTTGATAATATCAAACGTAAAACATTTTACGCAGCTTCGTAATATCAAGACTTTCAAGCTCAAATTATATCTAGAACATAGCCAAAATAATTAGAAATAATGCACAATGAGATCATATTCAGAACGTCTTTTCGTTAATTTCACGATTTAATGATGTACATTAAAAAATCATTAATTTCCAATATTATATAATTACCACTCACTTACGGAAGTTTAACATCAATTATGAACGTAATGAACCTGATAAAATAGGTAGAAGTAAAATACAATTCTATAAAACTAATTACACAGTAGAATAACAGGAAATATAAAAAAATATAATGGTGGAATATGACCTTACATATCTAAAACTAGCAACTTATAATAAATTGGAAAGATATATAAGCAATTTGAGAGGCAAAATAAAAATAATAAAATGAAAAAAAAAGGAGGTGACTTATAAAATATATTGTAGCGATCGCGAAATGATATACATTAGGGAAACCTCTAAAAAACTACAAACAAGAAAAAAAATAACAAATTGGAAATTATAAACAGTAAAAACAAAAATATTACAGCTCATGCCTATCACAATATAATGAGCAATCATAAATTTGATTTTGACAACCCAAAAAATCTTGGATATTGAAAAAGAAAAAACACAATAAATAAAAAGACTATGGTAGCTATTTACATCACAAAAAATATAAATAATGCAGTGAATTTCAAGTCAGATGCAATATATATATATATATATATATATATATATATATATAAAGAGTCATTATGCGGGTATAATAAATAAACTAAATATCAAATTTCAATAATCAATTATAACTAAAACAGTACAATAGTTTGATATATAAAATAGTAGATTTTTATAAAAAAGAAAGATAATAAAAATTTAAAAAATAGAGCTAAGTAAAAATTTTGAATAATAGGCAAATAGAAAATAGTTTATGGATTATTAGAGGGTTTAATTTCAATATAGTGTGACATTGATAGCAGTTAAAAGTGAACATTCCTATGTAAATATTTAAAAATTGGTTATCTCCGAAGCAGTGGCGTACGCAGGGAGAGGGGGAGGGTTAGAGGGTTATATCTCTCCTCCAAAATTTATGAAAAAATATGATGTTCATACCCACCAACATAAAGTTTGTATTTTTATTATTAATATTTGTTTGTATTTTTGATCCAATTTTCATGATTACTCTTAAAAATCCAATTTGGCGAATATAGACATTTAAGCAATTACTTGTCTTCTTCTTACTAAATCCTTCCGGAAAAAAAAATTAACCCCCCTCTCTCTCAAAAAAAAATTCTGTGCACGTCCCTGCTCTGAAGATCGTCCTAGGCTTTAGATAATTCATTAGTCTTTTAAGACAGACGTTGGAATTCCATGGGTAGTTTCCACAAAAACTAATTTTCATGTTTATCTTCTCTAATATAATCGTTAAATTTCAATTATAATAAAAAAGTACTTAAATAAAGTTATTTATCATGTCGAAAACAAGAAACGTTCTCTCATATCTATTTGAAATAACTTTTATAAGGATTTTATTTAAATTTTATTATGACAACTCAAGTTAGGAACTATAAATTTTGTGCTTCCACTTATTGATATATTGCGTAAGAAATTTGCTTTAAAACAAAATAGAATACAAATTTGGAGCTAAAAGACTAGTCAAAGAAAAGAGACGAAGATCGGGAACGGAAGGAGGTAATAAATCGGTGTTTGTGGCCAAAGAGCAAGTTTTTTCCATTTCCAAACCTGTTATCTCTCGGAGTATTTTTATTCATCGTTCACATTTGGAAACAGTATCGATTTATGCTTATAGAAAACTTGAGTTAGGTGGAGCACATTTGTAAATTTTTGGATACCGAACTTAAAATTCATAGATAAGATTCCAGACATATATTGTGTAATGGTAACCCCTATTACAATTCACGAAAACACGATTTTCGAAACACACACACATATATATATATATATATATATATATATATATATATATATATATATATATATATATATATATAATTAATATCTATAAATCTCTATAAAATAATAAACAAATAGCATACAAAATTAACACTTATTTACACAGTAAAATTAAATAAAGTACTTTCAAATTGATAAAAAAAATGTGTTACACTACACTAAACAAGAGAACTACTCTGAATGAACAAGTTTCGAGTAATACTAATTTCAAGATTGATAAAGAAGTGGATGAAGAAATAAGATTCATTAAAAGGACGCTATAGAAGAGGAACTGTTAAATTAGAGATTAAATTAAATTAAAGATGTTAAATTAGAATATGAAATAAAAAAATAAACAAGGGTTTATGGATGAAACATAGGCATAGAATATTAGGAATAAAAATATGGAAATAAGTTAACTACAATTAAGCGTTTCGAGAAAACGATATTTGAACTTTCTCGGTTATAGAACGGAATTTCTTTCTGATAGATGGTCTATAATGGTTACCTAGTGTGTATTTAACCAAATGGAACCTTTCTGTTTGGAACATTGTATTTACCTAGTTGTAAAACTTACCCTACGAAATAATGAATGATTTGCTAAATTTTGTATCGATTTTGTGTAACAAAGCCAAATCAAAATCGTAAAAAATTTGTTGATAAAACAAATTCGTTATAGAATATATTAAAATTTCGAATTTTAAAAACAGAGGATTGATGCTTATTGAGCATTTCAATCACTGTATAAATTTTTTTGAAAATTCCAATACCTTGTAAGGAATAATGTATTAGTTTATAGGTATTCATTCTCTTGAATGAATGCCTATTCTCTTACAGAATCTAGTAAGTCTAAAACCCTCTGAAAATTAAATCAACTAAATTTTCGAATAGTTTTTTTTTTTTTTTTTTTTTGTATTTTTTCATTATATATAAATTGAGTTGTTGTGGTATGAAATTATGAAAGATTGACTGAAAAAGTGAAACAAAAAATGAATCAGAATGAAACAGAGAGCTTAAAATAAACAAAAGAAACAGAGAAAAAAACAGATGCGGTAATGTGACTTAGTGATAACAATGATAATTTGTAGTAGTAAATTTCTCATATGTTTGCCATGATATATATTTTATTTTATTTATTTATTTTTTTACATTTTCTCCACTGACCGTTTTATCTGCAAATGCTCCTTTCCTTTTCTTCTATTTTCAGTTCTTCTTTTATATTTTTTTATGATCAACCCACAGATATAATGGCAACCCCTCCCCACTGCCTTCTCTATATAATTATTAATGGCATTTTAATTATTAATCCTAACCGCCTTCTTAATTACTTTACTTTCTGCTAAGTCACTCCTCCAACTCTCTTTGAGCTTCAAGATATTAAATTTTGTCTGTTTATATATTTGTATTCCCTTTTTTAATTATTTAACAGAGTTATTAATTTTTTAGTTATTTCTCTTTTAGTTTATCTATTATTATTATTATATAGTCAATTTTATTAATAATCAGCTTAATATATTAATATTCACTAATTTGTTTTTAGTTGTTGTTATTACACTATCAGTTTCATTTTACAAATTCATCACTGTTTTAATTTTTTTTCTCACTGTCTTTTTAATTATTAATTTTAATTAGTGTACATACCATTGTTTTATTTTTATGTTTGTATCTTGTTTATTCAGTTCGAAGAAGATCTGCAAAGTGGGTCGAAAAGTCGATTCCTGATAAATAGTTTTTACTAGTTATGGTCCATTTTTTTTTTTTTTTTTTTTTACCGCATCCCGGACCATCTCATTCCTTTTAATAGATCATATATTTGCGTGAATTTATCTAATGAACGAACCTGTTCAGCGTCCTTATCCAAACAAAAGTGCGGATTTACTTAATAATATGGATGTAAGAACTAAATTGTTTAAACCATGAAGTGGTGCTAAGTTATAAAAGGCAGTGAAAGTATTAATGCAAAGGAGGATTAAACTCAAGGTTGGTTTTATGACCAATAACCGACCGAATGTTCAGCAACTTTATACCGGTCCGAAGATTCAGGCGATGTGTGGGTGTCTCGGAGGGGAACACGCCAAGAGTTTTAACTTCGGTTTGGAGATTATCGTAAAAATACCATGAAGGTTTAGTTTAACGAGGTGAAACGAGAGGTTCTTAAGTAACGAAGTAACGAAGAACGTCAGCGTTCGCGAAGAAGAGGATCTGTATGAACTATTACGACAAAAGATAGATCGCATTCCAAGTAATGGATGGATCATCAGGATTTGGATCCAGGATCTCAATATATTTCTATAATTTTTCTTTTATATATTGTATAATTTGTTTTTTATTGAGTAATATTACATGCTGTCTCAGTAAAGGACAATGGTAATAATGATTAATGAGAACATTCACACCGTATTTACAGAAAATTAAATTAATAAAATAATAAATAGGAAGAAACATAATAAATTAAAAATGGAAGGAAGTGTTTTTACAAATGTTGAAACATGTAGGAATAATTGAATATTATTTATTTAAATTTGTTTCTAGGAAAGAAGCTTTTACATTACAAGGAATAATTGAGTAGCCAATTGAATAAAATACTTCCATAAATTTGCCTGACTACTCAACGTCTCTATAAGCCAACTCTAGTTGGCTATTAAATTTGCATTTTGCAAAAATGTATCTTTGAGCAAATTATGGTTCTTTGCCATAGTTTTTTTTTTTTTTTTTTTATATTTTCTTATTTATTAATTTAATAACGTATTCCGAAGTTGAGCTTTGGGGCTCCACTAATGAGAGAGAAATGGTTTATTGAAAATCAGTGCTGCCCAAATACATTAGGTTGCTACAATACACAGCATACTGATCAATCCATAGTGGATAATATATATATATATATATATATATATATATATATATATATATATATATATATATATATATATATATACATATATCACCTTTTATATTTCTTTCATTCATACACATAATTCATAGCATTTTCGTCTTTATTCGATTACACAACATTTTCTTCTTTTTTTTTTTTCTATCTTTTATTTATTTTCATCCAACTATTTACTCACCTCTCCATAATTCTCTCTTCTAGTTAAGAATCAACCCTTTCTTAATCCAGTATACAAACTCTAGATAAATTTATGAAACTAATCAAACATCAAAACATGAACGCACACATATATAGATCAACAGTACAGGAAAAAATAAAAATATATATGTATACATATACAAAAAAATAAATAAAAAATAAAACAGAATATATAATTGAGGTTTTGAACCGTAAAACTTCTTACTTCAATTTTTTATTAAATCCGAGGTAGCAATGGTTTTTAGTATTCAAACGTGTTTACTGTCAAAATGAAGAGTGTAAATCTGTCTAAACTGATTACCGTCTTTATGTTTTTTAATGCAAAACTACGAACATCATGTGAAGAAATGGAAGTAAAGAATTTTGCGAGTGACGTCATCAAATCAACACTCAAAATTGGTCAACTTTTATCGCTTACTGTAATTCCGCTATAAGTCTAAATCCAAAATTTCTTTTTTCAATCTATAAAGGCTGATTTTCCCTGTTTAGTAATGCCAATTCTTGTTTTTTAGCGTTTATAGAAGCGGAGTTATGAGCGTTTAAAATGACACAAAATGCGTCTTAAAATGTTTCTGTCCTTACATCCCAGACGGAAGAATGTAATTCGACGTTAAAAAAAAAAAGTGACGCAAAATAGGCCTGATATATTGAATTTCCGGAAAATACAGGTTAAAACTAGACATTCAAATTTTTTTTTTTAGGCGTGAAATATATTTTTAGATTGAACAATATTTTGATAAAGTAAATTGATTTTTTTTTTAATGGGTAGTGGTGCTTTAAAATGTTGCATAAGAATCACATGCCATTATTTATTGTATTTAATAAAATAAAATGTCCGAAGAACGAAGACGTTAAAATAATTTTGCTCCTTTAAAAGAAATTTAATCAAAATTCATAATCTGAAATCACCAAATTCAAGTTTCTAAGTAACTGAAGCGGTCTCCATTCCCGAGCATTGAATATAAATGAATATGTTAGAATAACTGTCATTGATAAAATAACTCGGAAAAAATAAAAATAGCGATGACAGGCCTTTACGGTCTTGGCAGTGATAAAAGTCTGGATTCAATCAGTGTACGATATATCTACCGTTAGGAGACTGTATTTCATTTATACAATGCAGAAGATGAGAAACCATTCAATTCTTAAGATAAACCGCAATTCCTATTTAAGTTAATATGTCTATAGCTTCTTTATTGCACTCCATTGCGGTTAGCTTTAAATCTCTTTGGCTGAGAACAGTAAGGTCTCAATGAGGAAGGGAAAGGAAATTGAAAAGGTATATCCGAAAATAAAATTAATATTTTTATTATAATGCTTTCTAGATCTCAATTTACTCGTTTTTACTTTCTCTTGTCCATAATTAATATTTATTTAATCACACATCCTTGCCTTTCGACAACACGGGTGCATTTACACATCACTTACCCATTTATGAAAAAGGGCCCAAATATCGGATACTTAAGCTGGGTTTTTTTTATTTGAGAACTAATCCATACACTTTTTGTCAAATTTTAATCTGTTATCCAGAATAAAATTTATTATATAGAAATAAATTTATTTGGAAAAAAAAAATCCCTTATGTTAATATATAAAACAAAATTGTTGTCGTTGCTGCTCAATATTTGCAATTTGAACAAAAATGTTCCGAATGCCGCCCAACATATCGGCGTCGTTTTTTGAAAAAGGTGTAAGCGCCGTTTAGCAAAATTTACAGAAAACACATGAAACGATTTTTCCCCAAATAACAATATATATTTTTTAAATTTTATTCTTTATTGTATAGAGTATGAGTTTATTAATCTGGCAAAATCTTTATAATTACCATATATTTTAAAGGATTCTAGCACTGGTTAAAGCCAGAGTGATGACTGAGAGTCGTTAGTATTCGGTGCATACGTCATCAACATTCGATTTTCGAGCGGGAATCGATAGAGGTGGTGTGTACGTCACAAAATCAATTCACACCTATATTTCGAATTTTTGGGCCTTTTTCAAAAAACGACGTCGATATGTTCATAATATCGCATAAGTCTAAAATGGGATTAAATGTAATAAAACTTATGTTACAATGATTAATTAAATGCACATAAGAACTTTTTTATATCTTAATTAGTGGTAAAGAAAGCGGCTGAGGTTTCCCTCGTAGCAAGGTAGAGTTCCTTCAAAAAAACGTGTCTCTTCTTGAAAAACGGACGAAGCCACTTCCTAACTGCACTTTTTTTTTTTTCGAAATTGGGGGGCCGAATATTCTTTCAAATTGCAAGTTGAAATGCCAATGTTTTCACTTATTTTGCATTAAGTCTATATAAGATTTGTATGTGTTTTTCTTTTCCATTTGTAAACAATATTCACATTGAAATAAAGCTAATTCTGAATGTTAAAACCATGTAAACTCACGGTATATATTTAAATTTTATGCTGGAAATCACGTTTTGAAGCAAAAAGTAACTGACTCCACTCAGCGCTTTAGTTTAAAACTCGCATTCACCTCTAAGCCATTGGAGAACTCAATTTTGATCATGTGAAGTCATGTGACACAGGCGGCAATAGATTATGTTTGGGTAAGGGTATTGCGAGAATATCTTTTGAAATTATTTTTTCAATTAACAAAGTTTTTATACCAATGGTATACCGGTATTTTATTTTTTTCACACAAAACAGACTAAATATTTTAAAATTTCTAGAATACTTGATGTTAAAAGTAACATTCTCCAAACTATCAAAATGAAAAACTCAAATTCTCCATCTGAAAGTACCAATAGTCACATTCTCTATATTATAAAGTAATTTTTCTCATGAATAATAATATGATATAATTCTGTGTATGATTTCAAACAGCGTTCAAATCACATTGTTAAACTACATTACATTTTTTTTTTTAATCAGAGATTGATAAATTATTTTCCACTTCTATAATTTTAATTAAATAAAATTAATTAAATTAATTTAATAAAATTATAGAAGTGGCAAATAATTTATCAATCCCTAATTAGATTGATCATTCTATACCATCATGCTGATGTCAACTGATTTTTTTTTTTTTTAATTTTTTTATTGAAACATGGTACCTTGGTTTTTCTTGTTTTCTATAAAATTTTCTAAAATGGAGAATGTGACTTTTGTAGTTAGCTCCTCTGCATTATTAATCCACTAAAATGTTGTTTTTTTCAATTACATAATATTTATATTTTTAAAACAATTAATAGTAAAATATAAACAAAATTGTAAGTTATTAATATTTTTGTAACTTATTTCATACAATCAATATCGCAAATTTTAACGAAGCTGTAATTATGTATTTATGTACCAACAATTATTATTATAGCACAGTCTAAAAACTGTGTGGAAAACTATGTAATCTATCGTTCACTTCATCAGTTTTCCACACTCGCGTACAGTTGGAGTGATTGGATTTTGGCATGGCGTTATGAAGTTTAGCACCGTTAGATACCCAACCGTTCCGAATCACTCTAATAAATCCACAGAGGATTTCACAATCAAATTAAAATGTAAGTAAATAAAAGTGTTAATTCTCAAATTTATTTTGGTTTTCATTATTTTTCAATCACTCAATCAGCATTCAGTTCGTCTCAAAGCAGAATACATTCTGAGATATTCTTTTTTTTTTTTTTTTTTTTTTTTTAATCTTTATTTTTAAATTCACATCTGTCTATGAGACAACCAGTGAATGTGCTGGCTATGTACATGTTAACGTGGCATGAAAGGCATGAGAAAGAGTAGTACCCAGCGGCACCTCTTCCTGTCGTGATGATTGGATGTAGTTAGTCTAGGAGATCCCTCATCCAGCTCCTCTTCAGCCTTCTGCGGGTGTTGTCAGGCATGTTGGTTGTCGCCATATCTTGTATGAGTGTGTTAGGATGTCCGTGTAAGTTATCGTGAAATCGTTTGTAGTGGGTCCGTATGTGTTCGTTAACTGTAGGCATATTGAGGTCTGTATGTAACGTAAAGTTGCTGATGTACCAAGGGGCTTTGGTGATAGTCCTAAAAGTTTTTGACTGAAAAATTTGGAGTTTTTGTACGTGTGTTTTTTTGGCTGTCCCGTATATCTGTGAAGCGTAGGTCCAGATGGGCTTGAGTAAGTAAGTGTAAGTGTTTAATTTATGTCTAAGTTTCAATTTTGAACGTTTTGAAAGAAGTGAATATAAAAGTTTAAGTCTTTGGTTTAGCGTTTTTTGTTTATTCTTGATGTGTGGGCCCCATGTCATTCTTCTGTCAAATGTCAGGCCAAGGTATCGAATTTTGTCTGTCTGCGGAATTACTACATTGTCGAGGTATATTGGAGGACAGGTTTCTTGTCGGAGAGTAAAAGTGATATGTTGAGATTTGTCTTGATTAAGTCTAATTTTCCAAAGTTTGCACCAATCCTGAAGTTTTGTTAGGTGATGTTGTAAAGTCTGTGAGGCGTGTGCTGGATTTTGATGTTTTGTTAGAATCGTTGTATCATCTGCATACGTCGCTATCAGAGTTTCGGTGCTGTTTGGAATATCATGTGTATATATGATGTAGAGCAGCGGAGCTAGTACTGATCCCTGAGGTACTCCTGCTAAGGCCGTTCGAATGGCTGATAGTTCTGAGCCTTGGCAGACAGAGAAAAATCTTTCAGAAAGAAAGGATTGAAGAATAAGATAATATGTAGGAGGAAGTATCGTCTTAAGTTTGAAGAGAAGCCCCTGATGCCAGACTCTATCGAACGCCTGAGCGACGTCCAGAAATACTCCTGTTGCATATAATTTTTGCTCTAGTGCCGTCGCAATGTAGTCCGTCACCCTGTGTAATTGTTGAATGGTTGAATGTTGGGATCGGAATCCAAATTGAAGGTCAGGTATTATGTTATTGTTCGTCAGTATGTCAAGAAGTCTTTTGTAGAGTAATTTCTCAAAAATTTTTGAACAAATCGGGAGCAGACTGATAGGTCTGTATGATGATGGAGTAGCTGTGTCTTTGTTTGGTTTATGAATCATGGTAATGTGTGAGTATTTCCATTGTAGAGGGAATTTAGTCGTTCGGATATTTAACTTTTTAAAAACTTTTAAAAATTAAAATTTTGTAAAAACGTTTGCTTGAGTTTCATTCTGTCCGAAGTGATATCGAAAAAATTCACTAAATACAGTCGAACTTCAATATATCGAACATGAAGGTTCCATGAAAAAAAAAATCGATGTACAGAAATTTCGATGCATATAAAGACTGCAATTTTTCATCCTTTTCAGGCTATAAACAATTATTTAAAGAAGTACCAAAGGCAATTTTTTGAGATTAATGATGTAACAAAGTCAATTTTTTAGGATTAAAGAAAAACAAAACTGAACGATCAGTAACACTTATTTGAAAAATTGTACAAATTATATCTGTGATTGCAGATTTTTACAAATGTACATTTTTAATTTAATAAGGACATGTATTGAAAATATGCAAACATACATAAAAATGATTTTTTTTCGCGCAAGATAGCTTCTAATGTTTATTTGTATATAATTCATCACGGAAGTCATGTTTAGGAGCAATGTTCACAACATAAAAGGCAAAGTTAAACTGAATTAAAAATGATAATTTCACTCTGTACTAGGAAAGAAATTCAGAGAATTTAGGTACTCCTGTGCATCTTCTGAAACAAGATCTCCGAATTTCCATTGCTTTGCAAATCAGTGGAACATTTTTTTTTTTCTTATTCAATTATTACCAATTTGTATGAACGTAAACTAAGGGTTGTTTTTGATGACAATAAACATTTTATATTTTTTTTAATTGGAATTTTTTATTCGATGTATAGACATTTTATTCGATATACAGAATATTTTATCTAATAAAAATTCAAGGTTCCTAAAAATGTTCGATGTATAGGGATTTTCGATTTATGGAAGTTCGATATATAGAGGTTCGATTGTATTTTAAATCAAAAAAGTATATTTTAATTACTAGGTGTCTATCACACAACTAGTCCTAATAGGTAATAATGCAAAAAAAAAAAAACTTGTGAAAAATCCAGAAACGATTTTTTTAGTGCGTAACCCTCGTGACATAAAAGAGTAAACTAATTTTTGAATTATCTAAAATAGCAAAAATCACAAACCGAGCCACATTTTGCACTCCTTGAAACTGGTATAACACTTGTATAGGACACATGACTAGTTTCCAGGAATATGAATTTTTCGGGAATCTGTTCTTTCCATGGCAAACTATGGCAAGCTATTATGGCAAATTATGACAAGCTATTATGGCAAACTATGACCAAGCTATTATGGCAAACTATGACAAGTTAATATGGCAAACTATGACAAGCTACTATGGAAAATAACGATAAATAATATTTACCGCATGGCTAAATAATCCTCAGGGTCTTTACTTCCGACAGAAATCTATACCCAGCGATATTACTTATATTATTTTGAGATATTTCTTCTGTATGTGAAGCATTTACTTTTAATTGACCATGTATCCGTTTTCCTCGAGGTTTCCCGAGAAGACAGTCAGGCTAGGAAGATGTGACATTATGGCAGTTTGACATTTAAATGAATGGAAGACATAAGGGGGAGACAGCGATCGGATCTTTGTGTATAAGTGAGACTTCACAAGGATGGAATGCAGGTGTGGCGGCTTGGAATCCCGCCGAAATGAAGCTCAAGTATCGATTTCAAACAGCCTTTGCCACACACAAACTGGAAATAATTGGGAATGCTGATCCTTATCTTGTCCAAACTCCATCCAGGAATAAATTAAAATTCATGGAAAAGAATAAAGGGAAAAAAATGATATAAACCTACCCCAAAACCGATACGTTTTTATGTTTTATATTTTAAGAAACCCCACAAAGATTTGAGCAAAGCTCAATTTATTGGCAGCCTTTCAAAAAATAATAATTTGAATATACAGAATACATAAATAAAAACCCTTAAAAAAATAATTTTTATTTATAATATCAAATTTGAAAATTAATTATTTTCAAATTTAAAAAATAAATAAATAAAAATGCATAATTATAGAAGCATGGACAAGTTGCCGAAACCTGGGATTGTGTGATAATTATTATTATTAATTGATAAATTAAGATATTATTTTATCCGCTATACTTGATAAACTGAATCAGTAGAAAAAAAAAACAGAATGGAAATAACCAAAACGTTAGCCAGCATTTTTTAAAAAGTTAATTAAAGGAAAAAGTACTAAAATAAAATAAAAAGTACTAAATACTAAAATTTATTATTTATCTTCCTTTAGTTAATTATATTATTTATTTATTTTGCTATCGGTTTTTATAAACTAAGAAACTTTTTTGTTCTTATTTTTATTTTATTGGAGAAATTTTTTTTTTCTCGGGTAAATGCTAAAAGGACCCATTTTAATTAATAATTATTTTTCAATAACAGCAAATTTTGATTTAAGCATTTATTGCATTTATTATTATTATTATTTTCTATTTTTCCTTGCTAAATTTGTATGAAATCAAATTCAAATATACGGCCTTTCCTAAGGGTGTCTACAGAAGTGAAATAATTCTATTTTTCTTCCTTATCTTGACAACGTCAAGACAATTAACTTCCTTTAGTTAATTATATTATTTATTTATTTTGCTATCGGTTTTTATAAACTAAGAAACTTTTTTGTTCTTATTTTTATTTTATTGGAGAAATTTTTTTTTTCTCGGGTAAATGCTAAAAGGACCCATTTTAATTAATAATTATTTTTCAATTTATTGAATTACTTGTCAGTTTATATTTTTTATTAATATATAAATATTATTTATTTATATTAAATATCAAGGCTATTTTTAAGCAATTCTTAATATTTTCAAAATTCTTACTGCATATTTTACGTTTTTTTAGCCGGTAATAATCCTTGACTGATCCAATAGACTTATCATGAAAACGATTAATCCAATATAGCGACTTCGGATCGTTTGACGTCCGCGGGAAGAAAAGAAAAAAAAAGTATGTGCGCTAAAGGAAAAAAAAATAAAAAAGAAGAAGTTTAAAGAAAAGAAAATAGAAAAGAGGCGTGTGAACCTCTATTAAAACGAGGATATGACAAAGTGAGATAATGAGCTAGAAACAAAAGATGAGGTGGGAGTATTACCTGCGTCCCGTGGCGCGGCAAAAAACTAAAGCTAATGTCTCATTCCTATTCCTAAAGGGTTCTTCCTTAAATATTTACACTGATTTTTTTTTTTTTTTTTTGGTTTAACTACAATTTGTGTTTGTAAGTATGTAGGTGTAATATAGAAGTACGGAACGCTTCAGTAGATATTTTATATTAAAAAAAAATTATAATTCTATGTATTTAATGCTAGGAATAATGGGAAGAAGAAAAATTCTAGTGATGTTTTAGCGGAATAATTTCTTGCATATGAATTAACTTAATGTACATAGGTGAAACATAAAAAAAACGAATCAAACAACATATAAATAACTTTAAAAATAATAAAAACAAGATAATAACAGCATAACGTAGTATTGAAAATAACCACAGTTTTGATTTTGAAAATCCCAAAATATTAGGAAAAGAAAAATACATAAAAAACAGAAGAACAATCGAAGCAATCCACATAACTAAAAACATTGAAAATACAGTCAATTATAAGACTGACAAAAAAAACTTAAATTTTCATTATCCTGATATTATTAATAAACTGAATCTGAAATAACAACCTTTCAAATAATGAGGATACATATTTAATAGACATACAGATAGTTCAAGAACGTAATCAAGTAAATTATTAAGAATATAATCTAATATTATATATAACTATATATATATATTAAAAAATAAATGTGGGGCACGAGTATAGAGGTAGATGCATGAGGACTAAATAAATAATAATAGGGATGGATTAGTACAGGAGCTGCAACAAACTACTTTTTTGTTTTATTTTTCTCTATTAATAGACGAAATTAATATTGATATATCTATACAATAGGAGTATAAAGGTATTTATAGTATGAAATGACTAATGTGGAATATTGTCAGATAAATAATTCTGATTGTTTTAATTGTTGTATGATATTTGTAGAAAAAAACACCTAGAGAAGGTACCCCGAAACGTTGGTGGAACTTGAAAAAATATACCAATAAAGGAATATTGAAGAAATTATTCCAATAATACATCACAATAATATATAATATAACTATACAAATATCTAACCTAAACAAACTAAACAAAATCCTTCAAATACCAGTAAAGAACCAATAATCACCAGGCATCATTTGGACAATTAAAGATAAAATTATATGTGAAGGAATGAGATGGTCCGGGAGGCGGTCAAAAAGAATAGTATAAACTATTTATTAGAAACCGACGTTTCGACCCACTTTGCAGGTCTTCATCAGGTCTTAATAAACAAAATACAAAAATCGAAAAACAATAACGATATATACAGTGAATGATATTAAAATTGACAAAGTAAATAATAGGGTATAATATCTCATTATAAAAGATATAATGAGAAAAAAAATTATGAAAACAGAGATAAATTTGTAAAACGTCGTAAGATTAAACAGATAAAGTAATAGCAATTACTAATAATAAATTAGTATAAATAATTAATAGATTAAATTGATTATTAATAAAACTGACTATTAATAATAATAGATTAAACTGATAGAGAAATAACAATAACTAAAAAAAGCTTTATAACAGCAATAAACAAGTAAAACTGGAAAATATTAATACAAAAATAAATAAACAGACAAAATTTATCACCTTGAAGCTCCAACTGTGGTAAAGAAGTGACTAATTTGCTTAGTCACTAAAAAAAATTATTAATAATCACTTTTTTATATTAATATTAACTAATTTATTTTTACTTATTGTTATTACTCTATCAGTTTAATCTTATAATTTTTAAAAAATTCATCATTGTTTTCATTTTTTTTTCTCATAATGTCTTTTTAATTATTTACTTTGCCAATTTTAATATCATTCACTGTATATATCATTTTTTTGCTTTTTTGATTATAATTTTGTATCTTGTTTATAAAGCCCTGATGAAGACATGCAAAGTGGGTCGAAACGTCGGTTTCTAATAGTTTTTACTATTTGTGTCTCATCCTTTTTTACCGCCTCCCAGACGATCTGCTTCATATAACTTTTTACGGTCAACTATTAATTATCCAATAAAATTATATATATGATGGCTCATCTAAAACCAACAACTTAAAGAAGATAACCTAATCAAGCAGGAAACGATCAGCAAAATATAATTAATAATCCCAAATATCAAGACTGCGAGAGAATATGCATAGGAGGGACATCTGAACAACTTAAAAATCCTGATCAATCAAAATATTTCTGTAAAAATAATGAAAATATAAATACAACTGCACTCGTTCAATATAGTATTACATTGAAGCATCGGTTTGATTTCAATAACCTACATATAATAGATACTGTCAAATATACAAAAAATAGAAGAATTATTCAAACTATATATATCTATATATATATATATATATATATATATATATATATATATATATATATATATATATATATATATATATATATAAATAAGCTGTAAATTTTGAAACTGACTCAAGAAAGTTGAGCAAAGACTACACAGATATCATAAACAAATTAGAAATCAAATTAAAACAGAACAGAAAATCTATAAAGGAAAATAAAAAATTATATAATAATCAATACACAAAACATTGTCAAAACCATGTTGATAAAAGACAAACAGAATAAACAGAAGATTTAAGAATTAGGAAGGTAATACATATTAGAATGCATATTGCTGAATACACAAGGTTTTAATCCTTCAGAGGTCAATATGAGAGTGGAAATGAATAGAACCTTCCTTGCTTAAAATAAATAATTTTAAAAGTGTTATTAGTATTTGACGAAATTTTATAAATGGATATCATAGCAAAGGAACTTGATTGTAAAACCTTATGCCTACTGTAATTATTACGCCCGCTAATCAATTTTAATTATAATTAAGAAACCTGATATTAGCGAGATATGTATATAATTATTACTTATTAATTATATAATGATGCATTGGATACCTAAGATGGAGCGCTTGCACCGAAACGTTGTCAGCTACAACTGTAATTTCAATAAAGAATTAAAAATTGGCAGATTTCTCTTCAGTAATCCCTTAAAAAATAACCTTACCATTTATAACGTGTTATTGCCTTATGGGCTCAGGGCATCACGAAATATAGGACCCTCTAATTCCTTGGATATTAATGGACTCTCTAACTTCAGTGGAATTAACGTAGAAGAGTTATCAATTGACTCTAGCTTGGCAATAACATTGAATTCTGAATGAATGAATGAAAAAATAATATTTATTCTGAAACATTCAGTCCCCTAAGAATATCATAAATGTACAACATTTGGCTGGCTTCACTATGGAAAATCAATTATATTACTAACTATAAGCCAAATAACAATTATCTATAAAAATAAAATAGAAAAATAACAATGAATATACTTATGTAGATATTAGCTCAGATTTGGATAGTTATTTATTCTTCAGATGCACGCAGAAGATTGATCATTCAGCAGATGGAGAAATTAATAGTGTATAAATGAGGTTAAGGAGGAAGCTTGACGAATGGAGATGGGTAAGGAATTCCGAAAGGTAACACGAATGGTAAAGGATTTTTTTTCTATATACAAATCATAGGATATACAAATCAGTAGATTGAAATCTTATATACAGGAAATGGAAGAACTTAGAGTGAGGAGGTCAAGAACGCAGGAAGGTTTTCTGCCTCTTAAGAATCGGAATAAGAAGGTACCGAGAAGGTATTTTCGTCGGAAATTAGGATAGATATCCTTGGTCGGAATATCAATGAGAAATATGATAGCGTCTGGAGGGATAGAAAATGAATCTTATGAAACAATAATAATTTTGACCCAATCACGAAAACTTTTGCAGAAAAAAAGGCAAGAACAGTGTTGTAAATAAAAAATCGGTCATGCTCAACCTGTATTATTATATGAACATTTACTTGAATAATTATTATTACATTGCAATATCATTATTAAATAATATTATACGAAAAACTGTTTTCATTTTATATAAAAAAATAAACTCTTGTTTTATAATGTAGGTGAACGTTTTATTTTCGTAATACCATATAATTGATATTATTGACAAAATAAAACATATGAATTATTGAGTGTGAGGGGACTCGCTGTATTATTTCCTGTCCTGAATAGTGCTAAAAATAATTATATTCAGTTTTTGTTCGCATTTATATTATAAATTTTTAATTTTTAAATGCTCTTTTGATGAACATCGTTAATTCGACCAATTAATCGAAGTAGGATGCTAATTACTGGGGTCATGTTTCAGATATCTAACCGTGTAGAACTTATGATTATATAATATCAATATGAAGCTCTTCAACATTTATTTTTTTGAATTACTGAACTATATTAATCTGTTGTTTGAATATTATACTTGTAAATTATTCTAGAATATTATAGCTATTTCACTTAAATAAATTAGTACTTAAATACTTAAATTCTTAAGATGGTGAAGGTCTACCAAACAGTGGTTATTAAATAAATGCATAGTTTACTACTATGCACTAGTACTAAATCCATTAATAATATATGTAGGTACCAAATGATCAATAAAAACTATTCTTGAAGGACTTGGTTTTTAAGAATATATCAAACAGTTTCAGCTTGATGTGTCTACTCATGGCACTCCGAATACAAACCAAATCATATCATGTTTAGGAAAAGTCATATCCTGTGAAACTTAATGCAAGTTCCACTTTTCCAGAAAAATTTAAATTTTCTATTTAGTTTCCCTGGAAATTCCATTTAGTTTCCATTAAATAAAATAAAAATAGATATAATTAAAAAATCACTTAAGTTCACTTAAGTCACTCTCTATAACCTTCTATGACTTTATATGTTAGATCTTAATTTTTCTAAAATCCTTAGCATTCCAATGGTATGCTATGCATCTATATTACTGCTCCTCTTTTCGGAAATTTGTTTTCAACCTATGAAAATATTTCTCCTTTAGTGACTCATAAAAATCTTTCATAGTATATATTTATCCATTTTTTATTTCTAATAATAACGAGAGGAGGTTAGATATTTTTAACAAAATTAAAGGTACTTTAGAGGAAGCCATTAGGAAAATTCAAAATTTAACTCCTGTCAGACTATTTCAATGAGGATAAGACTTAAAAACCATTTGATTATATTATCATTGTATTAGATTGCTATAACGGGTTTAATCAAAATCGCTAAAGCCTTTTTCAAGAAGTTAAAATTGCGGTGAGTCGATTTTGGAGAAAGAGCTGCTGTAACATCCCTGGAATATACCTACCTTAAATATTTCAGTTTCGTATAACTTTTCGATTTTGAGCTAGACATACCACCTACACTCACACAAACAGAACATTTTGCGAGAATGAGTTCTTTGAACTCAGGGGACCTTAAAATGTTTATTTCGAAATTTTTCACAATAATAATACCCTTTACCTTACTATATATTTTATATTTAGGCAAACGAAAGTAAAAAAAAGACATTCCAAGTTGACACCTATTTTTATTTTTAAAGATTCTTACTGTATCTTCCAGGCCAAGAATTCTAAGACACTCTTGAATTCCAAGCCATTCCGACTTCCCTAGAATCCCATAGTTCACTACTACTAGGCCTAGGAGAAGTGTTTCCGAGTTGACCCACGTACCAGCGAAGCAATTACAAGAGCGATAATACCCGGATGGTCAAGATAAGACGGACACGTAGAAGCATTAAAGAGTCGGTACAAGACGTCCTGAAGATTCCTCGGGAGATCGGATCTTCCCCAAGGAACACCTCAACGCCGTCTTACCTGCGCGTGGCCGTAACACGAAACCATGTCGTCGGCCAATAGCGACATATTTTGTCACTCCTTAATATTCTTTAAGTGTTTTCTCGAATAATTGAGTTATCTGAGCCATGATCTCATCCGAGGCGGCTTGGAAAAAATGTTTGAATAAATCTTAAGAAATGTTAGACAGATTTATAGTTTGGGTTTCAGTTATCTCCCTTGTACTGGCCATTTAGTATGCGAAACGAAATAATTTTCTAAAAAAAAATTAAATGCATTCTTTTATTTTTTATAGTAAGTTAATTTTTACTTTATATATATAAATACAAATAAAAGAAAAAAATATTAATAAAAAATCCTTACCATATATTTTAAATTTAAAGAAGGAACTTAAGTTCATTCCAGATATTTGAAATAAAGTTATACAGAAATAGTTTAACATTGAACCCTCTCCTAATTAAACATTGAACTATGTTCATTGACCACGTTTCATTACTGTAGTAGTATATAAATTAACTCAGCTATATAACTCAGCTGGTATTAACAATACCAGGATATTAGATATGTAAGACATTTTTTGTTAGATTTTAATTAAATTGAACTAGCCAATAGAACTTAAAAAATAATGTGATGTAGATAAAACTAAAAATTTGTAAGTAATTGTGAACCTGTTTTGATAATATATTATCATTGTATTTAGATGCTGAAGAAGAAGACGAAAAACCCCTGAAACGTCCAAAGAAATATATAATTTAACACTATTGCGTTTTATTGTGACCTGAGGGCAAAGTAGTGGAAAATATTTTATCCCAGGAAAATTTCTATTTAGTAAAAAAACAACCTAGCCATCGAGAAAAGAGGTGAATGAAAAAGCCGAACTAACGAACCGGTCAAATCTCACTCAAAGACATTTTTTTAATGAACGATTCGCTATTAATTATTTTATTTTCCATGACATTCCCATCATTTCTAAAAAACTATGAATTTAATAACATTAATTTTATATCGAGTCATCCAATTGAATAATATTTGACCTTACAAACTAAAATTACAATGAAATTTAAATCGTTATACAAAAAGCATGAATCAAAATTTTCATAATAATTTTTTTTAAGTAATAAATTAAAATGGAAAAATAAGCGCCTGCATAAATAATAATTACTTAAACACCAAAGGCAATTTTTAAATTTTTATTTAAAAAAATCAAAATCATATAACAATCGAAAACATATTCAATTGAGCCGTTCGTTTGTAAAGGGTTAAACTTCTTTTTGATATAGTTTTTTATGTATTATTCATCATAGAATAAAGACAAGATTAAAAAAAAAAAGTTGCTAAGTTGCAAGCCTTATAAGATAAAACATTTGTTTTTCTTTTGTAAAATTATTTTTTTTAAAAACGTTTTTGATACCAACCGCTTCAATTATAGTTTTAAAATAATTTCCATTATTCGTAGGTAGTTCATAATATATTTTTTGATTTAAAAATTAATAATTTTATTTATCTTCTTTTAATACATGTTAAAGAAATTTAATTATGATTTGATGTGTTTTATTATGGCATATTCATTGAATGTAATATTTCATATTATCTAAATAACAATCAAATTGAGCCTGACAATTATTAGAGTTTTGGATGTTTTAAATTTCAAAAATCAAAAATATAATATTATTATATTTATTTAAATAATATAACACTGTATGATTTGAATTTGGCATTATTTTACGTTTTTTTTTTTTTTTATACATTTATAAATGTATTTATTTTTACGATAACTACGTACGTAAACACATTTTATCCCTTCTTATATCATCAATAAACAAATCAGTTTGATTAGATTAGTAGATTTAAATTTAAAAAGCATTAAATAAATTATTGATTCCGGAGAAATAGTTTAAACAATTGATAAATTGCACTGTTCATTTCTTAACTATATCACTATAAAAAGCTTTAAACTGGAATTCTTTTAAAATTTAAATGATTAAGAAGAAAATAAAAAATATTGAATATTAATATATGCAAATAAATAGTAAAAATATATTATTTGATCTCCATAATATTTTTTATTTATGTAATAAGAAAATTTGTTTGTTTTTTTTGTACTAAATTAAATAGATGGATTATACACTTATTAATTAGATGTACAGAAGTAATTAATACTTTTAATTAGTAGAATTAGTAGTGTTAGAATATAGGTAAAAATAAAAACCCCACTGTTTTTTTTTTTAACTAAACCATATTACGAATAATAGTTTGTATAACAAATCATGATGTTAAAAATAGTAAAAGATTCACTGAAAATCTCTTATACCCTTCAAAATTAATAATAAAACGAGAATTACTTAAAATATTTAAAATAATGTATAATAA